>CM066048.1:9894696-10468304 GCA_033557465.1 Ichthyophis bannanicus
CAAATTCCAGAGTTTGATTACACGTTAAGTGAAAAAATATTTTCTTTTATTAGTCTTAAATAGCTTCATTGCATGTCCTCTAATCTTTCTATATTCTGATAACGTAAACAATCGATTTACGTTTATCTGTTCCACTCCGTTCATTAATTTATAGACTTCTATCATAGCTCCCCTCAGCCGTATCTTTTCCAGGTTAAAGAGCCCTAACCTTTTTAGCATTTCTTCATAGGAGTATCCTTCCATCCCCTTTACCATTTTGGTGGCTCTTCTCTGAACCTTTTCTAATAACACTATATCCTTTTTAAGATACGGCGACCAGAATTCCACACAGAATTGCGAAGATGCCTATTCTTCCCCTGACACTGCTCCTTCAAGGAGGGCAGGCAGACCACCTGGTTCACATAAAAGGGAGAAATTACCTTAGGCAAGAAGGCAGGCACAGGCCGAATGGATACAGTCTCCTTTGAAAGAGACAGATAAGGAACTCGGCAAGACAGAGCCTACAGCTCGGAAATCCTTCTTGCAGAACAAATCACAAAAAAAGATGACCGTCTTGAGCATCACATCTTCAAAGCAGTGTACTTCAGTGGCTCAAAGGGTGTTGACATCAGGGCCCTGAGCACTAGACAAAGATCCCAGGAAGGGACCACAGACTGGAGGGGAGGACGCAGATGCTGAACCTCCTGTAGAAAGTATGAGACATCCAGGTGCAAGGCTAGAGGACTTACCAGCCACCAGACCTCAGAAAAAGGCCAAAAGCTGCCACTTGAACTTTTCAGGGAGCTAAGAAAAAGGTCCTTCTCCGGGCCATCCTGTCAAAGTCCAACAGAAATGGCAACTTGGCTACTACAGGAGCCAACTGCCGAGTGCTGCACCATCACTCAAAGAGGCACCAGATTCATACATACAGTAGTGGCCAAAAAATTAAGGCAGGTATCTTTTTCTACAATTTATTGTTAAATAATGTACTGTGGAGATGTCACACATGCTTACTTATTTAATCAGCATGGTGATTAGTCACACCATACGTCTGGCGTCCATTTTAGTTTACTTACACTCTGTAGTAGGTTTCTTGGATGAAGTTTTGAATTTCTACAACTAGGAAACGATTGAAAGTTACATGTGAAATATACAATCAAGATGGATAGAAAGTGCGATATTAATGACTTTGCAAAGGGACAAGTTGTCACACTCCATGCTGAAGGATATTCGCAATGTGCTATTGCAAAACATTTGCATATATCAAGGTGTGCAGTTCAGAATGTTCTGAAATCAGGTGGCCGTACCCATCGTTCAAAATGTGGGCGCAGATGGATAACTACTGGACGAGATGACCGATTCCTCAAAAGCATTATTACATCTAGTCTACATACTTCATCTCAACGTGTGGTTCAGTTAGCTAATGATTGAGGAATAAAGTTAAGTGCCAGATCTGTCCAATGACAGCTTGTGGATGAATTCAAACTCATGGCCAGAAGACCTGCCAAGAAGCCTATGATGACCAGGAAACAAATTGCTGCCCGCATACAGTTTTGTAGCAAGATGAAAGACAAATCTGCTGAATGGTGGGAGAGGGTAATGTTCACAGATGAAAGTTGTCACCCACCTACTCACTCTTAAAGGCGGAAGCCTAGGGAGCTTCAGTGGGGCCTCTTCTTAATGTAGCCGGGACTTTACAATGCCCCCTGGGATCTGTAGTCCCACTAGCTAATCAAAAAGGTAGTTGTGAACGAGTAGCCAGGCTTTTTCAAAAGAGGTATTTTATTTCCCTTCCGGGTGAACTTTTGCACATAAGAATCAAAAGAAATAAACCATATTTTCCTGGTACAAATGAAAATGAACTACTGGTAACAAAAAGGTGCTTATCTTCAGCGAATCCAAAAAGGTAAAACAGTCCTTGTACTTTACACAAGTGAGTTCTTCACAATCCGTTTCACTCAACGGATTTCTGTTTTAAACAAATCAGCATAGAGAGGAAATGTTATCTGAGAACATTAGTGCACACTCCATTTGGAACTCCTCAGGATTTTCCCCACAAAAGTCACAGTCCATGTCCTCATAGTTTTCCCCGTAGCTATCTTCAGAATGATTGTAACTCACATCATTGTTGCAAAAACCCTCCTCTCCTTTCCAAAGGCTTCTCTCCCCCTCTCTATCAGGGTGAATTGGAAGGTTACCGTATATAGTGGAGTTTTCCTCCAGAGGGCCACACACTCCTAGCTGTGTGTATGGGAAACTCTCCCTTTCAAAGTTCCCTCTATTACAAGGAATTAGCCTACTCTTTGGCTCGGTTCCCTCGGAGCTTTCTGAGCACGGAAACTTATCGTGGCTTTTTCCCCAGGCAAGCCTTCTACTCCCTTTTACAGTATGCTTCTCTCTGGGCAGGTAAGTATCCCTTTGATAATAGTTACTGTCCTCCCGGTACCTGTTCTCAGGGAGACTTCCTCTCACAGGTTCCTTCCTTCTGCCTGTTTGAATACTTCCGTGGCACCGACCACCTGGTTCTTGTTCAGTGCTACACAGCACCCTGTAACCAGCCTCTGGTATTCTCTCAGCTATCTTCTGTGGAACACTGCTTGAACCTCCGTGTGAAGTTTTTCCTTTAGTTTCCAAAACAGCTCTGCCGTACTCCTGCTTAGCTCCTCTAAGCTCATGGTTAGCTCTCCTAGGATCCTGGTTAGCTCTCCTACTGACAAACTCTGAGTGAGTTTTATCTGCGTCACTCCTAGTGTTCCGGTGAGCCTGCCCTGCTCTCAGCTGCCTCTCATCAGCTAATATGCTATGATGTAATCCCCTGCTAGGGCGTCCTCCTACACCTGGTGCTTTTGTTTTTGCTGGTTGCTCATAGCAACCCTGATCCATGTGCTCTGAGCTGTCACTTTGAGACCTGCTCAGCTCTGTTTTTCCTATTTCCATAGGCAGATCCTGATCTATCCCATGACAAAGTACATTTCAACAAGTACGTGGGAGTGGTTACAACTACATCCGTCGACCAGCAGGCGAGAGATTAAATTCGAAGTACATGATCAAGACTGTTAAACACCCACCATCGGTCATGGCATGGGGTGGTATCTCGGCGAATGGACGATGTGGCCTGCACATTTTTGAGAAAGGTGAAAGAGTAAATGCTGCAAAATACATATCCATGCTGAATAGTAAAGTTAAAATACACATGAATGTTTCTGGCACAACTATATTTCAGCAGGATTCGGCACTGTGCCACACTGCAAAAACAGTCAAAAAATGGTTCGTGGACAACAAGATTGAACTGCTACCAAATTGGCCATCAAACTCTCCGGATCTCAATGTAATTGAAAACTGATGGAATCTTATGAAGAGAAAGGTGACAACACACCATTCAACTTCAGAAGCAGATTTAAAGGACATACTCAAGCATGTCTGGGTCAATGAAATCACCCCGGCATACTGTAAAACGCTAGTTAACAGTATGCCTACAAGAATCCAGGCTGTGCTGAAAAATCATGGACACCCTATCAAATATTGACACATATATTGTTTCCTGAATAAAACTTTGAAAATGACATATATATCTTTGGTTCTTAAAGCTTTTGACCATGAAAGTGACAATAACATGTACTTTTCTAATAAAATTCTGATATTTTGGACTCTGCCTTAATTTTTTGGCCACTACTGTATGCTAGCTTGGAAGACCTTCTCTGGGCACTGAGCAGAGTGGAGACCACCACCATGAGAGTAGCCTGTAGATACTAGCCATCTCCTTTCGACAGCCAAGCGAGAAGGGAATCTGGTCCCTCCAGGACAATCGGTCCCTGCCACAACAGACCCCCAGATGAAGGCAACTGAAGAGGAGGCGCCTGCAGGAACTGCATCAGGTCTCTGAACCACATTCTCCTCAGCCAATCTGGCGCCACCAGAACAATTCTGACTGGGTGACGTTCTATACACCAAATCACATGCCTCAGCAGAGGCATTTCAGCTGATTGTGTGCTACAGGGGTCGCACCGAAATGGATCTGATGGCAACCTGCTCCAATGCCAAAGTTTGCCACCACATGGAGATGGCTGACTCCTGACTCAACCCTCACTCTCCAGCATCCAGAAGGTGCCGGCTGAGGAGATCCACTTCCACAATGTCCACCCTGGCAATGTGCTGAGCAGATAAGCTAAGAGGTTCTTCTCCGCCCAGGCAAGCAGGAAAGCCAACTCCAGAGCTACCCAGGCACTCCTCGTGCCGCTTTGCGGATTGACATAAGCCCCCACCATGGAGTTATCCAAAAACACTCGAACTACCCAGCCTTCAACCAAGGGCCAGAAACGAGCACCCTGCGTACCAACGCCCCTGGGCCATACGGTCTTGGCAATGGGCTCCCCAGCCCGAGAGACTGGTATCAATCATCAGAAGGAACCAAGAAAAGTCATCCAGCAGCATGCCCTTACTCAGATGACAGAGCTACTGCTACCACTGCATGCTGGCCTTCACCATCATCAAGAGTGGGAGCCTGAGCTCGAACTGCTGAAAACTCAGGGATCACTGGGCCAGCAAAGACTGCTGGAGACACTGCATATGAGCACAGGCCCATGGCACCATCTCTATGGTCTCTGCTATCAAGCCAAGGAGCTCAAGAAAGTCCCAGACTCCGGTAGTATGCTGTGCACAGAACACCAAGCATAAGAATATAAGATGCGCCATACTGGGTCAGACCAAGGTACATCAAGCCCAGTATCCTGTTTCCAACAGTGGCCAATCTAGGTCACAAGTACCTAGCAGTTTCCCCAAAAGACACAGGTTCCACAATGCTTGTATTGGATCAAACAGTGGATATCCCGGGTCCTCTTTAATAATGGCTTATGGAACTTTACTCCAGGAACTTGTCCAAACCTTTTTTAAACCCGCCTACACTAACAGTTTTTACTCTGGTAGCAAATTTCAGAGTTATTTTTTCACTCACCGTGTAATCAGTTTTCTCTTATTAGTCATAAATAGGTTACCCTGTAGTTTCATTGCATGTCCCCTAATCTTTCTATATTTTGATGGCGTAAACAATCAATCTACGTTTACCCGTTTCACTCCATTAATTAATTTCTAAACCTCTATCCTATCTCCCCTCGACCGTCTCTTTTCCAGGTTTTAGAGCACTAACCTTTTTAGCCTCTCTTCATAGGGATATCCTTCCATCCCCTTTACCATCTTGGTAGCTCTTCTCTGTACCTTTTCTAATAATGCTATATCCTTTTTATGATATGACGACCAGAACTGCACACAATATTCAAGGTGCGATCGCACCATGGAACTATACAGAGGCATTATAATATCCTTTGTTTTATTTTCCATCCCTTTCCTTATGATACCTAGCATTGCATTTGCTCTCTTGGCCGCCACTGCACTCTGGGAAGAGGGTTTCAACATGTTATCCACGATGACCCCTAAACCTTTTTCCTAAGTGGTGTTTCCTAATGTGGAACCTTGCATTGTGTAACCATAGTTTGGGTTGTTCTTCCCTAGGTGCATAATTTTGCACTTGTCCACATTAAATTTTATCTGCTATTTGGATGCCCAGTCTTCCAATTTATCAAGGTCCTCTTGCAATTTTTCACAATCCTCATGGGTTTTAACAATTTTGAATAATTTTGTGTCATCTGCAAATTTGATTACCTCACTCATTATTCCCATTTCCAGCTCATTAACAAATATGTTAAAAAGCAGCGGACCCAGCACAGATCCCTGGGGTACTCCACTATTCACCTTTCTCCGTTGGGAAAATTGGCCATTTAGCCCTACCCTCTGCTTTCTATCTTTTAACCAGTTCCTGATCCACAATAGTACACTGCCTCCCATCCCATGACTTTTTAGTTTTGCCAAAAGTCTCTCATGAGGGACCTTGTCAAAGGCTTTCTGAAAGTCCAGATACACTATATCAATCGACTCTACCTTTGTCTATCTGTTTATTCAGACCTTCAAAAAAACATAACAGATTAGTAAGACAAGATCTTCCTTGTCTAAAGCCATGTTGGCTGTCTCCTATTAAGCCATGACCATCTACATGTTCAGTAATTCTGTTCCAACAGTCTTTTGTCTTGTCCTCTGGCAGGAAAGCTTTGCCCACTCAAGCATCATAATTTGCTCCCAGGAATTCCATGGACTGGGAAAGCAACATCTGGCTTTTTCCCCCGATTGCTCACCTAGCCAAGGCTTTCCAAGAAGGACATCATTCAGGACACCACCCGAGATGCTTCTGAAAGGGAATGGGCCCAGATGAGCCAGTCATCCAGAAATGGATGGACATAGATCCCTTGGCACTGCAGGGCCACATCCACCATCACCATGACCATGAAGAACATCCTCAGGGCCGAAAGGTGGGAGGGGTGGCAAACTGATAGTGAGAGCCAAGCATGGCAAAAAACATAAATTTGCTGATCCGCCCAATTGGGATATTTATTTATTTATTTATTTTATTTTATTTAACAGATTTTTCTATACTGCCTTTTCCTTCAATCAAAGTGTTTTGTGTGACAGATATATATATAAGCAGAGTAAAAAGGACTGAAGGCATGTAGGGAGGCATAGCGAACAACTTATTTACAGAATTGGACATAAGCGACATGCCTACGTATATAGGGTTTAGGAAGCAACTTATTTACTTTATTTATTTTAGCTAGCTGTATGCTGCCTTTTACCGGGTCAAGGTGTTTTACATAGAACAAAAGTAAAAATACATTATAACTGTGTCATTCAACTGTATACAAACATGGAACTATGAACTCTTGGGTTCTTAACTACATAACACATCTATAGATCTTAACTATACACACTTCTGGCAACGTAAAGTTGTAATGATAGGCATCTTGTAATGTTCTTTCAAAGGGGGAGAGGTGTCATGAGTTGGGGAATTTAGCCAGAAGGAGGGGGGTATCAGGATGGATCTTGTTCAAGGTACTGCATGATGTGGTAGGTCCAAAATAGTGTATGTAGAGTAGGGTTTTTAATTTCTTTCTGAAGTCTTTGATGTGAAATACACCTCTGCCAGATCCAGAAAAGCCAAGAACTCCCCTCAGCGCACTTCTTGAATCACAGAGCGCAAGGTTTCCAACTGGAATAGCAGGACGCGCAAGTGCTTGTTAACCCTCTTGAGGTCCAGAATGGGCCAGAAGGAACTGCCCTTTTTTGGCATCATGAAACAGATGGAGTATCTTCTTCCCTTGTTCCACTCGCCTGGGGGGGGGGGGGGAGGGCACTGCCTCGTTTAGGAGCAGCCACTTGTCCAAGGTGGTCTACACAGTGACACTTTTGATCGCAGACCCACAAGGGAAAAAGACGAAGGCATCTGGAATCGGCTCTTTGCATTGCAGGACATAGCCGAACTGAATGGTGTCTATTACCTAGCAATCCTTGGTAACCCCTGGCCCATTCAAGAAAGAAAAGGCAAAGCCTGCCTCCAAAAGGAGGAACCAGGGAATGGGCCCCCAAACCTTCACTGTGCAGTCTGGGAGGGTCCTCCTCTGGAGGGTACCGAGTCCCTTAATCCATGTGTTCCACAAAATGACTGAAAATGAGTCCAAAGCCTGGAAGCAGAGGGGAAGAAAGGTTTTTCCAGGTTGGTAATGATGAGAGTCCAAAGACCTCCAGAGGTCCAGCCAATGCTCCCTTGGTGCACAGGCGGAGACTGACAAGAAAGGGGCACCAGCCCGCTTCACAGGCCCCCTTGGACTTGTCTTCTGGAAGGCGGTAAGATTTTGTCTTTCCCAAGGCCTTCACCAGCTTCTCCAAATCAGCTCCAAAAAGCAGTTTCCCCTTAACAGCCAGAGCCAAATAAATGACGTGACACCATCGTCACGGCACTGTCCCTAGCCACCAAACATACCAGGTCATACATGGTATCAGAAAGGAAGGCCATAGCCAACTCCAAAACAGGGGTAGTATCATGCGGCAGACTGAATCCACTGGAGAAGGGCTCAAAATGTCAGGCTAGCATATATCACCAGCTGAAGAAAAGCAGCCACCGCAGCGAACTGGTTCTTCAACAACAAATCCACCTTTTGGTCCAGAAAATTCTTTAAGTCCGATCCACCTTCCAAAGGAATGGTGGTCCATCTGGTAACCACCGTGACCTGCACATCCACTTTGGGAATATCAAACCACACAATGCACTCCTCCTCTGGGAGAGCGTAGATCTTCTTACGCACCTGTAGCCTGTTAGGTGGGGAGACAGGAGAGTCCCACTCCATCCAGATCACATCCTTGATCATGTCTGGGAACAGGAAACAGTAGTGGATTTCTGCACCCTTTGAAGGAGCAAGTGCACCTTCAGCTCCTGCTCTGCAACAAGAGCATCTGTCAAGTTCAAGGTGGATGAAACCTTGGCAATCAATGCCAATTCCAGAATAGGCAGATCACATCAGCCTCTTCAGAGTCTTCCGAAGGCAAAAGTACTTCTTTATCCACATCAGTGCCCATTACTGAACCAACTGAATCCAAATCACAGTCAAAATCTTGGACAGCTCCAAGCTTCTCGCCATTCCCAGAAGGTGACCCCTCCCCGGGGATGCTTAGCGAAAGGCAATCCAACAGGTTGTCCACTCTCAGCCTGCCCCTCACAAGACTACACTGAGGGCACCTAAAGGCCACAGGGTCTGAATTTCCACACCAGGACCAGGCCTGCTGCAAAAAGGAAAATAATTCCAGGGAGAACAATCTGGAGTCCAGAAGCTCTATCGGAAATGACACACACCCCCCTCAGCAGGGGGCATAGCTGCTGCAGTCCTCCTAGAGGGCTGCAGCATGCTCGATGGACCATCCAGCTGGCTGGAAATCCTTACTCATAGCGTCATGTGTCTCCTCCTGCCCTGAGGCAGGCAAGGCCAGACTAACTGCAGCCCCCAGCTGAGAGAGGGGAAACAGGACCTCCAGGGATGATTCAGAAGCTGTCTTGCAAAAAGAGCAGAGTCCAGAATCCAGAGGTGAGACATCTTGTTTGCCACAGGCCAAACAATGTTTCCTGGAAGACGACATAGATTTAGCGTGCGCTAAGACCATGGAGGCCCAAAAGGCGTGCATTAACTGCACTTTACTGCAATGGGTGTTCCTGGTGCTTGTGTGGAACATGCGCTAGGACCACGCGACCGCTTTCCAAACGCACAATAGATAAAAATGCTAGTAATGTGTGCAGAAAATGACAGGAAACTCCCATACTGCACCAATGGTCGCCAGCAGTCCACCCCAAATTGCGTTCCAGGCAGATGGAATCAGGAGCCCCCAAGGACAATGACAAGGTCAAGCCCTAGTACTCACCCCCCTGAAAGCAACAGGCAGAAGATCCATGCCAGGCTCAGCTCTACTCCCCTGAAACTGTTTCAATGGCTTTGCAACACTGCTTTTAAGGTGGCTGGCAGACAGATCCCTCTGAAAGCTTTCTGCAATCTTCGGGAGAGAGCAGGGGGGACAGAGGAGGAGAGAGGGTGCGTTGAGGTTATGTGAGGCTGCTGCACTCTTCCAGATCCTTCCAATTTCTGGCTTCTTAACAGGCTCTTATCATAAGCACATGGAGCTGAACCAATTTTCCCTCCCCCTATGACTAACGAAAAGACTGCAGTCTAATGGAGCCTCCCATGTTGCACTCAAGTGAGAGAGTCATCCTCAAAGTGGTTGCTTACGAGCATTTAATCAGTCTTTTCCTCTTGGTCTTCAGATTTTCTTCAGAGAGTAGAAAATCCATCCACCATCTGCTGGAGACAAAAAAATACTGAAGAGACCTCTGGTGGCTGAAGCGAATAGAGGCATGGGAGTGATGGACTTTTCATTGATTCTTTCTCTCCACGAATCTGCTGGTAGGGGAACACAACCCACTTGTCTGGGCTGGTTTAACAGTACGATATGGAATTACAGATACATGTTACAGCACCAGAAGGAGGCTCTCTTTGGCATAATGCAAGTACTATACCGAGCATTAGCAGTAAATTTGAGAGACTGAGATCTTACTCCACATAGCCTGTCTTAGAAGTGAGGTTCATGACTGTCATTTGGAGAAATTGCCCAGAAGCAAACCAGCACTGGCAAGCAGGTGCACACACAAATGATGGATGGCAAACAGCTTAAAAGAGTTATGAACATACCTCTGTATGGCTCCTGTGCTGCAAGTACAGACCAAATTAAAATTCCATAACTGCAAAACAATATGAAGCCATTAATAAGGAGAGACGTCTCTCAGAAGTGAAGTTAAAAGACTACATATTGGAACTCTTACTCTTTTTATCACACACAATATAGTCTTAGGGAAAATTTTTGGTGGTAGATCCATGAGCTACTGTACTTTAAATCTGGAAAGTACTCCCTGTATCTTAGGTGTAGAACTTGTGAAATGAAGTCTATAAGGAAAAGGATAGAAAAGGTAAAGTTAAGACTGAACAGTAAATGAAAATCTCACAGAATGGAATTTACTCCATTTAATATGGGAGTAGTCTAATGGTCAGAGCAACTGCCTAGTACCTAGAAGATTAAGGGTTCAATTCCCACTGGCACTCCTTGTGACCTTGGGCAAGTCACTTTACCCTCCATTGCCGCAGAAGAAAAGGCTGGCAATCTACTTCCAGTGATACATTACCAAGAAAACCCAGAGGCAGCTGGGTCACCAGGAGTCAGCACTGACTTGACAGCACTAAAAAAACAGCACACCCCCCCAAAAAAAAGCATGTACCATGGACACATCTTAGCTGTGGGCATATTTTCTCGATCTACAAGCATCTGTCAACAGTAGAGACACTCCTTATTAAGGACACATTTATCTTAAAGACAAGCAGCCATGAGTTTGTTCCTCCTACTTAGGCCTGCTCTCACAGCATATATACCCATTATGCAACTCCATGGACATTTAGTAACAGACTTAGACAGTTTGGATGAAACTTCTCAGTAAGAATTTCTCCTAAAACAACCATACAGAATTCTCCTGGTACATATGTATGAATGCACAAAGACACAGCACATGAAAAAGACGTGTTAGATTGATGACAGGCCTAAAAATTGAACATGAAAGTATTTGGACAGAATATGAGATCACATTGCATACAAACATTCTCATAAATGTTATCCAACAGTACAAGTCAGGCTTGGTAATCAGACACCAGGTAGTTCTGGTATGTTTTCAGGGCAAGAGACCATCTCCCCAAAAGATTAAATTAGACTTAGCTGCTAATTGTAGTTCCTGAAGGAACTCTAGTCTAGTCCCTAGTCCCCGAAACTGTGGGTTGTGCTCCTCTTCCAGCAGCCTGGAGACTGAGAAACATCATTCTTTGATGACACTGGTATAAGGACATAGGCACCGCCTCCTCACTCTAGTAACCTATTGACAAAGTAGACTCACCGGAGCAACAATTAAGTAATAAAACACTTAAAAACAACCTGTAAGCTAACGGTATAAATTACAAGTATAAACTTCCCTCTGAGGACGTAGTATAACTGCGGAGGCCCTCGCTTCCCCTCCCGGATGAGACTCGACCTTCATATAATTCCCCATTTTAAAAATTCCCTGTCTGAACCCAAAGCCCCACAGTTTACCTTTTATTTTACCTGTGAGATCCACTGCTTCAGGTTCCAATCCTCCCAAAGGACCGGACGGGAGCAGGTAAATCTAATTTAATCTTCCTTATCGTCCCTCCAGTCTAGCCCCGGAAACTCTGGGGATGTAACAGAGCAGTGAAAGAATTCAACGGGCAGGACCTGCTAGACCAGCCTGAAGCACAGCTGCTCCAAAACAGGTATCTCTCCTCGCCTGAACATCCAGACGGTAATGCTTTGACAAACGAATTTAACGACGGCCACGTCGCTGCCTTACAAATTTCTACTGCAGGAACAAATTTGTACTCAGCCCAAGAATCCGCTTGCGCTCTAGTCGAATGCACTCTTAACTCTTCTGGTACCAGCTTACCCTTTAACAGATATGCTGACGCTATTGCCCCTTTAATCCATCTGGCAATAGATGCTTTTGATGCCGCTTCACCTTTCCGAGGACCCCCAAACAACACAAATAATCTATCAGATTATCTGAACTCTGCCGTCCGTCGGATATACTTTTTCAAGGCCCTATGGACATCCAATAGATGCAACTGTTGCGTGGAAGAGTTCTCTGAAACCCTACGGAACACCGGTAGCGATACTACCTGATTCAGTGGAAAGGAGATATTACCTTCGGCAAAAAGGACGGCACCGGCCTCAACACTACCTTTGACTCATAAACATAAGAACATAAGAACATAAGATATGCCATACTGGGTCAGACCAAGGTCCATCAAGCCCAGTATTCTGTTTCCAACAGTGGCCAATCTAGGTCATACGTACCTAGCAGTTTCCCCAAGGGACACAGGTTCCACAATGCTTGTATTGGTTCAAGCATTGATATCCTGGGTCCCTTCTTAATAATTGTTTATGGACCTTTCCTCCAGGAACTTGTCCAAACCTTTTTTAAACCCAGCTACACTAACAGCCTTTACTACATCCTCCGGTAACAAATTCCAGAGTTTGATTACACGTTGAGTGAAAAAATATTTTCTTTTATTAGTCTTAAATAGTTTACCCTGTAGCTTCATTGCATGGCCCCTAGTCTTTCTATATTCTGATAAGGTAAACAATCGATCTACGTTTACCCGTTCCACTCCGTTCATTAATTTATAGACTTCTATCATATCTCCCCTCAGCCATCTCTTTTCCAGGTTAAAGAGCCCCAACCTTTTTAGCCTTTCTTCATAGGAGTAGCCTTCCATCCCCTTTACCATTTTGGTGGCTCTTCTCTGAACCTTTTCTAAAATTGCTATATCCTTTTTAAGATATGGCGACCAGAATTGCACACAATATTCAAGGTGCGGTCTCACCATGGAACGATATAGAGGCATTATAATATCTTTTGTTTTATTTTCCATTCCTTTCCTTATCATACCTAGCATTCTATTTGCTCTCTTGGCCGCCGCTGCACACTGGGCCGAGGGTTTTAACATGGTATCCACAAGGACGCCTAAATCTTTTTCTTGGGTGGTGGTTACTAATGTGGAACCTTGCATCGTGTAACCATAGTTTGGGTTGTTCTTCCCTAGGTGCATAACCTTGCACTTCTCCACATTAAATTTCATCTGCCATTTTGATGCCCAGTCTTCCAATTTATCAAGATCCTCTTGCAATTTTCCACAATCCTCCTGGGTTTTAACAACTTTAAATAGTTTTGTGTCATCAGCAAATTTGATAACCTCACTCGTTATTCCACTTTCCAGGTCATTTATGAATATGTCAAAAAGCAGCGGACCCAGCACAGATCCCTGGGGTACACCACTATTCACCTTTCTCCATTGGGAAAATTGGCCATTTAGCCCTACCCTCTGCTTTCTATCTTTTAACCAGTTCCTGATCCACAGTAGTACACTGCCTCCTATCCCATGACTCTTTAGTTTTGCCAAAAGTCTCTCATGAGGGACCTTGTCAAAGGCTTTCTGAAAGTCCAGATATACAATATCAACCGACTCACCTTTGTCCACCTGTTTATTCACTCCTTCAAAAAAACATAACAGATTAGTAAGACAAGATCTTCCTTGTCTAAAGCCATGTTGGCTGTCTCCCATTAGGTCATGACTATCTATATGCTGAGTAATTTTATTCTTTATGATGGTTTCTACCATTTTTCCCGGTACTGATGTCAGGCTCACCGGTCTGTAGTTTCCCGGATCACCCCTCGAACCCTTTTTAAAAATTGGTGTTACATTGGCGATCCTCCAATCCTCAGGTATTAGAGATGATTTTAATGATAGTTCACAGATTACTGATAGCAGGTCTGCAATCTCAAATTTCAGTTCTTTCAACACCCTTGGATGTATACCATCCGGCCCAGGTGATTTGCTACTCTTCAGTTTATCTAATAGTTGTAAGACATCTTTCCGATGTATCGATATTTCCTTCAATTCTTCCACACCTTTAAATACCACTTCAGTCGTGGGTAACATCCCTACATCTTCCTCAGTAAAGACCGAAGCAAAGAATTCATTCAGTCTCTCCGCTATCGCCTGGTCGCCTCTTAGTGCTCCTTTAACCCCTTTATCATCTAATGGACCAACTGACTCTCTCACGGGTTTTTTGCTACGAATGTACTTGAAAAGGTCTTTATTTCGCGTTTTTGCTTCCGCAGCAAGCTTCTTCTCAAATTCTCTCTTTGCCTGCCTTATCAATGCCTTGCATTTGACTTGCCAGTGCTTGTGCTGTTTCCAGGTTTCATCATTTGGCTCTTTTTTCCATTTCTTGAAAGATGCTTTTTTGGCAACAACAGCCTCTCTGACCTCAGCTTTAAACCATGCTGGCAATTTTTTGGACTTCCTTCCACTTTTCTTAAAGCGTGGAATACAGCTGGTCTGGGCTTCCAAGATAGTATTTTTCAACAACACCCAAGCTTGATGTACGTCTTTTACCTTTGCAACTGCTCCTTTTAGTTTTTTCTTAACTGTTTTCCTCATTCTATCATAGTCTCCCTTTCGAAAGTTAAAGGGTAGTACTGTGGATTTCCTTACTATCCCTCCTCCACTAATTAAATCAAAGGCGATCATGCTATGATCACTATTGCCAAGTGGCCCCAACACCCTTATCTCTTGCACTACATCTGGTGTTCCACTAAGGACTAGGTCTAATATTGCTTCCCCTCTGGTCGGTTCATGAACCAGCTGCTCCAAGAAGCAGTCATTTATTTCATCTAGGAACTTTATCTCCCTAGCATGTCCTGTTGTGACACTGACCCAGTCGATGCCGGGGTAATTGAAATCACCCATTATTATTACTGCACTGTAACTTTTGCTAGCTTCCTTGATTTCTTTGAGCATTTCATCATCCATTTGTTCATTCTGGCCAGGCGGACGATAGTACACCCCCACTGCCATCGCCTTCCCCTTTTTACATGGAATTTCAATCCATAGAGATTCTACAGCAAATTTTGTTTCTTGCAAAACTTTAATCCTTTCTGACTCAATGCCCTCTCTAACATAGAGCGCAACCCCTCCACCAATTTGATCAGCTCTATCATTTCGATATAGTTTGTACCCAGGTATCACAGTGTCCCACTGGTTGTCCTCCTTCCACCATGTCTCTGATATTCCAATCATATCTAACCTCTCGTTTAGTGCTATATATTCTAACTCTCCCATCTTGTTTTGTAGACTTCTAGCATTTGCATACAAGCATTTTAGAGACTGTATTTTATTCATATTAATTTGGCTATTGGTAGACATGGGTAATTTGGGATCTTTAAGTTCTGTCTGCTCCATACTCGAGGGCATTTGGGCTACTTTACTCTTTTTTGGAACCTCTCTGCTTTTTGTAGTATCCTTCAAGGATACATTCTTCCGAACCATGCGCTCTTGGGCGACTGTCGGCTTTCCCCTATTATCTAGTTTAAAAGCTGCTCTATCTCCTTTTTAAAAGTTAATGCCAGCAGCCTGGTTCCACCCCGGTTAAGGTGAAGCCCATCCCTTCGGAAGAGCCCCTCCTTTCCCCAGAATGTTCCCCAGTTCCTAACAAATCCGAACCCCTCATCTCTGCACCATTGTCTCATCCACGCATTGAGACTCCGGAGCTCTGCCTGCCTATTGGGTCCTGCGCGTGGAACGGGAAGCATTTCGGAGAACGCTACCCTGGACGTTCTGGATTTCAACTTCCTGCCTAAAAGCCTAAATTTAGCTTCCAGAACCTCCCTACCACATTTTCCTATGTCATTGGTACCAACATGTACCAAGACAGCAGACTCCTCCCCAGCACTATCTAAGACCTTATCTAGGTGGCGTGTGAGGTCCGCTACCTTCGCACCAGGCAGGCATGTTACCAGGCGATCCTCACGTCCACCAGCCACCCAGCTATCTACATGCCTAATGATCGAATCACCAACTATAACTGCTGTCCTAACCCTTCCCGCATGGGCACTTGGCCCTGGAGAAACCTCCTCGGTGCGAGAGGGGTTTACATCACCTGGAGGACAGGTCCTAGTTACAGGATCACTTCCTGCCACACCAGGGTGATGCTCTCCTGTCACGTGACCTCTCTCCTCCATGGCAACAGGGATGCTGCCAGACTGGAGGTGGGACTTCAGGACTATATCCCTGTAGGTCTCGTCTATGTACCTCTCTGTCTGTCTTATGTTAAAAGGACAGGAAAGGCTCCTTACAAGATAATGCCTGTAATTCCGAAATTCTCCTTGCCGACGCAAATCACAACTAAGAAAACCACTTTCAGGGTAAGATCTTTCAACGTGGACTTAGCCAAAGGCTCAAATGGTCGCCTTCCTAACGCTCCCAAAACCAATTGCAGATCCCATGGAGGAACTACTTGTCTGCATGGTGGCCTCAGAAGCCCCACCGCTCTTAAGAACCTCTTAATATCTGGATGAGTGCCCAGCGCTTGCCCCTTGATTCTTACCCTATAACAGGAGAGCGCTGCCAACTGTACTCTCAAGGAAGAGGCCGCTAACTCTTTCTGAAAACCATCCTGCAAGAATGCCAAGACCTGCGGCACTGATGCTCATAAGGCCTCACAATTCCTGTCTACACAACAAGCCTCAAATACACGCCACACACGAACATATGCTAAAGAAGATCTCCTACGAGCTCCCAACAAGGCAGTAATCACCGCCTCCGAGTACCCTTTAGCTCTTAACCTTGCCCTTTCAAGAGCCATGCCATAAGCGAGAACTGAGCCACCTGAGATATAAACAACGGACCTTGCGACAATAGATCTTTCCTGACTGGTAGACGCCAAGGTTTTCCCACTACCAGCCTCCTGAGGTCCGCATACGAAGGCCTTCTCGGCCAATCCGGAGTGATCAGTATCACTAATCCTCTGTGCCGCTCAATGCGTCGCACTACACGGCCTATTAACACCCACGGAGGGAACACGTACAGTAGCTGCTCTACTGGCCAGTCCTGTATGAGAGCATCTAGATCCTCCGACATTCTCTCTCTCCTTTTGCTGAAAAACTGACTGACCTTTGCTGAATTGAAAGTCGCCATGAGATCCATTATCGGCGACCCCCAGCGCATCACCATGTCGTAAACTTCCGGATGAAGTGTCCACGCTCCAGGGTCTACCTTTACTCGACTGCCACATTGTCCACCCCTGCCACATGCGCTGCCGACAGAGCCTGAAGGTTTTGTTCGACCCATTCGAACTGAACTGCCTCGGCCTCCAAGGGAGCACTGCTGGTGCCCCCTGCCTGTTGATGTAGGCCACTGCGGTCGCACTGTCTGAAAACACCTTGATCGCTGCTCCCTGCAGATATGGCTGAAATCTCAGCAGCGCCCACGCTACTTCTCGCACTTCCAACCTGTTGATCGACCAAGTTCTTTCCTGTTCCGTCCACTGACCCTGCGCGAACCTTCCTTGAAAATGAGCTCCCCAGCCTAGGAGACTTGCATCTATAGTCAGCAGTAACCATCTCGGCATTTCCAAGGGCATGCCCTTTGCTAGAGACTCCGGAAGCAACCACCACTGCAACGCTCTCCGCTCCACTTCTAGACAAAGTAGCCTCCGGGACAGTGGGTCATTCTGGTGAGACCACCTTCTGAGTAACACTCTCTGCAATGGTCTCATATGGGCCCTTGCCCAGGGCACCAACTCGATCGTCGCCGTCGCCATCGTACCAAAGAGCTGTAGATAATGCCACGCCGTCGGACGTGGCTTGCTGAGAAATTGTCGAACCAACTTTCGCAAGGCGATAGCTCGATGCGGAGGCAGAAAAACCTTGCCCGCCGCCGTATCGAAATGCGCCCCTAGGTACTCCAGGTTCTGAGATGGCACTAGACTGCTCTTGGCCATACTGACCACCCAACCTAAACTCTGCAGGCAGCTGACTACCCTGGAAGTAGCCTCCTCGCTTTCTGTCCTCGACTTTGCTTGAATTAACCAGTCGTCCAAATATGGATGAACCAGAACACCTTCCTTCCTCAGCGCCGCTACTACTACCACCATGACCTTGGTAAACGTCTGTGGAGCCGTCGCCAGCCTGAACAGTAATGCTCAAAACTGAATATGCCCCATTGGCACCGCAAACCTGAGAAACTTTTGATGCTCCTGACGAATCAGAATGTGTAAGTACACTTCTGACAAATCGAGGGGTGTAAGAAACTCCCCTCTTCTGACTGCTACGATAACCGATCTCAGCATCTCCATATGAAAATGAGATACCCGGAGTCAACGATTCACCCTCTTTAGATCCAGAATTGGCCGATAAGTCCCTTCTTTTTTCGGAACCACGAAATAAATGGAGTATTGACCAAAACCGCATTGGTCTCGAGGAACCGGCACTACTGCTTTGAGAGCTAGTAATCTTTCCAAGGTCTGCTTCACTGCCTCGCACTTGCGATGCGCCTTGCAAGGGGACTGTACGAACGAGTCGGTCACCGGTTGCTGAAATTCCAAAGCATATCTTTCTCAAATCACGTCTAACACCCACTGACCTGATGTAATCTGGACCCAGGTAGCGTAAAAATCCTGTAAACGACCTCCCACTGGTATCTCCACCTGGGTCTCCCTGACTTCAATGTGGCTTTCTGAGAACCGAAGCGGCGGCAGCAAATCCTCTGCTCGCCCCTCGGAACCCCCTAAAACCTTGGTTTTTATAGGGAAAACGTCCCCTCTGACTCTGAGTGAACCTTGAGGAACGAAAATGACGAAAATCCTTCTGCGGCATTCTAGCCATCGGCGGAAATCTCCCTTACTTCTGCTTATCCTCCGGAAGCCATCCACCTTTGGAGTCTCCTAGATCCTGAACAATTTTGTCCAAATCCTCACCGAAAAGCAGCTTTCCCTTAAAGGAAAGCTTACTTAAGCTGGCCTTAGAAGACGCATCCGCTGCCCAATTGCACAGCCAATGGTACCTCCTTGCTGCTACCACTGAAGCCATACTGTTCGATAGCCCCCTAATGAGGTCATAATGAATATCCGTGAGATATGCAGCTCCTGAATCCGGATGAGCTGCTTCACCTACCGACTCTTCTATCCACTCTCCCAGGACTCGCTGAGATTAGCGCAGACAGGCTCTTGCCTCCCACGCTCCACAAATAGACGCTTGAATGGAAAGAGCATTCACCTCAAACACCTGTTTTAACAAAGCATCCAGCTTCCTGTCCTGGGTATCCTTGAGAGCCGCACTCCCTTCCACCGGAATGGTCGTCTTCTTGGTCACAGCAGATACGGCTGCATCCACTATTGGTGACTTAAAGAGCTCCTTATCTTGCTCCACCAGCGGATAAGGACGAGACATTACTCTAGAGCCCTTGAGTGTCACCTCTGGCATGTCCCACTCACATTGGATCATTTCCTTTACCACTCTGTGCATGGGAAAGGCTTTCTGAGTCTTCTGAAATGCTTGTAACAGTGGATCCTCTAATGTAGCCTCCTCTACCGGTCCCGACGCCGGCATATTAAGTGCTTTAAGTGTCTCAGAAATAAGTGCGGGCAACTCTTCTCTCCGAAAAATGTGCACTACTCTGACCTGGTCTTCCTGCTCTGTAATCTCTCCTTCTTCCAACTCCTCGTCTATCTCCGGATCTTGCTCCCTGTCTTCTGTGTGCAATCTTCCGAAACCTCCAACTGCCCCTGCTTCTCTATCTCCATCCGAGATCTCTTCGGCAATACCGTCGAAGTTCCCACCGACAGAGGAGTCCCTGGTCTTTTCTGTCCAAAATTCCCACCGATGGGACCAGAAGAAGAAGAGGCAACCAACCTTTTTGTTAAAATGGTAAATAAAGGCAAAAGGAACAGGAGACCGCTATGGTTTTCGAAGGAAGTAGCTGAAAAAGTGAAGAAAAAGAGGGAGGCCTTCATGAAATACAAGAGATCACAGAGAGAGGAAGACAGGCATCTGTATTTGGAAAAACTTAGAGAAGCTAGCAAAGTAGTCAAGAAGGCAAAGATTCAAAAGGAGGAGGAAATAGCCAATGCAATAAAATGGGGGGATAAGACATTTTTCAGATATATTAGTGAGAAGAGGAAGGGCAAAAGTGGTATTGTCAGACTCAAGGGTGCAGGGGGGAATATGTAGAAGCTGATAAGGATAAAGCGGAATTGCTTAACAAATATTTTTGTTCTGTGTTCACAGATGAAGAACCAGGAGCAGGACCTCAGAAAACACCCACAAATAAGAACAGAAGCGAGGGACATCTTGAACAATTTTCAGAAGACTGTGTTCGTGAGAAACTAGCTCAACTTAAAGTAGACAAAGCGATGGGACCGGATGGGATACACCCTAGAATACTGAGGGAACTTGGGGACGTTCTAGCAACTCCACTGACTGACCTTTTCAATGCCTCGTTGGAGTCGGGAGTGGTGCCAAAGGACTGGAGAGAGGCTCATGTGGTGCCTTTACACAAAAGCGGAAGTAAGGATGTGGTTGAAAACTACAGGCCGGTTAGTTTAACTTCGGTGGTGAGTAAATTATTGGAAACGCTGCTGAAAAAGAAAATAGTGAGGTTTCTGGAGTCCATCGGATTACAGGATCCGAGGCAGCATGGATTCACCAGAGGCAGGTCTTGTCAGACAAATCTGATTGATTTCTTTGACTGGGTGACCAGGGAGTTGGACCGAGGGAGAGCTCTAGATGTGGTGTATTTAGATTTCAGTAAAGCCTTTGACACTGTTCCTCACAGGCGACTTATAAACAAACTGAGCACCCTAGGGATGGACCCTAAAGTTACTGCTTGGGTTAGAAATTGGTTGGGTGGGAGGCGACAAAGAGTACAAGTAAATGGAGCTCACTCTGAGGAGAAGGATGTTACCAGTGGTGTGCCCCAGGGATCTGTCCTTGGTCCGATTCTTTTTAACATCTTTGTTAGTGATATAGCGGAAGGGCTGTCGGGTAAGGTTTGCCTCTTTGCGGATGATAACAAAATCTGCAATAGAGTAGACACCCAGGAAGGTGTAGATAACATGAGGAGGGATCTAGCTAAGCATGAAGAATGGTCTAGAATTTGGCAGCTGGGATTTAATGTTAAAAAATGTAAGGTCATGCATTTGGGCTGCAATATAGGAGGTGAAGTACTTTTGTCCACTAAAGAAGAGCGGGACCTAGGCGTGGTTGTGTCTGATGATCTTAAAGTAGCTAAACAGGTAGAAAAGGCGACGGCAAAAGATAGAAGGATGCTTGGGTGCATACGGAGAGGAATGGCTAGCAGAAAAAAGGAGGTGATAATGCCTCTGTATAAGTCTTTGGTGCGATCTCATTTGGAGTATGGTGTGCAATTCTGGAGACCGCACCTTCAAAAGGATGTGAACAGGATGGAGTCGGTGCAGAGGGTTGCTACTAAAATGATTAATGGGCTTCATTATAAAGCATATGAGGACAGACTTGAAGGACTGGAAAGGGGGGCTGTTACTTCTGGAGAGAAATCTGAAATTGTGAGTATATACTTCTGGGAATTTTTCTGAAAGGAATTTTTTTTTCTTTTAAAGCTAATTAATCTGTGAACCCACTATTTTTTTTGTTAAATCAGTCAGGGCCTAGTAGCAACAGTTTAAGATTCAATTTAAAAACACAGAAGAGAACTTTCTGTTTACCTTTCATACCCAGTAGACAGCTGTAGTTTAAATTTCATAGTCACTCAGGGCCTAGCATCAGCAAAGTACTTTTAGTTTCAAATTAAAACACAGAAGAGAGCTTTCTGGTTAAATTTAGAATCCAGCAGAGAGCTTGTAGTTTAAATTTCATAATAGGTTAGAGCCTAGTAGCAGCAAAGAGCTATAATTTAAATCAAATCAGAATATAGTTTTCCTCAGCAGCACAGGACAAGGTACTGTGTAGCAGCCCTTTTTTAATAAGTGTTATATCCCTCCCTCCCTCCCCACACCCACCCTCCCCTGGGAAAATCACAGCTTTATAGGTACTTGCACAACTTAAAAGACAGGAGGTGCTCTCTGGTGAAGCTCATTACCCAAATCAGTCATACACCAAGGACCTGAGATTAATTAAGCTTCAGGTGAACAAGGTATATTAAACTTCTTAGGTACAGTTTTAGTGGTATAAATATCCATTGCACCCTTTAGTACATATAGAACTTAAAGATCTAAACACAAACTTAAAACTAAGATGCAGACAGCAGTCCAGCAGCGGGATGTGGGCTTTCCAGTCTTTTGCATTGAGTGTCACATGTATGATTTTCTCCCAGCTGGTGAGAGGTCTTACGTGTGCACTAGGTGCAAGGAGCTCTCTGCTCTCAGGGAACGAGTCCGTTCTCTAGAGGCTAGAGTAGCAGACTTGGAAAACATAAGACAGACAGAGAGGTACATAGACGAGACCTACAGGGATATAGTCCTGAAGTCCCACCTCCAGTCTGGCAGCATCCCTGTTGCCATGGAGGAGAGAGGTCACGTGACAGGAGAGCATCACCCTGGTGTGGCAGGAAGTGATCCTGTAACTAGGACCTGTCCTCCAGGTGATGTAAACCCCTCTCGCACCGAGGAGGTTCCTCCAGGGCCAAGTGCCCATGCAGGAAGGGTTAGGACAGCAGTTATAGTTGGTGATTCGATCATTAGGCATGTAGATAGCTGGGTGGCTGGTGGACGTGAGGATCGCCTGGTAACATGCCTGCCTGGTGCGAAGGTAGCGGACCTCACACGCCACCTAGATAAAGTCTTAGATAGTGCTGGGGAGGAGTCTGCTGTCTTGGTACATGTTGGTACCAATGACATAGGAAAATGTGGTAGGGAGGTTCTGGAAGCTAAATTTAGGCTTTTAGGTAGGAAGTTGAAATCCAGAACTTCCAGGGTAGCGTTCTCCGAAATGCTTCCCGTTCCACGCGCAGGACCCAATAGGCAGGCAGAGCTCCGGAGTCTCAATGCGTGGATGAGACAATGGTGCAGAGATGAGGGGTTCGGATTTGTTAGGAACTGGGGAACATTCTGGGGAAAGGAGGGGCTCTTCCGAAGGGATGGGCTTCACCTTAACCGGGATGGAACCAGGCTGCTGGCATTAACCTTTAAAAAGGAGATAGAGCAGCTTTTAAACTAGATAATAGGGGAAAGCCGACAGTCGCCCAAGAGCGCATGGTTCGGAAGAATGTATCCTTGAAGGATACTACAAAAAGCAGAGAGGTTCCAAAAAAGAGTAAAGTAGCCCAAATGCCCTCGAGTATGGAGCAGACAGAACTTAAAGATCCCAAATTACCCATGTCTACCAATAGCCAAATTAATATGAATAAAATACAGTCTCTAAAATGCTTGTATGCAAATGCTAGAAGTCTACAAAACAAGATGGGAGAGTTAGAATATATAGCACTAAACGAGAGGTTAGATATGATTGGAATATCAGAGACATGGTGGAAGGAGGACAACCAGTGGGACACTGTGATACCTGGGTACAAACTATATCGAAATGATAGAGCTGATCAAATTGGTGGAGGGGTTGCGCTCTATGTTAGAGAGGGCATTGAGTCAGAAAGGATTAAAGTTTTGCAAGAAACAAAATTTGCTGTAGAATCTCTTTGGATTGAAATTCCATGTAAAAAGGGGAAGGCGATGGCAGTGGGGGTGTACTATCGTCCGCCTGGCCAGAATGAACAAATGGATGATGAAATGCTCAAAGAAATCAAGGAAGCTAGCAAAAGTTACAGTGCAGTAATAATAATGGGTGATTTCAATTACCCCGGCATCGACTGGGTCAGTGTCACAACAGGACATGCTAGGGAGATAAAGTTCCTAGATGAAATAAATGACTGCTTCTTGGAGCAGCTGGTTCATGAACCGACCAGAGGGGAAGCAATATTAGACCTAGTCCTTAGTGGAACACCAGATGTAGTGCAAGAGATAAGGGTGTTGGGGCCACTTGGCAATAGTGATCATAGCATGATCGCCTTTGATTTAATTAGTGGAGGAGGGATAGTAAGGAAATCCACAGTACTACCCTTTAACTTTCGAAAGGGAGACTATGATAGAATGAGGAAAACAGTTAAGAAGAAACTAAAAGGAGCAGTTGCAAAGGTTAAAGACGTACATCAAGCTTGGGTGTTGTTGAAAAATACTATCTTGGAAGCCCAGACCAGCTGTATTCCACGCTTTAAGAAAAGTGGAAGGAAGTCCAAAAAATTGCCAGCATGGTTTAAAGCTGAGGTCAGAGAGGCTGTTGTTGCCAAAAAAGCATCTTTCAAGAAATGGAAAAAAGAGCCAAATGATGAAACCTGGAAACAGCACAAGCACTGGCAAGTCAAATGCAAGGCATTGATAAGGCAGGCAAAGAGAGAATTAGAGAAGAAGCTTGCTGCGGAAGCAAAAACGCGAAATAAAGACCTTTTCAAGTACATTCGTAGCAAAAAACCCGTGAGAGAGTCAGTTGGTCCATTAGATGATAAAGGGGTTAAAGGAGCACTAAGAGGCGACAAGGCGATAGCGGAGAGACTGAATGAATTCTTTGCTTCGGTCTTTACTGAGGAAGATGTGGGGATGTTACCCACGACTGAAGTGGTATTTAAAGGTGTGGAAGAATTGAAGGAAATATCGATACATCAGGAAGATGTCCTACAACTATTAGATAAACTGAAGAGTAGCAAATCACCTGGGCCGGATGGTATACATCCAAGGGTGTTGAAAGAACTGAAATTTGAGATTGCAGACCTGCTATCAGTAATCTGTGAACTATCATTAAAATCATCTCTAATACCTGAGGATTGGAGGATCGCCAATGTAACACCAATTTTTAAAAAGGGTTCGAGGGGTGATCCGGGAAACTACAGACCGGTGAGCCTGACATCAGTACCGGGAAAAATGGTAGAAACCATCATAAAGAATAAAATTACTCAGCATATAGATAGTCATGACCTAATGGGAGACAGCCAACATGGCTTTAGACAAGGAAGATCTTGTCTTACTAATCTGTTATGTTTTTTTGAAGGAGTGAATAAACAGGTGGACAAAGGTGAGTCGGTTGATATTGTGTATCTGGACTTTCAGAAAGCCTTTGACAAGGTCCCTCATGAGAGACTTTTGGCAAAACTAAAGAGTCATGGGATAGGAGGCAGTGTACTACTGTGGATCAGGAACTGGTTAAAAGATAGAAAGCAGAGGGTAGGGCTAAATGGCCAATTTTCCCAATGGAGAAAGGTGAATAGTGGTGTACCCCAGGGATCTGTGCTGGGTCCGCTGCTTTTTGACATATTCATAAATGACCTGGAAAGTGGAATAACGAGTGAGGTTATCAAATTTGCTGATGACACAAAACTATTTAAAGTTGTTAAAACCCAGGAGGATTGTGGAAAATTGCAAGAGGATCTTGATAAATTGGAAGACTGGGCATCAAAATGGCAGATGAAATTTAATGTGGAGAAGTGCAAGGTTATGCACCTAGGGAAGAACAACCCAAACTATGGTTACACGATGCAAGGTTCCACATTAGGAACCACCACCCAAGAAAAAGATTTAGGCGTCCTTGTGGATACCATGTTAAAACCCTCGGCCCAGTGTGCAGCGGCGGCCAAGAGAGCAAATAGAATGCTAGGTATGATAAGGAAAGGAATGGAAAATAAAACAAAAGATATTATAATGCCTCTATATCGTTCCATGGTGAGACCGCACCTTGAATATTGTGTGCAATTCTGGTCGCCATATCTTAAAAAGGATATAGCAATTTTAGAAAAGGTTCAGAGAAGAGCCACCAAAATGGTAAAGGGGATGGAAGGCTACTCCTATGAAGAAAGGCTAAAAAGGTTGGGGCTCTTTAACCTGGAAAAGAGACGGCTGAGGGGAGATATGATAGAAGTCTATAAATTAATGAACGGAGTGGAACGGGTAAACGTAGATCGATTGTTTACCTTATCAGAATATAGAAAGACTAGGGGACATGCAATGAAGCTACAGGGTAAACTATTTAAGACTAATAAAAGAAAATATTTTTTCACTCAACGTGTAATCAAACTCTGGAATTTGTTACCGGAGGATGTAGTAAAGGCTGTTAGTGTAGCTGGGTTTAAAAAAGGTTTGGACAAGTTCCTGGAGGAAAGGTCCATAAACCATTATTAAGAAGGGACCCAGGATATCAATGCTTGAACCAATACAAGCATTGTGGAACCTGTGTCCCTTGGGGAAACTGCTAGGTACGTATGACCTAGATTGGCCACTGTTGGAAACAGAATACTGGGCTTGATGGACCTTGGTCTGACCCAGTATGGCATATCTTATGTTCTTATGACTTAAGGATCTTAATATGTACACCTTAGAGGAAAGGCGGGATAGAGGTGATATGATTGAGATGTTTAAATACCTCCGTGGCATAAATGTTCAGGGAGAGAGCCTCTTTCAATTGAAAGCAAGTTCTGCTACGAGGGGACATGGGATGAGGGTGAAGGGAGATAGATTCAGGAGTGATATGCGGAAATATTTCTTTACGGAAAGAGTAGTGGATCCGTGGAATAGTCTCCCAGTGGAGGTGGTAGAGATGAGGACAGTAACTGAATTCAAAAAAGCATGGGACCAACACAGAGGATCTCTAAAGGTAAAAAGTGGACTGTTGTAGTTGTTATGGAAGGACAGACTAGATGGGCCTTGTGGTCTTTTTCTGTCATCATGTTTCTATGTTCCCTCCAGATGAAGTGGTATGAGTTGGGGGGGGGGGGGCCAAGTGACCGAGTGGCTGGGGGGCTGTTAGAAAGTAGTGGTGCTGAGTGAGTGAGTGATTAAGAGGATGGAAGGACTGGGTGAATGGTGTCCCCTGTCCCCTGCAATGGAGCAAAATCAGCTGTGAGTTTTTTCTTCTCTGCCTCCAGAGAGACATGACCCACTTGCTTGGAAGTAGGAGAGTTTATGAATGGCAGGAGGATGAGTGCATGCCTCGGTTTCTGAGTCAAAGGCAGACACAGTGAGTGCAAGAGGGGGGATTATAAGTGTCAGGTTACCTCATGAGTAAATGAGTCCACTAGGAGTGGGGGAGTAAGTCAGTGACTGGATGAGTGGGATTAGTGGTGGAGATTGTCAGACGGCTGCCTGGGTGCGAATGTTCACAGTCTTGGCAAGTGCATATATCTATATGATTTGCAAGGGATTGTGGGCAATGCAGTCCATTCACACCAGACACAGCTGCTCACAATAATTAGTTGTGCTTGAGGGTAAAGCCAATAAGATATTTATTTATGGGGTTATTTCTCCCAACACAGATATGCTTGGTAGCACATAAATCAGGTTACTTGCTTTCAGTGTTAAACTTGGAAAAACAAAATCAGGAAAACAACAGTTGAACTTATCAGGCAATCAAAGCAAAAGAATAAAGACCTGGTTGGTAACAAACTGGTCTTTTCTGTAGGCTTTAGCTAATATTCTCTTAGCAGTGTATCAAACAACAAACAAAAATCCACAAAGAAGGGAAAAACTGTTCTTTTCAGGTTAACTTCTTATATCTTCCCACATAGATTCAGAAGTGATTCCCTCAGAGCTCACAAGCAATTAGGTAAGGCTCAATTGCTAGCAGTTATCCAGCTAAAACCCCTTAGCTGGCTTGCTTTCTACTGCGTGGCTAAAAATCTTACTCAGGAGCTTTTCTGAGTAGATTAAAGAACAAGTTTGTATTTCTTTGTGATGGTTGCTGAACTTTGTAACAGAAAATTACCAAAGGAGTTTAGACAGAGAGCAATCCATGTAAACACATCCTTCATCTGCAATCTCTCCCCCTTCTTCAACAATCATGGGTTCAATATCATGGATTGGCACAGATGAATTTCTCAATGGAGCACTTTCAGGAGAATACTTGCTTCCCTGCTGTCTTTCTAAGGCATAGATCAGTGTTCATACCTGAGCTTCCATTGCTGTTAGAGTTCCTCTCTATATAGCCTGGCCAGTATGTAGTCCAGTTCTAATGTCCAGCCTTCCAATCTAGATCCCTGGATACTGGATCTCTCTTCACATACCTTCTGGCACGGGTCTTAGGGTCCCTTCCACGTGCAGCAGTCTCCCTCACAGGTACCGTCTGGAGATTCCTAGCTCTGCAGCACCATTCCTCTGGCTTTCCCCAGTCCAATGGTGTATGCTGGCCCTTGGAATGCCTCCCAGTATACGTACTGCTCCAGACTCCTCTAGGCCTCCCAAAGGCTTTTCTCTTCTTTCTTCCAAAGGGTTTCTTGCCCTCTCTGTCAGTCCGGTTTGGCTTCTGCTTCTGATGATCCTCCAGATGAAACTGAGGATATCCAAGCTGATCATGAAGATGATGATAATTCTCTGTAGAATAAACTCTACCTTTATTCTGCTTTGATGAGTGCTCCACCTTAACACAGCGCAGCTGTGCTGAATCAGGCCCTGCCCTTTGTGATGAGTGCTTAGGGATTACCTCATAGCCCTCCTGATTGAACACACGTTTCCCCACTTCAGCTCCTCTAATGGCTGTTGGAAACCTGGTGCATTCTGGGACTGGTAGTCTTTTAGGGAAAAATTCTGTTTTCTTATTTCTACCAGAACTGACAGGTTGCTTGTTCAGAGTCACTTCACCTTTTCTATAGCTCCTTCCTGAGCTATGATAAGCTTCCTTATCACAAGATACAGAATGAATGGATTGGGGTTAGAATTTTTGCTTCTGATTTTAGGTTTTAACTGATAAACACTGATAAAATACCACCAATGCCAAAAAATGAAAATAGGTGTTGGATAAACACCAGAAAAATGTCATTTCCTCTAGTAGTCTCTCACCCCCTCCCCTTGCTTGCCTTGCGTCCTCTAATCTGTTTTTGTGCCTTTTCTGCACTGATGACTCCTAAGTGACTCAACTGTATATTCTGATTCCACTGGAAAAAAGTACCAAGCAATAGTACTTGAGACATCAAAACACCAATAAACATTAATTTTTTGTATTCTCATGTGGTAGGCTATGGTCTATAGTAGCCTGCAAATATGAAAGGCCTGTAAGTTAGGCCCTGATTCCAACCCCTATCTCAGTAAAGAACCAAAAATCTGTGAAAGTCTGAGAAAACTGCTTTAAACTGCTTAATAAGAAGTTTCTTATGAATTCATAAAACTTTCATTATTCTTTTGTGTTCTGAGGATAGAAATGTTTCAATACTTGCATTCCTAGAGCTAGAAACGACCTTGCAGTAGAATTGTATCCATACCTAGAAACTGTGCCATTGTTAGAACAATCCTAGAGGAGGGAGCTGGGTGCTAGGCCCAGGAGGGGTCTCTGATTGGACAAATGCAGGGGGTGTTGGGACCAATAGAACGTTTGAATGTATCAAACTGAAAAGAAATGTATAAAATGAATATGTCTCTGTAAGAACTTTGCTCAGTCCTTTTTGAAGCTTGACTGTCTGGGCCTTGTGCACAATAAATTGGCTTGAACCCTGCAATTGACTCCTGGATTTATTCATTGTCTGCACTTTGCTGCTTCATATTCTTGGTGCGTTGGCCGGGAATGTGCGGATAGTGAATGGTATTCAAGCGAATATTCCATGTAATTCGCCTCCAGGTTTGACCCGGTTGGAACCGTGTCTGTCCGACCGCAGGGGAAACCTCAGGCGCCACCGGTCCTCTTGTATCGGGGAGGGTTCCGCCTTGCCTCGGCGGACCACTGGGTCCAGCCGGCCAACACCTCCGAACCCAAGGGGAGTCCAGGATCCAACCCAAGAACTGGTTTGGTATTGGGAACCGGATCCGGTGAGTAGACATTTTCTTGTTCAATAGTCAGTGAAGCCTGGGGAAACGTCTTGCATGAGTATGTGAGACAAATTTGGTATAGACTAACTGGGAACATCTTGCATAAGTGCGCAAAGATGAGAGAGCTTGATCACCTCTCATAAGGGCGGTCCTAGTATGCTCCGCATAAGGGTTAGCGGAAGCCGAAGCCACCGACCCTTTGCTTGGGATAGTCAGTTAGTCAGAAAAACCTTGGGCATTTGAAAAATGATTTCTTGTGATGGTATGACTGCCTGTGTGAGTGAGAGGTCTTGAGATACAGACTGAGTGAGAGCGGACTCCTGAGTAGCGCAGTTCCCGGCCGGGCGACCGCGCCCAGGTCGCAAAAAGGAGGAAGTGTGTGGTGTTTGTCCCTTCCCATTGTTCTGTGGGCTGTACGGACCCCTTACCTACAGCCATACTACCTACCCTTACTGTCTGTTGTCGTGTACGTCATTGTCGTATCCGCCATTACGATTATGGGAGGGGCGGAGTCCACGCAAATTCCGTTGGAATGTATGATCAAGAACTTCCGTAAAGGATTTTCAGGAGACTACGGAATAAGAATGTCTCTGTCTCGATTAAGAATGCTATGTGATAGGGAGTGGCCTGTGCTAGCTACTTCATGGCTCCGTGGGGGCACCTTTGATGTGGAAATAGTTTCCCGTGTTCATCAGCTTGTACAAAAAGCACACCCTGATCAGTTCCCCTACATAGATTCCTGGTTAGGTGTTTGCGAAAGGCAGCCCTTTTGGATAAAGCGCTGCTATGAGGAAAAGTGTAGAATACTAGTAGCAACCACTAGGGGGACCCGGACGTTTGAGGAGGAAAAGCCGCCTGTGTATTCCGCCTCAGAGTCCCCAGAAATCCTGGCCCGTTTACTCCAGTACCCATATAAGTTAGTTCCACCAGCTCCACCACCTGAAGCTGAACCTGAAGAGGTACCCCAGCAGTTACCGCTGCAGCAGCAAATGAAGCCCACTTCCCCAAGTGATAGCCCCGAGTCTGGCCCAAGTACACCAGGGAGACCAGGGTCCTCAGACAATACTGGGAGCGGAGGCTCTCCTGCCAGTTCAGGGTCACCTGCCAAGGAAGCCTATACCCGGGAGCCGTATGATTTAAGAAGTGTAACCCCAAAGAAGAAGGAGAAAGCAGGGCGCCTAATGCCATTGCGTCAAGTGCCTGGTCTACCTATCCTAAATGAATAGGGCCAAATGGCGCCAATGTGGCAGGTGCAGGCCTGTGACCCACGGTGTCTGAACATAAGCAGGCCAGCATGGCTAGCTTGACCTGTAAATGAGGCCTGTGGAGAGGCATATAGGATTGCACATCCCCCAATATGCTGCTATTGTAAGATAGAACTCAGTAGAAGTATTGAATTAGCTTAGGTATGCAGAACTGTAGAACTGAAAGATGGAAAAATACAGAAAAGACATGTTTAAAAGTTACTGATAAGAAAAAGTACATCTGCAAAGGAATAATTAGGAGTGCTGACAGATGAGTTACAGAACCCTGCTCTTCTGCACACACAAATTGGTTCTATGGCCTTGAGAGTGTGAAAGTAACAAGTTGATGAACTGGCCATTGTAATTGGGACTAGAAGGGGGGCATGCAGGTGTCATGCCCACAGAAGGGACATAATTGGATAAACTTATCAGTACCGGGACCAATGGAAGAGGTACGGGAGGTACGGGAGGTTACCGGGACCAATGAAATGTTTTTCTATACCTAGAATGGAACAAAAGTCTATAAAAGTTGTTGTAATGCTTGAAAACTTTGCTCAGCCATTTTGAAATTGACTGGTTCGAGACTTGTGCACAAATAAATGATTTGGACCTTCTGAACAGACTCCTGGTATCATTGGTTTGTCTGCGCTTTGCTGCTACATATTCTTGGTGCATTGGCCGGGAAGTTGTGGAATCAAAGTGTATATAGGGCAATATACCACGACTTTCCGCCTCTATAGGCTTGGTCCTGCCGGGATCGCGCCCTTCCGACGAGGGCTGCTCCCTGGCGCCACCGGTCCCTTGTATCGGAGGGAGCTGGTCGGACCTCGGCGGGTGCCGGGCCCGGTTGGAGCCAACGCCTCGAACCCGAGTGAGGGGAGTCCGAGGTCCAACTCATGCGCCTGCTTGGGAAGTTTGAGGACCGGATCCGGTGAGTATAGTTTTGATTTTGGGTCTAGACAGAAATAGAAAGAGCAGTACTGCCATTGGAACTTGGAATTTGTAATCTCGAGATATTGGGAATTGGTAAGAGAGCATGATCAACTCTCAAGGAAGAGCCGAGTAACCCCGCATGGGAATTCGCCGGGTGAAACCCTCATCCTTTTTGTAATTGGGAAAAAGACTAGTCAGAATAGATAGAAACGAATGCATTCTGGGATACGTTGCTAGCATGATTGTGTGAACGAAGTGTGAATGAGAGGTCTGGCAGCACGGACCAAGTGAAGGCGGACCCCTGAGTAGCGCATTTCCTGACCGGGCGACCGCGTTCAGGTCGCGAAAAGGGGGAAGCGATTGTCGTCTTGTCTTGTTATTTGTATTCCCTATACGTTTCCAGGACCGTGCGGACCCCTTACCCACGGTCCGCCCTCCTTTTCCCTTTTGTCTGTTGTTGCGCGCACACATCGAAATGGGAGGGGCGAGGTCTACTAGAAACACTCCATTAGAATGTATAATCGCACATTTTAAAGAGGGATATTCAGGAGATTATGGTATTAAAATGACAGCAGCCCGTTTGCAGATTTTGTGTACTAGGGAGTGGCCCGATCTAGACCCCATCTGGCCCCGAGAGGGAACGTTCAATGTAGAGATTATTCAGTCAATACACCGTAGAGTGCGGGTAGCGCACCCCGATCAGTACCCCTATATAGATTCCTGGTTAAGTATTTGTGAAGATCCGCCCCCCTGGGCGCAGCGCTGTTATGAGGAACAGTGCAGAATAATGTTAGCGAAAACAGATTCTAGACAGAAAACGGAACAGCCCAAAATGAAAGAGCAGGATAAGAAAGCCAAGAAGAAGCCCATCTTGGTAGATCCTGATTCCCCAGAAATACTCCTCAGGCAGCCCCGAACCCCAGGTCCAATAAGAGTAGCCCGGCATCCTGCCCCAGAACCCCAGAGACGGCCAGAGCCGAGGCGGGACCCAACCCCTGATCCCCCTCCCGGAGGAGAGAAAGAGGAAGAATTAGTGGAAAGAGAAGAGGAGGACATAAAAAGTGAGTCAGAAGCGGAGATAGAAGAAGGAGAAAGAGAGAATCCCCCAGACGAGGAGGACAGTGTACAAGTAATTGAGAAAGCCAGCGCTAGCACTAGCACGCCAGTAAAAGAGAAACCCAAAGCAAAACCTGTTGAGAAAAAGAAAGTGACTCCTTCTAAGGCAATTACGACAATAACCCTTAGATCCCAAAAGACACCTACTACAGCAAAAATGTTTCCCTTACGGCAAGTCCAGGGAGTGCCCGTAAAGAATGATAATGATGAAGTGGTAGCGGGACCCCTAACTTATGTGTATATCCCTTTTTCTACAACTGATTTATTAAATTGGAGGTCGCATTATGCCTCCTATACTAGTAAGCCCCAGGAGCTGACAGAATTAGTAACTAGTATTATGGAAACTCACCAACCCACTTGGCCAGATTGCCGTCAGCTCCTGACCACCCTATTCACAACAGAAGAACGAGCAAGAATTAGAAAAGCAGCTATTGAGTGGATGGCAGATAACCCTGTAGCTCCAGGACAGGGGCAGAATATAATAGACCGTCGGGAAGCAGCCCAGAGAGAATTCCCGAATGAAGACCCCCAATGGGATCCAAATACAGATGAAGGATCCACAGCCCTAGCCCGCTTTCGCCAAGGCTTTTTACAAGGCCTGAGAAGGGGGGGCCAAAAAGCTATGAACCTTTCCAAAGTTGCAGGAGTTATCCAAGGGATAGATGAGAGCCCAGCAGATTTTTATGAGAGATTAACTGAAGCATACAGAATGTATACTCCCTATGATCCCGAGGCACCAGGAAGTTTATGTATGGTGAATTCTGCTTTTGTAAACCAGTCTCAACCAGACATTAGACGTAAATTACAGAAATTAGAAGGGTTTGCGGGCATGAATGCAACACAGTTAGTGGAAGTCGCTCATAAAGTGTATGTGAATCGTGATACTGAAAGACAGAGAGAATGTGATAGAAAGATGAAGAAGAAAGCTGATTTTTTGGCTGCGGCCATAGTTGAGAAGAAAAGGGGAGGTGTCCCTAATCGAAGGAGCAGAGGAAGAGGGCGGGGTCAAGGCGGAGGCCGGACCCAGAGACTAGGCGTGAACCAATGCGCCTATTGCAGAGAGGAAGGACATTGGAGAGATACGTGCCCGCAACTCGAAGACGCCCAGCAAGATGACGACAACGATCATCAGTGGCGAGAAGAAAGACGAGGCCGTCCCCGAAATCGCGGAGGAGCCAATCGAGAACAATTCCAGCGAGAGAGAGGAGGAGCCATTCAAGCATTTGGCCACACTAGCCCATGATGAGGATGACGTGGATTAGGACAGACCGGGCTCCAAGTTTGCTTTAGGTCTCCAGGAGCCTATGGTCGGAATACAAATAGGAGACCAAATTATGAACTTTATGGTTGATACTGGAGCACAGCATTCAGTAATAGACAAAAGCAGTCACCATTATAGGAGCAACTGGTGCCAAAGCTACAAAGTCTTTTCTTCAAAACCGAATATGCAGTCTAGGAGGACAGCAAGTAACTCATCAATTCCTTTACATGCCCGAATGTCCAGTGCCATTACTGGGACGAGATATGTTAGCCAAGCTTCAAGCACAGATATCTTTCTCTGAACAAGGAGAAATGCAAATGACAGTAAATTCCCAAGCCAAACCAGCAGGAGTAATGCTGCTGACAGTACCCCGAGAAGAAGAATGGAGGTATTACGTTGATGACTCCATCCAAGATACCTATTTTGAACAAACTTTAAAGAACATCGATGCACCACCTGGAGTATGGGCAGAAGGCAGTCCCCCAGGCCTAGCCAAGCATATAGCTCCAGTGATTGTAACCCTCAAGCCTAGTGCTACACCAGTGCACGTCAAACAGTACCCTCTCCCAAGAACTGCAATTGAAGGCATTCATCGCCACCTACAAAGATTGCTCGAGTATGGCCTACTAAAAGTATGTCAATCCCCATGGAACACTCCACTTTTGCCAGTAAAGAAACCTGGGACAGATGATTATCGCCCAGTGCAAGATTTGAGAAGAGTAAATGATGCAGTTGAAACTATACATCCAGTTGTACCCAATCCTTACACTCTTCTAGGACTGATACCTGCTGAAGCTACCCATTTCACTGTACTGGATTTAAAAGATGCATTCTTTTGCATAAGACTAGCCCCTATAAGTCAAATATTGTTTGCATTTGAATGGCAGGACCCCATCTCTGGAAGAGGGGGCCAACTCACCTGGACAAGATTACCCCAAGGATTCAAGAATTCGCCTACCATCTTTAGTGCTGCACTGAATCAAGACCTTTCAAGCTATCCAGTAGCCCCGGGGAAGAGAGTGCTTCTCCAATACGTGGATGATCTGTTGATAGCTGCCATATCAGAAAGTGAATGTATACTAGCCACCAAAGACCTCTTGCAGTTACTAGATGAAGCTGGATACAAAGTTTCCAGAGCCAAAGCACAGCTATGCCAAAAAGAAGTGAACTACTTGGGTTTTCGCATTACCCAAGGAAGCAGAAGATTAGGCAGAGAAAGAAAAGAAGCAGTATGTAGAATTCCAACTCCAACAACCAGAAAGCAAGTCAGAGCCTTTCTGGGAGCAGCAGGATATTGCCGAATCTGGATACCTAACTTTGCCCAAATTGCTAAACCACTGTACGAAGCCACAAAAGGAGAAGAAAAGTCACCACTGGAGTGGGGACTTAAGCAGGATACAGCCTTCAAGACGTTAAAAGAAGAATTGATGTCATCACCAGCACTTGGACTACCAGATGTCCACAAACCTTTCCACCTGTTCGTACATGAAGCACAGGGAAATGCCTTGGGCATGTTGACTCAGAAATTGGGAAATTGGGAGCAACCTGTAGCATACCTATCGAAACAATTGGACCCTGTGGCCAAAGGATGGCCACCTTGCTTGAGAGCAGTTGCAGCTACAGCGCTACTAGTGAGCGAAGCAGACAAGCTCACACTAGGACAGAACATACGAGTCACTGTGCCACATGCAGTCCTTGCCCTTATGGAACAAAAAGCAAATTATTGGCTCACCAATTCCCGAATGTTGAAGTACCAGAGCATGTTATGTGAAAACCCACAGATACAACTTGAAGTGAGCCATGCCTTGAATCCAGCCACCTTGATACCCATCAGTGAAGAACTCCCAGAACATGACTGTATCGAAGTCATGGAAACTGTGTTCTCCAGTCGACCTGACTTGACAGATGTGCCCATAGATAACCCTGACCAAATCTATTATGTTGATGGGAGCAGTCTCATCCTTGATGGACGACGCTGTGCCGGATATGCAGTCGTCACTCAACACGAAGTAGTTGAATCATCAGCTCTAGCCTCAGGAACATCAGCCCAGAAAGCCGAATTGATAGCACTCACCAGAGCATTGTTGTTAGGAGAAAAACTTGTGCTAAATGTATATACAGATTCCAAATATGCCTTCACTACCTTGCATGCCCATGGAGCTCTCTATAAAGAAAGAGGACTCATCACATCCGGAGGAAAATCAGTCAAGTATGGTCCCGAGATATTGATGTTACTTGATGCAGTTTGGACCCCAACACGTGTAGCTGTCATGCATTGTAGAGGACATCAAGCAGGAAAAGGAGAAGTTGCCCGAGGAAATAGATTTGCAGATGCCTCAGCACGACAAGCAGCTATGACAGGACAGATTGCCCCACAAGCTATGCCAATGCAAGCAGCATTGTTTCCAGTACCTTTGAATCTATGGACCCCACGATATACCACCAAAGAATTGGATTACTATTGTAACAGAGAAGATGGAATACTGAAAGATGGATGGATTGAGCTGCCACCAGGAGAGGGCAGTCAACCTCCAGGACGAATAGTAATTCCTGAACTGTTAGGACCATCTTTTGTCAAAGCTTTCCACGAAGCCACCCACTATGGCAAAAGTGCTATGGAAAAAGCACTCAGACCACATTTCTACATCCCGCTGATGACAACCATATCAGCCTCAGTAGCACATCAATGTCTGACCTGTGCCAAAAATAATGCCAAGCAAGGCCTTATTACGGCACCCCGAGTTCAGTCAGGAGGTGTCACCCCCATGCACAACCTCCAAGTTGATTTTACTGAAATGCCAAAAGCCAATGGATACCATTACCTACTAGTATTAGTTTGTACTTTCTCTGGGTGGGTAGAAGCCTTCCCAACCAGAACTGAGAAAGCCCGAGAAGTTACCAAAGTCTTAATGAGAGAGATTGTCCCCAGATTTGGAATCCCAGCAGTAATAGGGTCAGACAATGGACCCTCATTTGTCTCCCAAGTTACTCAGCAGTTAGCAAAAGCTTTGCAGATACAATGGAAACTCCACACTGCATACAGACCCCAGAGTTCAGGGAAAGTTGAGCGAATGAATCGTACCTTGAAAGCCCAAATGTCCAAGCTTTGTCAGGAGACACACTTGAAATGGCCCCAAGTGCTCCCCATAGCTTTACTCAGAATACGCTCAGCTCCTGTAAAGTCAACAGGATTTTCCCCTTTTGAAGTTTTGTATGGTAAACCCCCACCAATAGTGCAGGGAGTCAAAGGAAGTTTAGCCCAGATTGGTTCAGAAGTAACCAGACAAGAACTCCTAGCTCTTAGTTTTGTTCTGCAGACTCTCCATACGTGGATCCAAGACCAGTTGCCTATCAACTTGACGGAACCTTTGCATCCCTACCAGCCTGGTACTTCGGTGTGGATCAAGGATTGGAAGAAGAGACCGTTGGAACCCCATTGGAAGGGACCGTACACCGTCATCCTGTCTACCCCAACTGCAGTAAAGGTAGCCGAGATCGACGCCTGGATCCACCACAGCAGAGTCAAGCCCGCCGCCGATCCTGAACCAGAACAGTGGACAGCAGAACAGCATCCTGATGTACCCTTGCGAGTTACTCTGAGATGGCAACCAGCAGCCTAGACACTTCATCACAAGTGCTTTGCAGTAGCCAAGTCTTTCGAAGAGGATTGCTGTTTTCCATGCAGCAACAGTTTTGTTTCAACGAACCCAATTTGTGTGTGATTTGACACACTACTTTGAGACTACATTGACTAAGCCAGACTTCACAAGCCAACTGAAATTGCTAAAAGTTGGTTAATGTGTACTGGACATCTTGAGGATCTTCAATCAACACTCAGCACCCGTTAAATTGCTTCATTAGCAAACGGGACGAAGAATAAAAGACCGTCGTGATCAAGATCAGCAAGCTGAGGATTCAGAAGAACTCCAATCAACATCAACATGTATCTTTGTTTTTGCTTTGCCTTGGTTGCCTTCTTTGGAGGTTTTGAACTGACTTATGCTTTACCTCCATGCACTGCTTGCATTACTTCTACTAGAACTGGACTGAAAGTAACTCAGACTTTGCTTTACCATTCTTACTATACCTGCAAGGGAACAGTAACTCGGTGTATCTATAACACCACTGAACTAAATGTTTGCACTCATGGCAAAATCAAAGCATGCTATAATCCGCATCAGAATCCATCCTATTACACGTTGGAAATAAGATGGAAGGATGCAGATGGACCTATATTAGCTGCTACACCACCACTTAAGGACATTACTAAACCTGCTGTTTTGAATTTTGATGCATGTAATGCTATTAATAGAGATAGTCAGTCCACCTGTGGTACATGGGAGAAAGCGTATCGAAATGATCATAAGTATATGTGTCCAGAAGGTGCCACAAATTGGTGGAAGTGTACAGGTAAAACGGGATCAGGCTATAGTACTGCTACAGCGGCAGATTACTATTGCCCGTATTGGGGATGTGTTTTTTATGCTACCTGGAACACTGGTATAACTGATGAGAAAATAGATAAACGGATGGCTACTCTAACCAAGCCAACCACTAATGATAAATGTCAGAAAGATGCTTGTAACCCCTTACACTTACGTATACACAATCCCCATGCATGGAAACAAGGATACAAGTTTGGTTTACGTATTGCTGGAGGAGCAATAGATCCAGGGACCATTGTGTATATCAGATTGAATACCCAAGCCCACAAGTCATCTAAGTATCATATTCATAATACCTTTTATGAAGCCATGCATGTAGATAAGTTTGAGATCCCTCACCCCTCACAGAATTTATTTCTAGAATTAGCCGGAGCAGTAGTATCTAGTCTGAAGATCTCAGATTGCTATTTTTGTGGCGGAACCCAAATGGGAGACCAATGGCCATGGGAAGCCCAAGAATTGAATTATTCTATGACTTACAACCAGACTGAATTACACAAGACTACCAGTGTGTTAGCGCACTCAATCGTTGGACGTCTTTGTTATGCCAGAACTGGACCCCAGTTCACCCAGAAGGTAGGACAGCTGGTCTGTCTTAGCCAGAAGTACTATAATGCCACGACTAAAAAGACAGCATGGTGGTCAGGAATCAGACATCCTGAACCTCCTAACCCATTAGCCAGATTTCCTGAACTTGCTGGTCTATGGACTAACCTTGCCAAAGTCCAAGCCTGGCAAGCCCCACCTGGCCTATATTGGATCTGTGGAAACCGAGCATATGCACAACTCCCGCCACACTGGGGAGGAGCATGTGTCTTAGGAACCATCAGACCTTCTTTCTTCCTGTTAAACACTGAACATGGAGAACAATTAGGATATCCTGTATACACTACCCACAGACACAAAAGAGCATTGAGACAGAAAAGAGAAGCCTTACAGATAGGCAAGTGGGAGAAGTGGCAAGGTGATGATTGGCCACCAGAAAGAATTATTGAGTATTATGGACCTGCCACTTGGAATGATGATGGTATGTATGGTTATCGTACTCCAATTTATATGATTAATCGTATTATTCGCTTACAAGCAGTAGTTGAAATAATAACTAATGAAACTAGTCATGCTCTTACGCTTTTAGCTAGACAAAGTACTCAGATGCGCACTGCTATATATCAGAACCGCTTAGCACTTGATTATTTGTTAGCAGCTGAAGGAGGAGTATGTGGTAAACTGAATTTAACTAATTGCTGTTTGAAAATAGATGATAAAGGTCAAGTAGTTGAAGAGATTGCTAAAGATATGCAAAGACATGCTTATGTGCCAGTACAGACTTGGCACGCATTGAAATTTCCTAACTGGTTTGCTAACCTTTTCTCTTGGCTGGGAGGATTTAAGACTTTCATTGTTTTAGTACTAATCCTTGTTGCTGTTATCTTCTTGTTACCATGTTTAATTCCATGTTGTATGCGTTCCATTCATAATGCTATTGATAGTACAGTAGAGCGGAAGACCGCAACTAAAATAATGGCTTTATACAAAGCTAGTCCTAGTAGAAATCCTTCAATCATGATGTGATTCTTTTCTAAGTGATTTAACTCTCACACCTTATTGAGTAATAGGGTGAGATTAATCAAAGGGGGGAATATGGCAGGTGCAGGCCTGTGACCCACGGTGTCTGAACATAAGCAGGCCAGCATGGCTAGCTTGACCTGTAAATGAGGCCTGTGGAGAGGCATATAGGATTGCACATCCCCCAATATGCTGCTATTGTAAGATAGAACTCAGTAGAAGTATTGAATTAGCTTAGGTATGCAGAACTGTAGAACTGAAAGATGGAAAAATACAGAAAAGACATGTTTAAAAGTTACTGATAAGAAAAAGTACATCTGCAAAGGAATAATTAGGAGTGCTGACAGATGAGTTACAGAACCCTGCTCTTCTGCACGCACAAATTGGTTCTATGGCCTTGAGAGTGTGAAAGTAACAAGTTGATGAACTGGCCATTGTAATTGGGACTAGAAGGGGGGCATGCAGGTGTCATGCCCACAGAAGGGACATAATTGGATAAACTTATCAGTACCGGGACCAATGGAAGAGGTACGGGAGGTTACCGGGACCAATGAAATGTTTTTCTATACCTAGAATGGAACAAAAGTCTATAAAAGTTGTTGTAATGCTTGAAAACTTTGCTCAGCCATTTTGAAATTGACTGGTTCGAGACTTGTGCACAAATAAATGATTTGGACCTTCTGAACAGACTCCTGGTATCATTGGTTTGTCTGCGCTTTGCTGCTACACAAATGGCGCCAAGACCAACCAGTCTAATCGACGTGCCTTTTTCCACTACTGATTTATTAAACTGGAAAACGCATTATGCATCCTATACTGAAAAACCCCAAGAAATGACAGTTAATGTCTAGTATAATGCAAACACATCAGCCTACCTGGACTGATTGTCGCCAGCTCCTGTCCACTCTCTTTACTACTGAGGAGCGAGCGCGAATTGTGCAAGCAGCCATCCGCTGGTTAGAAGAGAATCCCGTAGCGGCGGGGGAAATGAATCTCCCACAAGCAGCTGCCGCAGCTTTCCCAAACGAAGATCCTAGATGGGATCCAAATGATGAAAGGGGGCGGGGACCCTAACTCGATTTCGCCAGGCCTTGCTGCAGGGCCTGAGGAAGGGAGGCCAGAGGGCTATGAATATCGGGAAGGTATCAGAAGTTATCCAGGGTCCAGATGAGAGCCCAGCGGCCTTTTATGAGCAGTTGTCTGAAGCCTATAGATTGTATACCCCATACGATCCAGCCGCTCAGGAAAATTTGCATATGGTAAACGCAGCCTTTGTCAGTCAGTCCCAGAGAGATTAGAAAACAAAAGTTACAGAAACTGGATGGATCTGCGGGCATGAATACAGCACAATTAATGGAAGTTGCTCAGAAAGTGTTTGTGAATCGTGAAAATGAACGTAACAGAGAAAGTGAACGAAAGATGAAGAAGAAAGCAGATCTTCTTGCTGCAGATTTAGTTGAACGACGTGAAGGAGGTTTTCCTAATTGAAGGAGCAGAGGACGTGGAAGGGGTCGTGAGAATAACTGGACCCCACTGGGTGCGAATCAGTGCGCCCATTGCAGAGAAGAAGGACATTGGAGAAGTGAATGCCCGCATCTTGACTCCACCCCCAGGAGGGGAGGAGGGAGTCCCTGGAGAACAGGAGGCCGATTTCAGAGTCGTAGAGGAATGACTCGAGCACAGTTCCAGCGAGAGAGGGAAGAAGCTATTGAGGGAGTGGCAGTGGCAACAGGCTATGACGAGGATGAAATGGATCAAGACTAGGCCAGACCGGGCTCCAAGTTCACCCTGGGTCCCCAGGAGCCTATGGTCAGTTTGAAAGTAGGGGACCAATATATGGACTTTATGGTGGATACAAGAGCTGAACATTCAGTGGTGGCAAAACCAGTGGCTCCTCTTTCCTCTCGATCTGTCACCATTATTGGGGCCACTGGGGCCAGGGCCACCAAGCCTTTCCTGCAAAACCGCATGTGTGAACTAGGGGGACAGAAAATAACACACCAGTTCCAGTATATGCCTGAGTGCCCTATTCCACTTTTGGGCCGAGATATGCTTGCTAAGCTTCAGGCGCAAATATCCTTTGCTGAAGGAGGAGAAATGCAAATGACTGTGAACCCAAAGCCTGCTGGATTGATGGTGCTGACTGTTCCCCGAGAAGAAGAGTGGCGGTTCTACAGCGCATCTCCGACCAAGCCAGCCAGTTCCTGTGTACCTCCTAACCTTTTAGCCCCGACTGAAGTATGGGCAGAAGATAATCCACCTGGCCTAGCGAAGAACATAGCCCCTGTCATTGTTGCCCTCAAGCCAGGAGCGGAACCAGTGCATGTGAAGCAGTATCCTCTTCCTCGACCAGCTATTGAAGGTATCCACTGCCATTTGATGAAACTACTGACGTATGGACTTCTCAAGGAGTGCCAGTCACCTTGGAATACCCCCCTTCTCCCAGTTAAGAAACCTGGGACAGGGGATTACCGCCCAGTACAAGATTTAAAGCGGGTAAATGATGCAGTTGAAACTATACACCCAGTGGTACCAAATCCTTATACTCTCTTGGGACTGATCCCCGCTGAAGCTACTCATTTCACCGTCCTGGACCTGAAAGATGCCTTCTTCTGCATATGCCTAGCCCCCACCAGTCAACTTTTATTCGCTTTGAATGGCAAGACCCCACAACAGGAAGGCGGGGCCAACTTACCTGGACTCGATTACCCCAAGGATTTAAGAATTCACACACTCTCTTCAGTGCTGCTTTGAATCGAGATCTCTCAAGTTACTCAGTGAACCCAGGAAAAAGGGTTCTCCTTCAGTATGTGGACGACCTGCTCATAGCCACAAATTCAGAGAGTGAATGTCTACAAGCCACCAGTGAACTCTTGCACCTTCTAAATGAGGCTGGATACAAAGTCTCAAGAGCAAAGACACAACTATGCCAAACTGAAGTTAAATATCTAGGGTTCCAGTTGTCTAGCGGGATTTGACGCTTGGGACCGGAACGCAAAGAAGCTGTGTACAGTATTCCCACTCCAACCACCAGGAGGCAAGTAAGAGCCTTCCTGGGGGCCGCAAGATACTGTCGTATATGGATCCCCAATTTCGCTCTGCTGGCAAAACCATTGTATCAAGCTACCAAAGGAATGGAAAAGTCTCCATTGGAGTGGGGACCTGAACAGGATGCAGCCTTTCGATCTCTAAAAACCGCTCTGATGTCATCACCAGCTCTGGGTCTACCAGATGTCCAGAAACCTTTCTGTCTCTATGTCCATGATTCACAAGGAAATGCTCTAGGGTTACTGACTCAATCTCTTGGATCTCGGCAACGGCCAGTGGCCTATTTGTCAAAACAGTTGGATATGGTAGCAAGAGGTTGGCCCCCTTGTTTGAGAGCTGTTGCAGCTATAGCCCTTCTAGTGAGCGAAGCAGACAAGCTCACTCTGGGACAGAATCTTCAAGTTACTGTGCCACACTCTGTTCTAACCCTCATGGAACGCAAAGGGAGTTTCTGGCTCACAAATTCACGAATGTTAAAGTACCAGAGTATGCTGTGTGAAACCCCCCAGATACAATTGAAGGTCAGTCAAGCTCTGAATCCTGCTATGTTGTTCCCAATTGGTCCTGGCCCCCTGATCATGACTGTTTCGAAACTATGGACACTGTGTTCTCAAGTCGCCCGGATTTGACTGATGTCCCTCTGGAGGACCCTGAACGAACCTTTTTTGTGGATGGAAGCAGTCTCGTCATCAATGGACATCGTTGTGCCGGGTATGCAATGGTGACCCTTGATCTGGTAGTTGAGTCCTCAGCTCTGGCCCCAGGAACTTCAGCACAGAAGGCTGAACTGATAGCTCTCACTAGAGCACTGACATTAGGAGGACTCCGTTTAAATGTGTACACAGATTCCAAGTATGTTTTCACAACTTTGCATGCACATGGAGCCCTGTATAAAGAACGAGGGTTGATCACCTCCGGAGGCAAGTCCATTAGGTATGGGCCCGAGATATTGCTATTATTGGACGCTGTGTGGGCCCCTAAGCAAGTTGCAGTCATGCACTGTCGAGGTCATCAGGCAGGAGTAGGAGAAGTTGCCCGAGGGAACAAGTTTGCTGATGCCACTGCCCGAAAAGCAGCCACGACTGGACGAGTTGTGACCCAAGATACTTCGGTGCAGGCAGCCTTATTCCCTGTGCCCCTTAGCTCATGGGCTCCTCGATATACTGCAAGGGAGTTAGATTACTTCTGTGAGAAGGAGGGAGGTGTCCTAACAGAAAAAGGTTGGATAGTGCTGCCACCTCCGGAAGGTAGCTCACCTCCAGGTCCCACAGTAATTCCCGAAGCATTAGGACCAGCCTTTGTTCATGCTTTTCATCAGGCCACACATTATGGGAAAACTGCCATGGAAAGAGCCCTAAGACCCTATTTCTGCATCTCATTATTAGGACCCCTGTCCGCTTCAGTGGCACAGCAATGTTTGACATGTGCTAAGAATAATGCTAAGCAGGGTCCCACTCCACCCCCAAGAGTTCAGTCAGTAGGAGTGACCCCTATGAGTGATATTCAGGTGGATTTTACTGAAATGCCACAAGCGAATGGATATCATTACCTGTTAGTTCTAGTTTGCACATTTTCTGGGTGGGTAGTAGCTTGTCCCACCCGAACTGAGAAAGCTCAAGAAGTCACTAGAATACTGCTCCATGAGATTATTCCTCGATTTGGAATACCACTGACTATAGGATCAGATAATGGACCCTCATTTGTGTCCCAAGTGAATCAGCAGTTAGCCCGAGCTCTACAGATACAATGGAAGTTGCACGCTGCCTATAGAACCCAGAGTTCAGGGAAAGTAGAACGTATGAATAGGACCCTGAAATCTCAGTTGTCCAAGCTTTGTCAAGAAACACACCTAAAGTGGCTCCAGGTTCTCCCTATAGCCCTTCTTAGGATACGTTCTGCTCCAACCAAGTCTTTAAGAGTTTCCCCTTTTGAGATTTTGTATGGGCGACCCCCACCCATTGTACAGGGAATAAAAGGGGATATGAAACAAATTGGATCTGAAATAACTAGACAAGAACTATTGGCTTTAGGTTCTGTTTTGCAGAGTCTTCATACCTGGGTGCAAGATCGATTGCCCATCAAACTGACAGAACCTCTACATCCCTTCAAGCCAGGAGTGTCAGTGTGGATCAAAGAGTGGAGAAAGACCCCGCTGGCACTGCATTGGAAGGGACCTTATGTTGTCATCTTATCAACCCCAACTGCAGTAAAAGTTGCAGAGCTCAAACCCTGGATCCATCATAGTCGAGTGAAGCCGGCAGCCGCTCCTGAACTTGGTCAATGGACTTCAGTAAATGACCCTGAAACTCTATTGCGGCTTACATTGCGGAGACAACCAGCGTTGTAAGAGTCTTTAGAGTCTACAATCCTACCCCTGTCACACAAGGGTGGCAGTCGATAGGTCTACATACAGCGGAAGCAGAAAAGAAGAAGCAGAAAAGACTCTACAAGTTAATCGTACCCGATATTTCAGTTGATCTCTAAAGACTGTAGCCATGATGTTCCTCTACTACTGTCTTATGGGGGCAATAGCCCTGGGATTCCTGGAAAAGACTTTTGCCTTATCCCCTTGTGCAGCTTGTATAACTATCACCCGAACTGGAATAAAGGTCACTCAGACTTTACTTTATCATTCCTACTATACTTGCACTGGTATAGTTAGACGGTGTGTGCATAATGGTACAGAGTTGAATATCTGTACGAAAGGGAAAAGTAAGATTTGCTACAACCCCCAGCAGAACCCCTCTTATTATGTACTGGAGATACGATGGAATGATGAGGAGGGAGCCCTCATAAATGCCACACGACAACTCTCCGAGCCCACAAAGTATGTTATCCTGAATTTTGATGCCTGTGATGTGATTAAACAGAAATGCCTATCACAAGTGTGGATCTTGGGAACAAGCCTATTACTACGATGATAAATATATGTGTCCTGAAGGAGCATACAGATGGGGACAGTGTACTGGAAAGAGTTCCCCAACCGTCTACAGCACATCATCTAAAGATGCTTATTACTGTCCAAAGTGGGAATGTGTGTACTATGCCACTTGGTCTGGTGGGCCTACTGGACGAGATGGAGATAAACGCATAGCCAGCCTGGAAAAATTATCACTACCGGAGCCTCGGAAGTGCAAGAAAGGTGCCTGCAATCCTCTACAGTTCCTCATACTTAACCCTAGCCAATGGAAGCAGGGGTTCAGATTTGGATTGCGTATAGCAGGAGGAGGCATAGATCCTGGAACTTTTATACATATATAGCTAAATACTAAGACTCATGTATCCGCACCTTATCGAATACATCACTCCTTTTATGAGGCCATGAAGGCGGAATTTGAAATCCCTCATACCTCCCAAAACTTGTTCATTGAACTCGCTGGGGCAGTAGCATCTAGTCTCCACATCTCAGATTGTTTCTTCTGTGGCGGGACTAAGATGGGAGACCAATGGCCCTGGGAGGCACAAGAAGTGAAGTATTCTATTCCTTATAATCAGACTGCTTTACATAATACTACTAGTGAGTGGGTACTGGCTCACCCTATTGTTGGTAACTTGTGTTTTGCTCGCTCTGGACCACAGTTTACTATGCAGGTTGGACAGCTGGTCTGTCTCAATCAGAGTTCTACAACAGTACCACTAGAAAGACGTCCTGGTGGTCGGGGGTCAACACTCCAGAGCTCTCCAACCCTCTAGTCATCTTTCCTAATCTTGCCAGCATCTGGACTAATTTGGCGTTTCATAGTACCTGGCAAGCTCCACCTGGACTATATTGGATTTGTGGAACCCGAGCATATGCTAGGCTTCCTCCCCATTGGGGAGGAGCATGTGCATTGGGAACTACACGACCTTCCTTCTTTCTTCTGCCTATTTCGCATGGAGAACAACTGGGTTTCCCCGTGTACAGGAGTCGACAGAAACGAGAGGTCTTGAAAATAGACCAATGGGACAAATGGAATGATGAGGAGTGGCCACCTGAGAGAATCATTTCATACTATGGACCCGCTACCTGGACACAAGATGGGACATGGGGATATCGCACTCCTGTATATATGATAAATCGTATTATATGTTTACAAGCTGTTGTTGAAATAATAACTAATGAAACTAGTAAAGCACTAACTCTTTTAGCTAAGCAAAGTACACAAATGTGTACAGCTATTTATCAGAATCGTTTAGCTCTAGATTATCTGTTAGCAGCTGAAGGTGGAGTATGTGGAAAATTGAATTTAACCAACTGTTGTTTGCAGATTGATAATAATGGACAAGTTGTTGAATATATAGCTACTCAGATGCGAAAACATATATATGTGCCTGTTCAGACCTGGCATGCTCTGAAGCTTGATGGGTGGTTTGGTTCAGCATTTTCATGGTTAGGTGGTCTAAAGACCCTTGCGTTTATTGTATTATTCATATTAACTGTATGCTTATTGCTCCCATGCCTATTACCCCTTTGCTTACGTATGATAACCTCAGTTATCGATAACACTGTAGAACGGAAGGCAGCTACAAAAGTTTTAGCTATGTGGCAATATACCCCAAGATGATGCTGTTACACGAGTATAATATGTGATTTAATTCTCACCCTCTCTCACTTGCGGGTGAGAATAATCAAAGGGGGGAATGTGGTAGGCTATGGCCTATGGTAGCCTGCAAATATGAAAGGCCTGTAAGTTAGGCCCTGATTCCAACCCCCATCTCAGTAAAGAACCAAAAATCTGTGAAAGTCTGAGAAAACTGCTTTAAACTGCTTAATAAGAAGTTTCTTATGAATTCATAAAACTTTCATTATTCTTTTGTGTTCTGAGGATAGAAATGTTTCAATACTTGCATTCCTAGAGCTAGAAACGACCTTGCAGTAGAATTGTATCCATACCTAGAAACTGTGCCATTGTTAGAACAATCCTAGAGGAGGGAGCTGGGTGCTAGGCCCAGGAGGGGTCTCTGATTGGACAAATGCAGGGGGGCGTTGGGACCAATAGAACGTTTGCATATATCAAACTGAAAAGAAATGTATAAAATGAATGTCTCTGTAAGAACTTTGCTCAGTCCTTTTTGAAGCTTGACTGTCTGGGCCTTGTGCACAATAAATTGGCTTGGACCCTGCAACTGACTCCTGGATTTATTCATTGTCTGCACTTCGCTGCTTCACTCACAGAACCCCTAATTGTCTGGAAAATAAACACCTAAGAACAGAAGCCCAAGTAATAAGCAGTGGGCAAGTGTCAAATGAAGAAGTGGATGCAGGGATTCTGGTGAGCCAAGTGCGTGAAATAGCAAGTGGATGGGGGCTGAGTGAGTGAGTGAGTGAGTAGATGAGTGTATAAGTGTCAAGGGAGTACGTCAATGGGAGCTGCTGGCAGGAAGATGCTGCGAGTGGATAGATGGATGAGAGCTTATTAGTGTGTCTGAGTGAATGCAGGGGAAGCTAAATATTCCCTGCTGCAAAACATGAGAGTGTATAGGGAGGAGGAGGTGCAACTACAATGCTGAACACAGTGCTGGGGAGCAAAGGGTTTTCAGGTACCCCCTGCTTCCCTTTAGCACCCCCTTCCCTATTTGTATCTCTGGCAGTCAGGACCGGGCTCCCGCCTGCCAGTCTGCCTCTAATCTTGGCACTTCCTTGGCAGGTGTGATCCAGACTCTTCTCCACCACAATGGCACATTTCCCCTTTCCACCATTTGCAGACTCAAGCTTGTCTGTAGGGTAGACTAGAGTGAAAGGGCCATAGCAATGTTTCTCTCAGTAGGGTAGCAAGGGATGTGTGAATGGCTGGCAGGACCTAGCACGCATACTCAAGCTTGTCTGTAGGGTAGACTAGAGTGAAAGAGCCATAGCAATGTTTCTCTCAGTAGGGTAGCAAGGGATGTGTGAATGGCTGGCAGGACCTAGCACGCATACTCAAGCTTGTCTGTAGGGTAGGCTAGGGTGAAAGAGCCATAGCAATGTTTCTCTCAGTAGGGTAGCAAGGGATGTGTGAATGGCTGGCAGGACCTAGCACGCATACTCAAGCTTGTCTGTAGGGTAGGCTAGGGTGAAAGAGCCATAGCAATGTTTCTCTCAGTAGGGTAGCAAGGGATGTGTGAATGGCTGGCAGGACCTAGCGCGCATACTCAAGCTTGTCTGTAGGGTAGGCTAGGGTGAAAGAGCCATAGCAATGTTTCTCTCAGTAGGGTAGCAAGGGATGTGTGAATGGCTGGCAGGACCTAGCACGCATACTCAAGCTTGTCTGTAGGGTAGACTAGAGTGAAAGAGCCATAGCAATGTTTCTCTCAGTAGGGTAGCAAGGGATGTGTAAATGGCTGGCAGGACCTAGCACGCATACTCAAGCTTGTCTGTAGGGTAGGCTAGGGTGAAAGAGCCATAGCAATGTTTCTCTCAGTAGGGTAGCAAGGGATGTGTGAATGGCTGGCAGGACCTAGCGCGCATACTGACTGATGGTTTACGTAAGGTGTGTATGCCTATGTGAATAAGTAGTAAGTGTGCATATTTATTTCCACAAGGGCAGTAAAAATGTTTAAGTGTGGAGATGTGAGCGTTCAATGTCAAGGGCAGTGCGAGTGTATGCGTGTGTGTTAGGGGCTGTGTGTATGTTTTGTATGTTATATGTATATGTGTGTGCACGCGTCAGGCACTGTGCATGTGTGCGTGTATGGGTATGTCTGAGCTAAAGCGGGGCTCTGAATGTGAGCGGGGGTGTATATCGTGCACTGTGTCTTGAGGCTGCATGCTTGCATGGCACGTCGATGGGGAAGGGGGCCAGAATGCAAGTGTGGTTCTGGGCATGTAGGCTTCTCTCTTCCTTACACTTTCCATTGTTCTCTTGCACAAACTTCCTTCCACTATTCCCCCTTCCCCGCCAACTACTTACGCACTTTGGCTCCTTTCCCTGCTACACTTTCACTCCATCCCCTCTCTTCTGCTCTCCCTTCTTTTCACTTCCCTGCCCCACCTTTCACTCACCCGATTCCTTTCCCCACACCTCCACTCTTTCCTCTTCCTGTACTCCTCCTCTTTCTTTTCTTTTCTTTCCTGTCCCTTCTCTCCTGTCTAACCCCACTTCTTCCCTTATTTTCTATCTCTCATCCATCCCTTTCATTATGCTCTACCCTTTCACTCTTCCTCTCTAACCCTCTTCCCTTATGCTCCGCCCCAACCTCCCTCTTTCCCTCTAGCCCATTCCCTTATGCTTAAAAGGGAGAGAGGAGGCATAGTGGGTTAAACGAGAAAGAGGAAAAGGGAAATCTATTTGCTTTGGACTGATATACAGATCCCCCTTTTAGGGAGAAGAAGTGGATGGAGATTTAATAGAAGACATACGCAGCATTGCTAGGAAAGGTGAAGTGCTACTGATAGGGGATTTCAATATGGCAGATGTTGATTGGCGCATCCCTGCTGCAGTGTCATCTAGAAGTAAGGAGATCCTGGATTCTCTACAGGGAGAACTAATTAGGCAACTGGTAACAGAACCCACACGTGAAGGAGCCATACTGGACTTGGTGCTTACCAATGGTGAAAGTGTTTCTGAGGTTATAGTGGGAGATCATCTCACATCCAGTGATCACCAGACGGTGGGATTCAGCATTAGGACTGAGGCTGATAAAATCCATTCAAAAGCAAGGGTCTTATAATTTAGGAAAGCTAACTTTGCCAAGATGGGACAATATCTCAACGAGTTGTTAGCAGGATGGGAACAGCTGGGGGATATAGAAAAACAGTGGGCAAAACTGAAAGAGGATATTTTAAGGGCAACAAACCTTTTTGTTAGAAAGGTAAATAAATGTAAAAGGAAAAGGAGGCTTCTATGGATCTCAAAAGTAGTAGTTGAAAAAGAGAATCCCTCTGACTCTTATGCTTTAAAAGCTCCTTTCCTTTTCCTCCTCCAGCTATGCTCTACTGCCCCTACTCATCAGCATGGCCACTGCCTCAACTTTGTCATCTTTTCTAACTCTCTTGATTCTAACACTTGCTGTCAATTTATAACTCTCAATTCTCTCCTCAAGGTGTCTCTGCTTACGACCTCGCCTTCCCCTTCTTCCCATACTTTGGCTATTTCCAGGACAGTCCACAATATTACACTCAAATTCCCCAAGATGTCATCTCCATCTCCTCTTCACTCCCATCTCCTCCCCGCAACCTCTGCCATCCTTTCTTCCTTTTGAGATCTGAGGAAGAAGGAGAAATTTCACTTACTGTTAATTTCCTTTCCTGGAATCCTGCTAGACCAGTCCAGACAATCGGGTAGTACCCAAGCTAACTGCACTTTGGTTGGGAAGACAGAGCTGTTGTAACTACGTTGGCTCCAAACTGGGCCGCCTCCTGCGCCTGGATATCGAGCCGATAGTGCCGGACGAATGTGGAGAGGGAGGACCAGGTGGCCGCTCTACAGATATCAAGAGGGGCGACCTGCGAGCACTCCGCCCACGACGTGGCCTGGGCCCGTGTAGAGTGCGTCCGTAGCCCTGAGGGCACGGATCTGCCATGGATTATATAGGCAGATTCAATGGTCTGATGAAGCCACTTACAAATGGTAGACTTAGAAGCCGTGAGGCCCCTCTGAGGACCCGCGAACAGAACAAAGAGATGGTCGGACTTGCGGAATGGATTTGTGACCTGCAAATAATGATAGAGAATTCTTCGGAGATCCAGTATCGGGATATCCTTATGCCGGCCCGAACACTGGTCTTTGGAGAAACCCGGTAGGAAGATAGGCTGATTCAAATGAAAAGGCGTAATGACCTTCGGTAAGAAGGAAAGAATCGCACGCAGGGACACGCCGCCCTCTGAGAAGGAGAGATAGGGATCCTGGCACGCAAGGGCCTGCAACTCAAGAGACCCTATGAGCAGAGGGTATTGCCACAAAAAAGGCTGTTTTAAGAGTCAAATAGCGGAGCAATGCTCCCTTATGCGGTTCGAAAGGAGCAGACATGAGTACCTTCAGGACTAAAGAAAGATCCTAAGGTGGTACTACTGGCCAGATTGGGGGACGTACTACCTTAGCTCCCTTGAGAAAACATGCTACATCCATGTGGGATGCAATAGAGCAGCCGTCTATCGGCCCCCAGAAACAGGTTAGGGCTGAGATAAGGACTCAAAGAGAACCAAGAACTAACCCCTTTTCGAGGCCCTGTGGTATATGTGCACGCCATGGTGAGAGGCAATGCTGCGAGCACCAGGTCTCAAAGATGCATCATACCCGGGCATATGCCTGTGACGTAGAGGGCCGTCGAGCCTTGAGCAGGATAGCTACCACCCGAGAATAGCCCTTGAACACCGCCGCCTGAGCCACAAGATCCAAGCCATGAGTAGGGAGCGGGGTCACCCATCGTGATCGGCCCTTGCCGCAGGAGACCTCTGCGAGCACCGAGCTGCAGAGGAGCTGCTCGGGCTAGCCGAACAATTTTGGCATACGAAGGCCTCCGAGGCCAATCTGGAGCCACTAGAATCACTGCCCCCGAGTGTGTTCTGATACGCTGGAAAACCTTTCCGACACGTGGTCATGGGGGAAAGATGTACAGTAGTGCTGTCGCCAGCCACGGCTGGGCTAAGGCATCCAGTCCCTGTGATCTGTGTTCCCTCCGGCGGCTGAAGAAGGCCGGAGCTTTAGAGTTCGTTGACGATGCCATGAGATCCATCACAGGCCGACCCTACCTCTGCACAATCTTCTGGAATGCCCAGGGAGGTAGCTCCCATTCGCCGGGATCGAGGGCATGACAGCTGAGGAAATCTGCCTTCACGTTGGTTATTCCCACAATGTGTTGTGCCGACAGAGTCTGCAGATGTCTCTCTGCCCACTGGAAGCGAAAAGCCATTTACCTGGCCACTCGAGGCATTAGATACCGCTTTGGCGGTTGAGATAGGCTACCGTCGTCGTGTTGATGGAGAGAACACTAACTGCCTGGGAACAAAGTAGCGGCAGGAATCTCACTAAAGCCAGGTGGACTGCCTGGGCCTCCAGGCGATTGATGGTCCAACGTGCTTCGCGAGCCGACCAAGTGCCCTTAGCTGTGTGATTCAGGCAATGCGCTCCCAAACCCGAAGACTGGCGTCTGTTATCACCAAGACCCAGTGAGGAGCCCCCAAGGAAACGCCTCTGAAGAGATGGGATGGCAGGAGCCACCAGCGAAGGTCGCGCCTCGTTGATGGAGGTAGCGGGAGGTAGTTGTAATCCTCCGACACAGGGGACCAGCGAGCGAGCAGTGCCTGCTGAAGCCCGCGCATGTGTGCTCTGGCCCATGGTACCACCTCGAATGGTAGCCGCAATGGACCCCAGGACCTGAAGGTAGTCCCACGTGCATGGGCAGTCCTGACGAAGAAAACACCAAAGCTGAGAGGAAAGCTTGATGAAACAGTCATGGATTAGGAAAACCTTGCTCTGAGCCATGTCGAACTGGGCTCCGAGGAATTCCAACTGCTGAGAGGGCTGCAGGGAACTTTTGGCATGATTGACAACCCAGCAGAGGCTTTCTAAGCAGGAGATCATGTGGTCCACCGTCTCGCGGACCTCCGAGAGGGAGTCCGCCCGCATGAGCCAATCATCTAGGTACGGGTGCACACGAATCCCCCATCTGCGCAAGGCTGCTGCCACTACCACCATGACCTTGGAGAAGGTAATTGGAGCAGTGGCGAGGCCGAACGGCATGACATAAAATTGGAAATGTTGGCCCAGGATGGCGAAGCGCAGGAAACACTGATGGTCACTGCGGATGGGAATGTGGAAGTATGCCTCTGCATGGTCAAGAGAAGCAAGGAACTCCCCTTTGTGGACCGCTTGGATGACCAAATGTAACGTTTCCATCCGGAAGCATGGTATACGAAGGCAGCGGTTGATGCCCTTGAGGTCGAGGATGGGGCGAAAAGAACCATCCTTCATGGGCACCACGAAATAGATGGAATACCGACCCGTTCCACGCTCTGCGGGAAGAACGGGGCAAATGACGGAGACAACAATCCGTGGAGAGAATGGCTGCTCTTTTCCTGGGTGCCCCACCCGGAGAAATGAGAAAGGCTTCACAAATGGGCCAGCAAGCCTCGAGAGCATAGCCCTGAGGCACAATATCAAGGACCCATTGATCGGAGGTGATGACTGCCCACTGCTGAGAGAAGAGCGCCAACCGCCCTCCTACCAGAGGCTGCATCCTAGGAGGGCAGTCCACCCCGTCAGCGGGAGAAGCGCTTGGCTCTGGAGAACTTGTTTGGGCCTGAGTATGACTCATTGCTCTTTTGGGTGCCCCAAAGGGCTGCGACGTTTGGCCAAAGTGATTAGAAGAAGAGGAAGGTACCGGCCTGCCGGGCCGGTAACAGCAGGCGTCACGGGATCTAGACGTATGCCGGAAGGTCGGAGAATAAAACCAGGACGAACAGCGTGCGGAGGACTTTGGCTTATCCTCCGGCAGACACTGAGGCTTAACCTCACCCAGGTCCTTGACTAACTTGTCTAGATCGTCGCCAAAGAGGAGCCTACCCTTAAAGGGCAGCCTGGAAAGGCGCATCTTAGAGGCGACATCCGCCGACCACTAGCGCAACCAGAGCTATCATCGAGCTATGGTGACAGCTGCTACCGAACGAGTCGAGAGACGCAGCAAGTTGTAAAAGGCATCTGCTAAGTAGGCTAAGACCGACTCTAAGCAACCTAGTGCCAGATCCTCCGGCAAGCGCTGAATCCATCGCAACAAGGCATGGGCTCCAAGCCTGCCACAGACGATGGCTTGGAAAGCCAGCGCCAATGATAAGAAAGTGGTTTTAAGAAGACTCTCGACTTTCCTGTCCTGTTGGTCCCGTAGCGCTGCTCCCCCCTCAACTGGAATGGTGGTGTGCTATGTGATGCCCGTCACAAGCGCGTCCACTTTCGGATATGCAAGCCACCTTTCCCGTTCCGTGGGAGACCACAGATTAAGTTAGCCGAGACAGCGAGCTGTATGCAAGGAGGCATCTGGCGCTTCCCATTCCTGAGACACCATCTGCTTTAGTTCCGCTGGAAAAGGGAAGGCCCTGGAAGGCTTGCGAATGCCCTGCGGAATGGGGTCTGCCTGTGACTGTACCAGGGACTCCTGAATTACAGGAGGGTCAACAAGGCGTCCACCACCTGTGCAATCACAGCTGATAACTCGTCTTTGCGAAAGGGGCGGATATCCTGCGTATCACCCTGGCTGTCAGCTGAGGCCCTCGATGGAGAGTATTCGCCGTCCTCATGATCAGAGACCGCCAAGCTATCAGCCTCCGAAGACGAGTCTTCCTCTGGGACCACAGGCCACGCATCCGAGCTCCACAAGACTTCTTTGAAAGGGCAGCTACTTCCCTTGGGAGCCGAATCGCTATGGTGATGCTTCTGTTAGGCTGTGCCAGCGTTTGCCCTGCTAGAAGGGGAAAGATGCCCCCCGATTCCAACCCTGATGCATCTGAGCGCCAGATGGACCAGGCTTTTTTGAAAAGGGACAGAAATTGCACATCCGAAGTCGGGGAAGGCGCTTCTACGGCCAAGACTGATGAGGCCGGAGGCAGAGGTACCAGGAGAGGAGGGTCTGTAGGCCTCTCTGCCGAAGGTGCTGAGTGAGTGTTCATCGAGGGAGCAGGAGCTGAGGAAGATGCATCTCTAGTGGAGGGAGCAGAAACCGCTGCCGAAGACTCCCCAGTGTGAGAGGAGCATGCCACACACACCATATCTTTTAACTCCTTTTGCTTTCTGCTGCATACGATACACCTCTGAGATGAGGAAGGCATCACGAAGAGGAGAGGCTAATGTGCCCAGAGGCCGAAAAAATAAACGACTATCAAGCGAGTGCTGATCCTGTGCTACTGAAAGCAACAATGGCCCCGATAAGAGAGATGTGCTCAGCAGCCGAATTCCCACCGTAAAATGGCCGCCGCAACAAAGTCTTGTGGGAGGCAGAAGCTGAAAAATGGCTGCCGCACTGAAGCCCGCCAAAAAAACGTGCCAGGAAACGCGGATCCCATTGCTCTCAGTCAGCCCGGTGCGTCCAGCCATCCCGATTAATCCCTGAAGGAAAACGCGATCCAGCATGAGCTGCCAGCGGCAGGGGGGGGGGGGGCTCTCACTGCAGATAGTTATTTATTTATTTTATTTAGACAGATTTGTATACCACCTTATACTTCAATCAAAGTGATCACATCACAATTGGAGGGTTACATTTAACATGAGGGATATGCTCCAATTGCAGTTGCAGACGAGCAGGGGAGCCAAGGCATACCAGAAAGGAGGAAAACTCCAGGCTGTCAGTTGCTGCAGAGTACCAAAGGCAACCCCGTGCTCCCGGCAAGACAGACCCTCGTGGCCATGAGCCAGAAAACCCCCTCAATGACTGGAGCTCAACTGATCCTCAAGAACAGGAGCTCCCAAGTGCTGCGGGCCTGGGCAGAGCTGCGCACCTGGAAAATCCAGAGGGACACCTCTTGTGTGCTCTAGAACATCCAATACTCAGGTAAGCAAGCAAAAAAAAATAAAATTAAAGAGACTTAAAGAAAAGCACCATCATCTGCTGGAGACAGAGAAAATACTGACCTGCTCCTTTGATCCTATTCCCACCAGTCTCCTAAGCTCCCTCTACTCCGCTGTTGTCATTTTCATTTGTCATATCCTCAACCTATTGCTTTCCACTGCAACTGTTTCAGCACCCTTCAAGCATACTGTGGTTACATCTCTCCTCGAGAAATCCTTTCTAGGCTCTGCCTGTCCTAATTCTCGACCCATCTCTCTCCTGCCCTTTCTTTCTAAACTACTGGAACATGTGGTTCACTGCCGTTGTCTTCACTTTCTCTTCTCTCCTCTCCTCTCCAGCCCTTCAGAATCCACTGCAATTTGGCTTTCGTCTTCTATATTTTACAGAAATGGCTCTTGCTAAAGTCTCTAGTGACTTGTTCCTCGCCAAATCCAAAGGCCTTTACTTGGATCCTACTTGACCTTTCTGCTACTTTTGACACTGTTGGCCACTACCTGCTCCTCGATTGGTTTTAAGGGCTCTGTTCTTTCTCAGTTCTCTTCTCATCTCTCTCTCTCTGCACTTTTAGTGTTTGTTCTGGTGGATTCTCCTCCACTGCTATCCCGCTCTCAGGGTCTGTCTTGCGACCACTCCTTTTCTCTCTATATACCCAGTTCTTTGGTGCATTCATCTCATCCCATCGCATCGCATGGTTTCCAGTACCATCTTTATGCCAAGGACTCTCAGATCTGTCTCACCACCATTTGAAATTTAGCACAGCCAAAACTGAGCTACTTACCTTTCCCCCGAAATCCAGATCCCCTCTTCCTCCATTTCTGTGGATAATGCTCTGCTCGCTACCTTGGGGGTTATCTTTGACTATTCCCTCTCCTTCTCCACACACATCCAACTGATAGAAACAACAGGTTTAAACTTTCTCTATAACATCAGCAAAATTCGCCCCTTCCTTTCTGAACACACTACTTATCCACTTTTTAGTCACCTCCCATCTAGACTACTGCAACCTTCTCCTTGCTGGTCTCCCTCTGAAGCATCTCTTCCCCCTTCAAATCTGTTCAAAATTCAGCTGCACGGCTTATCTTCCACCGGCCTCGATATGCTCATATAATCCTTCTTCTCAAGTCGCTTTATTAACTCCCTATCTATTAACCACATCCACTTCAAACTTCTTCTACTGACCTATAAGTGCACTCATTCTGCTGCTCCTCACTACCTTTCCTCTCTCCCCTCTCCCTACACCCCTCCTCGGGAACTCTGCACTTCTGGCAGATCTCTTCTATCTGTGCCCTTCTCTTCTACTGTCAGTCCTTCCACCTTGCTGCTCCTTATGCCTGGAACACACTACCTAAGTCAGGCTTCATCTCTGGCCCTTTACAAATCCATGCTGAAAACCCACTTCGAAGCCACTTAGTCTCCAAATCTCCAACTATGTGTTTCCTTACCATTTTCGTAGACATATCCTAGGTCTCACCTGTTGTGTTGTCTGTCTTGTCTAGACTGTAAGCACCGATGAGCAGGGACAGTCTCTTACATGTCTCTGTACAGTGCTGTGTATACCTTGTAGTGATATACAAATGATCAGTAGCAGCAATAAATGCTGTAAGCCTCCATCACTGCTATTAGCATGTCAGATGATTTGCCTATTACTGCTATTGGATAGAGCTCTTGATAATCAAGGCTGAACTTTTTTTTTAATTTTTTACTTATTGATATTTAAATTTTCCCAAACTTTCAAATCCGGAACAACAACACCACAGAGCAAACGAAAGGGTAAATTAGACTTACCTGCTAATTGTTGTTCCTTGCGGAACTCTAGTCCAGTCCCGGAACCATAGAGTTGTCAACCTCCTCCAGCAGCCTTGGAGACTGAAATACATCATCGCTTTGCTGGCACCAGTATAAGTAGGCAAGGACCGCCCCCTCTCACCAGTACCTATTGACAAAGCACACTAAGCAGAACAACTAATAAGGAGAATTAACCAGAATACATTCAACATAGCAATACATATATACGGAACAGAATATTTCATGTTCCACTTCAAGTAATTATTATTATTTTTTTATTTTTCATTATTTATTTATTTTTTAATTTATATGTTTCTTTAACAAACTAATTGCATTCATCGACTGTGTCTGAATAAGAATATCGTCTGACAACACAGAAGCGCCGTACCACACCACCTCCTAAGAGGATGGACAGGCAAGAGCGCTACGCAAGAGGGTCCTCCAATGGCTTCATCCCGCGCAAACCGGGAGCAAGACAACGCAGAGCACCCGCGGGAGCCGAAACAATCAGGCTGGCAACTCTTCAAACCAAGGGAGGGATCCGGGACTGGACTAGAGTTCCGCAAGGAACAACAATTAGCAGGTAAGTCTAATTTACCCTTCCTTAGCGTCCCTCTAGTCCAGTCCCGGAACCATAGAGGATGTAACAGAGCAGTGAACATCAACGGGAGGGACAAGCAAGCCCAGCCTGAAGCACCGCTGAGCCGAAACGCCCATCCTCCGCAGACAAAACATCCAAGCGGTATTGCTTGGCAAAGGAATGCAAGGATGACCAAGTCGCCGCCCTACAGATGTCGCCCACTGGGACCAGACTGAACTCTGCCCAAGACGCCGCCTGCGCCCAAGTGGAATGAGCCCGAAGACTCTGCGGAACCACCTTGCCTTTCAAGATGTAGGCCGATGCAATACCAGCGGGAAATAGACGACTTCGCCGCCGCTTCTCCCTTACGCGGTCCCCCGAACGCCACAAAAAGTCGATCACACCGCCTAAAGGACGCCGTCCGGGAGAGATACTTCTTGAGAACCCTGCGGGCGTCCAACAGCCGCAACTGACCCCCAGATCCGGCCCCATCGCGGTCGGAGAACACCGGAAGAGAGACCACTTGGTTAACATGAAAAGCGGACACCACCTTGGGTAAGAACGCCGGAACGGTACAGGGAACCACCTTGTGGTCGGTAAAAGAGAGATAGGGCTCCCTACAAGACAAGGCCTGTAGCTCTGAGATCCTCCTAGCCGAACAAATCGCCACCAAGAAAACTGTCTTCAATGTGAGATCTTTTAGCGAAGCAGTGGACAACGGCTCAAACGGAGGAGCCAGCAAGGCTTCCAACACCAAATTCAAATCCCACGGAGGAACAGCACAGCGCCGAGGCGGCCGCATGAGCAACACCGCCCTCCAAAACCGGTGGACATCCATCCGCGTGGGCCCCGAGAGGCTGACCCTGCACTTCCGCCAGCACTCGAATCACACCTTTGCCACATAAGGCAAATCAGACTCTAGTCACGTCAACTCCCTGAACCTTTCCTGTTCCAGGCGAGTAGACTGCCGTAAATACTGCGACCACCGGAAGCATGCTCTCGTTCCCCCAGACACCCCCTATGGGAGCCTGCAAGGACAGAGCAGTGCCCCCAACGATCGATTCAGTGAACCACCTATGCTCCTATCGCGCGCTAAAGAAGATCGCTAGGGCTCTCCTCCAGACAGTGAGTCCACACCTCCTGGAAGTGCAAGGTGTGCACCCACAAACGTAGTACCGAGGCCTGTGCCTGCCTAGTCTCAAAATGTCAATCAAGAACAGGCAAATTCAGGACAGCTGAATACGTTGTGGGTTTTTTTCTTTTTTTTGTACAAAGACATCTCTTAACCAAAAATTCCTTCAGCCGATGTGGAGAAGCTATTTCCGCGCCAACACAATGCAGCAGAAAGAACTTCCTATGACAGGCATAGAAATCCACAGCCTTCCCGCTAGAGGAACGCCCCATTCCGTCTGCCTGCACCAAGCTGGACATTCCCTTTTTTTTTTTTTAAGGTCAACTAGCCCCTGGTGTTAGAAAATATAGCTTTCCCATTCCACAGTGGCAATTGAGTCAGCAAAGAAGAAGCCGAGAACCCGCAGCGAAGTTCCCATTATATCACCTGGTAAAGACTACACTTCTAGACCCATGAAGCAAAAAGCATGCAAGAGTGCATTGTGTCCTGCCACTAGCTGATCGAACTTATCATGTGTGTCACTACGGTTTCTTTCGGGATTGAAGGAATGCTCCGGGAGTATTCTTTGGGCAGACACCGATTCACCCTCTGAAAATTCAGAATCGGGCGAAACGAGCCTTCCTTCTTTGGAACCACAAAGTAGAGGGAGTATCAACCGTATTGGGCTGCCGGCACCACCGCTTTAAGTTGAAGCAGCCGCTGGAGCGTTCCTGCGACCGCCTGAAACTTTTGCGGAGATCTGCAGAAGGATTGGACAAAGGAAGCTAATACGAGCCGATGGAGCTCCCAGGCTGACGCCAAGCAGCGTGCAAGCCATCCCGCAAACACAGCATATGATGTATGCCTTCCAGAATCTGAGCTGCTGCTAGTGCTGTGAGAGAACGAGCCGGGCTGCGTGCATCTGGCCCCCAGTAAGACAGGCGCTGAACACTAGCAGATACTCTCCGTACTGGAACCAAAATAGCCTCAAAGGCCAGAGTCCTATTCAGCGACCTCTCGCTGAGCCGCCTTTTACAGAAGGAAAAGGAACCCCATATAGCCAAAATGAAGACATTACAAATCTACCACCAAACCTTATAAATCGGACAAAGCCAAACTAAACGGGAATATTGTCCATCAAGAAACCACAGAACTATAAAATCCCTCTCAGAACATAATGCTTATGGCAGAGCATTCCACACCTGGGGGGCCTGGCCAAGGCACTCAGCCAAGCACCTTTTAGAACTGTCCAAGAGAGCTACCACCATAATTCCTTTTGACTTGAATATGTGTACAGCGGATCATAGCGCTATATCACAACAGCTAACCTCAAATATTACCCTGCCATAGCAACCGACTAACGCCTTATAGGACCTGCTATGGACAGCGGAAGGAAATTCTTGTAAACCAACATAGCTAGGCCCCCTTTTTTTTTTTTTTTTAACAACCTTTGAAGGCCTACTGAAAAAGTGTAATCCATACTCTGCAGCTGGGTTAATTTATTTATGTATTGTATTTTATTTTATTTTTGCACATTTCAGGAAATTGCACCCATCCTATGCACTCTGTTCTAATAGTGATTTTCCGTCTGCCATGTTCACTTACTAACTACCATTGGAGAGGAATATGTAGTCAGAAGTTGGGATCCCGAGAGTTTTGGGCACAGCCGGGAAAGGGTGTATAGGACTCCAAAAATCAAGCTCCGGCCACCTCCAATGAAATCAAAGCAGATCAGCTAAAATTACCCGAACTGCTGTTATAGCCTTGCAAAAGCTACCAGGTCCCACTGCACCTTGCTTTCCTTCCCCCCTTATCCTGAGGGATTCACCGTTGCCGGAGGCATTGCTCCCCCCCTGCCAGCCTGCTACATCTGCCAGGGAGCTGAAGAGCAAAATAGAGAGCAGAACTCCTGGAAGTAAACAAATAGCGTCCAGCTCGTGGGGTTCAGGGCACCAAAAGCCCCCGAATAAATCAACCGTGGTCACTCAAAATGAACAAGGCTCTCTCTCACTAGAGAGTTTCTTGTTCCTTTTGAAATCCTGCTACAGAAATAGATGAGAACTGCAGGGGAAGGGCACGATAAGTGATCCCCCCTTAAGCTAGGAAACACCCAGGCACCTGGCAAAGAGGTGGCTGCCTGCGTGAACCTAAGGAGTAACACAATTTCTTATTTTACCACCCCCCTCCCCCAGGGATGGGGGCCCTGAATACCACATGTGAGTCATGAGCAGCTGTGGCTGTTAGGACAACAGAGACCAACAAACCATACAGAATTTAAGAGCTGCAATCTTGGTTATACAAACAGGAGCTGCAGCATTACAGAGAATAAGCAATCAACTGCTGCACACACAGACAGAGAAAGGCCCCATTGAGTGCATCCGCTGCCCTCTGGTGGCCATAGACCTTAGCCCAGGCACTCCTTGATTGACAGGTAACTGCTATATACTTCTGTATATCCTAAGGATCCCTAAACCTGTCCCTGTGAAAGACAGGCCTTTGGGCAACTGTCAGTATAGAATACACAAAGGCCCATTTCCAGCCGGACCCTTACAAATACCTGCTCTGGAACCTAAAACTGGCAATTTGCCTAACATCCTGGGACTTAACAGATGCTCCTCAGAGACATGATTAGAAGGGAAAGAACATGTGGAATCAATGCCACAACTGCTGTCCTATAAACTAAGAACAAACTCAAAAATAAAGAGGTCTAAAACACTAGGCCCAAAAAACTAGCTATTCAGCTTGTCTTGCTCACACAGGCCTCTCACTGCAACTCCCACCATGTGGTCCAAACACCCAGAAAGAAAAGGGCCCCAAAAAAGGAGGCCTCAGCAGACCGACAGAGCCCGAAGGCCTTACCTGCAGGGCAGAAAGCCACCCTGCCAGCTCCTACCACCTTAAAGTGCTCCGAGAGGATCGCTCAGCCGGTTCCACCATGCAAATTAAATCCCGCAGCAACGGAGAGGCTCCGTCTCACACAGCTGCAGTGAGGATGTACGGGTCCCGGAGCTTTCTCCCGTAGTCAAGGGAGAGAGATCCGCACAAGCAAAGGCCTGAATCAAGCAAAAAATAATTGAGGAGGGAAGGTGAGAGCTGCTACAAACTTAAAGAGGCCGGCTCAAATTTAAAACCACTGTAAATAAGGATATTTGCTCCTAACCAAAGGAACTAATCCCCGGTTGCCAATTAATCAAAGGCAACTGAATCAAAAATAAAGTTAAAGTAAATTAAAGGCAAAAATCAAAATCAGACTAGAATTTGCACACTAAATGCTCCTTATCCGCTCCCCCCAAGGGAGCTCAGGAGCAAGGCTGTCTACCAAAACAAATAAATCCTGCCGGTGAAAACGCGGCCCTCAAAATGGCCACTGCCAGCATTCCCGCTCAAAAAAGCACACTCTCTCACCCCCCCGCGGCAAGGCCCCGAGCACCCTGCAACCCCGGGAGCCGCCGCGAAGCCTCCCCTCCCATTTTAAACCAGCTCCCCAAAGCAGATCTGCGTGGGTACTTACCACCGCCGCCGATCCCGGGGGGGAAGGGGAGGGGAGTGAGGGAAAGGAGCCAACAGGACACCGGAGCACAGCCTTTTTAACGGCTTCAGCTCCGATTGATCTTGGCACAACCTTCTCAGGCTTTTCAGCGCCTGTATCGCTGCTGCTGCTGCAACTGCCCGCCTTCCACCTGCTCCTCACCCCTTCAACGCGGGTTAGGGAGCAGGGAGGCCACGGATCAGCACTGTCTCCCCTGTGCTCGTTTAGACGCTGGGGCAATGCAGAGAGGGAGGGGGAAGAACTCCCTGATCCTTTAGAAACAAAAAATAAAGGTCCACAGACACAGGAACCCTTACAGCAGCAGCAGATCTGACATAAAAGAAAACGAAGTAACCAAATCAAACAGGGAAAATAAACCAAAAGGAGTAAATTTCAAAAACCCAAGCTCTGCTTATTTGTTCTCACTGAGCCCAGCCCTGGGCTCAGAACCTCCAAGCTGCTTGGAGACTGAAAGTACTGGTGAGAGGGGGCGGTTCTTGCCTACTTATACTGGTGCCAGCAAAGCGATGATGTATTTCAGTCTCCAAGGCTGCTGGAGGAGGTTGACAACTATATGGTTCCGGGACTGGACTAGAGGGACGCTAAGGAATAGGATATTCCAAATTAGAAAATGCAAAAAAAGAAAGGAAAAACGCAAAAACTATACTGCACTTGCTCCTATGAGACACGAAAAGCAAAGAAAAGGAAAGGTGGGGAGGAACATTAGAAATTCCCGGAAATTAGTGGCAATAAAATACAATAAATCAGAAAATCACAGCCGACTGCTAACCACATTTAACAAGGCAAATATAATAAAAATTGACCATTCAAGAACTTTATCCTGAAAGTTTCCCCCATTTAACATACTCCCTCAGCTTACCTTTCAATTCTCTCCCCTTGTTCCCCAGCTCCCTTTTAACATTCTCTCCTTCACTAACACATCTCTTCAGCCTTTGTCTCCTCCCAACTATCACGCCTGCAGAATCTCTCTACCTGCATCTTTTCAGCTGGCTCTTCTCTCCCTCCCCCTTCTGCTCACCTCTCCACACCTTAAGTTACACCCCTTTTTCAGAGAATGGGCAGCACAGCACAGTGTCTCTAAAAAGTCTCGCATGAGCAGCCCAGCACTTTGACTACTGCACGGTTCACTCTCTGAGCACCACATGGTACAGGAAGAAGATGAACAGCTCCTCTTCAATGCAGACAGCTGCCCGGGCTCCCCCTCCTACCAGCTTCAGCTAATTATACAATTAATGGGCCAGTGCATAATTATGTGTAAAATTCTGCACCTGCATAATCGCCTAATTCCCCTGGATGCAATTAGCAGACTGAAAAAGACTGAGGGGATCTGGTGAGGAACATAATGCTTGGCGTAGTGGGCTGAGAACCAGGGAAGTCTGGGTTGAATCACACTGGTGGGGGGGGGGGGGGGGTCCTGTCATCTTGGGCCTCAGGTACAAACAGATTGCAAGCTCTCCAGACAGAAAAATACCTACTGCACCTGAATGTAACTTGCCTTCAGCTACTACTAAAAATATTTGCTTTGCATATTGTTAGATGGAAAATTACATTACTCATATCACTGATGTTTACTGACTTTTTTTCTTTTGTAAGTCATGTTGAGGATAGAAACAGAATGTAAATGCTCAAATTAAATTAAAATTAAATCCTAAATTTCTCCCTCCCACCCCACTTGTATGGCTAATTCATCTTACTTGTTGATGGAGAGCATTATAAATCAAGTTTTCAAAGGTGGACATGAATGTTAGATGTCTAAAATAGGAACAAAGATATGCAAAGAGAAATGAAATTAAACATGTCACTACAGAAAATAGAAACAGGAGGCCTACTGCTATGAACACCTTAATAGTTCCTAGGACAGCGATGGCGAACCTATGGCACGCGTGCCAGCTGTGGCACGCGAAGGCCTTGCAGCTGGCACGCGGGAAGGTCCGCAATTAGGTTTTTTTTTTTTTTTTCAATTTTACTTGTCTGCTGCCGCTGTCGGGGCCGCCACGGCAAAATCGAGCGTGCCGCGGGGCCCCCCTGTACCCGGCAGAGCCTGCCCTCCCCGTAGCAGCTCTCTCTTTGGCAGCTCTCTCTTTGGAGCTGCAGTCAGACGCGCCGGCTTGCAGAGCGCGAAGGGAAGAGTTTCCCTTTCGCGACTCTGTTAAGCCCGCGGGGGCTGATGGGAACTTCCCATCAGCCCCCGCGGGTTTAACAGAGCAGCGAGGGAGAAACTCATCCCTTGCGCTCTGCAAGCCGGCGCGTCTGACTGCAGCTCCAAAGAGAGAGCTGCTACAGGGAGGGCAGGCTCTGCCGGATACAGGGGGGCCCCGCGGCACGCTCGATTCTGCCGCGGCGGCCCCGACACAGGTTTTCTTTTTTTTTAATTTTCCCTGGGCTGGGGGGGGGTTAGGAGTGGTGATGTGATGGGCTGGGCTGGGCTGGGGGGGGGGGTTAGGAGTGGTGATGGGCTGGGCTGGGCGGGGCTGGGGGGGGGTTCGGAGTGGGGAGGGGCGGGGCTGGGGGGGTAGGAGTAGTGATGGGCTGGGCTGGGGGGGGTGTTAGGAGTAGTGCTGGGCTGGGGGGATTTAGGAGTGGTGATGGGCACTGGGCTGGGGGGGGTAGGAGTGGTGATGGACACTGGGCTGGCTGGGGGGGGTTAGGAGTGGTGATGGGCACTGGGCTGGCTGGGGGGGTTAGGAGTGGTGATGGGCGCTGGGCTGGGGGGGTTAGGAGTGGTGATGGGCGCTGGGGGGGCTTAAACTAAAAATTGGGTGATGGGGGATTAGGACTGGAAATGGGCTGGTGGGATTAGGACTGGAAGTGGGTTGATGGGGGGTTAGGACTGGTAATGGGCTATGGGGGGGCTTAAACTGAAAATTGGGTGATGGGGGATTAGGACTGGGAGTGGGCTGATGGGGAGGTTAGGACTGGTAATGGGCTATGGGAGGGCTTAAACTGAAAATTGGGTGCTGGGGGATTAGGACTGGAAATGGGCTGGTGGGATTAGGACTGGGAGTGGGCTATGGGGGGCTAGGACTGGTAATGGGTTGGGGTTGCTAGGACTGGAAATGGGCTGAGTGGAAGGGGGCTTGAACTGCAAATAGCTGTTGGGGATGGGGCTTGGAATGGAAATGGGCTGAGGGGAAGTGGGGGGCTTGAACTGCAAATAGCTGATGGGGAGGGGGACTTGGAATGGAAATGGGCTGAGTGGAAGGGGGCTTGAACTGCAAATAACTGATGGGAAGGGGGGCTTGGAATGGGCTCTTAGGGGAGGGAGCTAGGACAGGAACTGGGCTGATGGATGGGCTAGGATAGAACTGAGAATTGGGTGTTGGGGGAACTAAGATTGGAAATGGGCTGTGATGGGGGCTTGGATTGAAATGGACTCATGGAGGGGCTAGAACTGGAGGTAGGCTCATGGGGGGCTTGGATTAGAAATGGGCTGAGTGGAGGGGAGCTAGGATTTAACATGGGCTGATGGTGGGGCTAGGAAAGGACTAGAAATGGGCTGATGGGAGGCTGGTATTGGAAATGAGCTGATGAAGGGACTCGGATAGGACTGGAAATGGATGGGGGAGCTAGGACTGGAAATGGACTGATGAGGGGACTAGAAGGGAGCGGATACTGGGTGGGGCTGGAACTAAAAGGGAGCTGATGTTGGGGGAGATTAGAAGGGGATGGGGCTGGGAGAATGAAATGGAGAGGGGAAAAATATTTTGTGTGTGAGGGAAGAAAAATGTACAATTGGCCGGGTATTGGGAGAGTAAGTGGGGATTGAGGATGGAGGGGTAAAATTTGAGTGGATGAAATAGGAATGAGGAAAGAGCAAAAGGAGAAAGATTAGTATGTTAAAGCGGATGTAGAGAGAGAGAATGGAAAAAAAAACTAGAAGAGAGAAGAAAGGACAAATGGACAGCAGATGATGGAGAGTTAGCAGAAAACATGAAGAAACCAGAAGAAAGTGGCTGGAGCAATTGCAACTGTGTAACTGAGCTGAGGTATTCTGTTTATGTAATTCCTTTTGACATTGCCATTTGTTCTCTTTCCCCAGTAGGTCATGTATTGTTGTTCTCTGAAATGTATTGGTTTAATATTTGCAGTGTTGCCTTTTGATAGGTATGGTATGGTGCTTTGTGACTCCTGGTAGTGCTGTTAGGATACGGCGGGTTTGCTATTGGTTCTAAATGGGCAGTGTTTGTAGTAGTTCCTAATGTGCCTGGCGGTTGGCACTGGATTATAGTAATGTAGAAATCTTTTAGTCTGTCTTTATCCATACACTCATTAAGAGACATGTTTACTAAAAGTTAGTGTATGTTAGCATTATGCAAATATTTATGCAAATTGACGTGCTGGCACTTTGAGGAAATTCTTTGGTTTTGTGCGGCAGTTTGGGCACTCGGGCTCAAAAAGGTTAGCCATCACTGTCCTAGGATGATGACATCGTGTATTAAGGCTACTTCAAACAGAGCTTTCTCAATATTCGCTCCTCTAAACTGGAATACACTTCCCCATGAAATCCGTGGCATCAAAAGCCTAATACTATTCCGAAAAGCCTTAAAACACCATCTGTTCACAAAATGTTACCCAGAAGTCATCCCGGACACTCACACATCTAGCAAGCTTCCCACATACCCCAGACACCTTAGCACCCTAATACAACCAGAAAATGGTTAGCCCACACGATAACCATTTACCTTCACCATCCACATGAAATCACTTACAATATACAAACGAGTTTAGAATATTACATATAGTCAATGTATATAGTTTAAAGTTAAACTGTACATAGTTATCCCGGTTATCCCATGTGTTATTTTTCCCTGTTCTTTGTAAACTCAATGTTGCCTGTATGCATTGCAGTATATTTTGTTCATTGTACACCGCGCTGATTTTAATAGCGCGGTATAGAAGAAATGTTAAATAAATAAATAATACTTTAGACATCTAACAATATGAATGCTGTACCGTGATCATGCTGGATGTGCTGAGATTGGTACCAATGATTTTAAAATCTAGGTTGAAGGTCTGGTGCTTGGGAGCCCACAGTAAGTATTTACGAGCAGTATCTGTACACATTTGATCTAACAGAGTAGTTAATTTGTGTATTTCAGTTATTAGTCTTATTTTCCCAGTCAGGGTTGCCTTTTCTTAACAGATTTAATCTTCTCAATATATGAAAAATCTAAACAGTTTTATACCTCAGTGGAAACAGGGTATTAACACTCTGCCCCCATCACGCCAATAAGTACACGTTTGATTCCAGCCAAAAGGTCAAGAGAAGACTGTCCTGGATTCAGATATTAAAATCATAGTTTTGATCTTAGCCAAGAAGAGGCCGGATAAGACCAGCCAAAGAAGTTCCCACCTGTACACATCAAACGGCTCATGTGGCTTGCTGTGGATGTCAGCAAAAGCTTCTGGAGGCATATATGCCCACGTGCCTCCGGGAACAGCTCCTGAGGAGGACGTAGCATCTCTCATCTTAGATAAGCCAAAGTCTGTCAGCTACAAGACATTAAGATTGATTTTAGATGGGTAAAAATCATAATGTGAACATCCATGTTCTTTACAAGCACATGTCCACAGAAAGAACATAACTGCACAGGTTAAAAGAAAGGGAAAATCTGCGTTCAAACTTCTTTTAAATTAACTAGCAGGTATTTTTCATGGCAATCTATGGAATGTGCACAGTCAGATTTATGGTCAATTTATTATCTGATAATCAAAATGTAAGCTCATCGTGGCATATAAACAAGCAACATAAAAATTACCAGCTGAGATCAAGCCACGGAAACACTAAACGCTAATGCACCTTAATGAATTTAACGTGTCACTGCGCCCACAGAAATAAAAAACTGTGGCAACTTAACACATGTAAAATTCATTAACGTATGTTAAAATCTTTAGCAAACATGCTACTACTACTACTACTGAGCATTTATAAAGCGCTACCAGGCGCACACAGCGCTGTACAATGAAAACCCAAAAAGACAGTCCCTGCTCAAAAGAGCTTACAATCTAAAAAGATAAAGCAAGAAAAGGAGTAGAAAAAAGATAAGAACAAGGGCAAAGAGACGAGAGCAGGAGAGACAGGACAAAGGAAAGAGGTAAGAACAAGTGTAAGAGGAAGAAAGAAAGGTGAAATAAAAGAGGGGAAGGAAGGAGAACAGCAAAATCAAGAGCCAAAGGCAGAGGCGAAAAGATGAGTTTTTAACTTGAGTTTGAAGATGGGCAAAGAAGATTTATCAGAGTCTCTTTTATACCGCGCTATTCAGCATCAGTGCGGTTTACAATGAACAATAAATAGTAAAATAGTTATTTCCATGTTACAATGCCCTGTTCAATGTAATTTCAGGTTGTTCAATGTAAACTGCCTTGATGTCATGAAAGGCAGTATATAAGAAATGTTAAATAAATAAATAAAATACACATTTCCGATGGTACTTTGTGTTTACAGTTCAACAGGTAATGCAACTTGGATAACAGGGTAACTATTTACAATTTAAGACATAATTGGGAACTCTTTTGACTTCAGTCAAGGGGGTTCTGAGAGGCTTGTGAGAATGGTGCAGTGTCCACATTGGCTTCTGGGTAAAACTGGAGGAAGAGGTGAAGTTTTAAGGCCTTTCTGAACTGAAATAAGTCCTGGATTGATCGGATGCCGTGAGGGAGGCTGTTCCAGTACCTTGGTGCGCAGAAATTGTAGGCCCTGCCTACTGTTGCCTTGGTGCATTGTGTTATTAATTTTGGGACTACCAGGGTGTTAAGTGTTACTGACCTTCTGTCCCTATAAGATGCCTGACGTATAGACAAAGGAAGTTTATTCCAAGCGTAAGGAGCAGCAAGGTGAAAAGAGCGGAATCTGGAGCTGGCAATAGAGGAGAAGGACATAGCAAGAAGCAACTGGGTAGAAGAACGGAGTACATGAGGGGGGGAATAGGGAGAAATGAGAGAAGAAAGGTACTGAGGAGCCACAGAGTGAATGCACTTATAGGTCAGAAGGAGAAGCTTAAAGTGAATACGGAAACGGATAGGGAGCCAGTGAAGAGATCTGAGGAGAGGAGTGATTTGGGCAAAATGAGGCTGACGGAAAATCAAACAGGCAGCGGAGTGCTGAATAGACTGAAGAGGGAAGAGATGAGACTGAGGGAGACCAGCAAGAAGAGGTTACAATAATCAAGGCGGGAGGTGATTAGGGAATGGATGAGGGTTTTAGTAGTGAGCTCAGAGAGAAAGGGGCGGATTTTGCCAATGTTGAAGAGAAAGAAGCGACAGGTCTTAGCGATGAGTTGGATATGAGAGGAGAAAGAGAGCGAAGAGTCAAAAATAACACCCAAATTGCGAGCAGATGAAACAGGTTGGAGAACAGAGCCATCAACAGAGACTGAAAAAGAAGAAGGAGAAAGGGAAATTTTAGAAGAAAAAACGAGAAGTTCAGTCTTGGCCATGTTCAATTTCAGGCGACGATGGAACATTCTGGCAGCAATGGCAGAGAGACAGCAAGAGATCCGGGACTGGAAAGCAGAAGAAAGATCAGGAGTAGCGAGATAAATTTGGGAGTCATCAGCAAAGAGATGGAGACTTTGGCAGGCCGTCTATTTTCCAAGTTGAAGAGCCCTAAGCTTTTTAGCCTTTCCTCATAGGGGTACCTTCCATCCCCTTCACCATTCTGATGACTCTTCTCTGTACCTTTTCTAATTCTGCTTAAAAGATCAAACCTTTGGCCGCGTCCAGCACATGTATAGTACCGCAGCTCGGAAAGCTGCATGTATAAGTACTGGCGCTTACAAGTGCAGGCTGCAAAATGTCCACTGCCAAGAGCAAGTGAGAAGCTGCTGCATAATGCCCTGGTTTCACGTGTAGCCTCTCAGAATTTCTCCTTCTCTAGTATGTGCCAGCTGCCAAGTTACCCAGTTCCAGGAGCCAGATTTTAAGCCAGTCCTGGATTTCTGACAATCTCATTCCAATGCAGCAGTGATTCTAAAAGGTAAAATCAGGAACTACAAATACTATACTGCAACATACAGCAAACTTAAAACCTAAACTGGCCAAAATTCTCACTCCTGGAACTGGGTAACTCTGAAATACCCATATTTTTACCACATTTTTTTTAAATATTTTGCAAATAGTTCCACATTCAGCAGAGCCTTTTGTAAAATACCAGCAGAATTGTTAATGTGCAAATTCCTCCCTCAATACTCTCTGCAAAATGGGCTTCATAGTGTCAAATAGTTCTAAACCTGTTCTATGTAAATTAGTTTCTAAACCTGTTCTATGTAAAATAATAGCATTCTATTATTAAACTTTGTTTACTTGTAAACCGCCACTGATCGCTGGAAGTGGCGGTATAGAAGAGATGTATAAATAAATAAATAAAATAAATAAATAAATATCACTAAAATAAAAACGACTTCAGATGAGAAGCAAAAAAAGATGTATACTGAAGAATCACATTTCATCAAAAGTTGTTTAAAGAGAAAAGCCTTCATTGTTTTACAACAATTTTAAAAAATCCATTTGCAGGTAAAGCTCAGGTGCCAAGGCATTTCACCCTATTGTCCCATATAAGAAATATTTAGAAAAATGAAATTCTTTAATGGATGACATATGCAGCTTGGCCCTCCCCAAGGATCCAGGCAGGCTCATTTTCCATTAGGGCTGATCTCAGATAACTGGCTTCCTCAGAGTTCTGCATCTCATTCTCCACTGTAAAGGAAATGAGTGAAGCTCCTTAAGGACCATGGAAACTCCTGCCTCAGTAATTGCTACCCGAGACACAGCGGGATGAGGCATTCCGAGCTAGTTGGAAAACGTGCATTTTGGAGGTGGGGGGGCCCAAAGAAACTGAGCCGTAGTTGTCACTCCCCAAAAACACACAGGATTATAGGCCTAAATTAATGGACTGTAGAAAAAGCTTTGACGCACAATACTTAATTTTGTAAAGTGCCATTTTTGATATTGCTCTTATAAGTGTTTTCACAGTTAACGAGTTAATGATGATGGTGTGCCCGTGTAATGGTATTGGCTGTCATATTCCCTTTGATCTGCTGAGCAGGGCTTACATGGAGCTCCTCTCTTCCCAATGGAGAAAGGTGAATAGTGGTGTACCCCAGGGATCTGTGCTGGGTCCGCTGCTTTTTGACATATTCATAAATGACCTGGAAAGTGGAATAACGAGTGAGGTTATCAACTTTGCAGATGACACAAAACTATTTAAAGTTGTTAAAACCCAAGAGGATTGTGTAAAATTGCACAAGGATCTTGATAAATTGGAAGACTGGGCATCAAAATGGCAGATGAAATTTAATGTGGACAAGTGCAAAGTTATGCACCTAGGGAAGAACAACCCAAACTATGGTTACACAATGCAAGGTTCCACATTAGGAACTACCACCCAGGAAAAAGATTTACGCGTCATCGTGGATAACATGTTAAAACCCTCGGCCCAATGTGCAGCAGCGGCCATGAGAGCAAATAGAATGCTAGGTATCATAAGGAAAGGAATGGAAAATAAAACAAAAAGATATTATAATGCCTCTATATCGTTCCATGGTGAGAACGCACCTTGAATATTGTGTGCAATTCTGGTCGCCGTATCTTGAAAAGAATATAGCGTTATTAGAAAAGGTACAGAGAAGAGCCACCAAAATTGAAAAGGGGATGGAAGGATACTCCTATGAAGAAAGGCTAAAAAGGTTAGGGCTCTTTAACCTGGAAAAGAGACGGCTGGGGGGAGATATGATAGAAGTCTATAAATTAATGAACGGAGTGGAACAGGTAAACGTAGATCGATTGTTTACGTTATCAGAATATAGAAAGACTAGGGGACATGCAATGAAGCTACAGGGTAAACTATTTAAGACTAATAAAAGAAAATATTTTTTCACTCAACGTGTAATCAAACTCTGGAATTTGTTACCGGAGGATGTAGTAAAGGCTGTTAGTGTAGCTGGGTTTAAAAAAGGTTTGGACAAGTTCCTGGAGGAAAGGTCCATAAACCATTATTAAGAAGGGACCCAGGATATCAATGCTTGACCCAGTACAAGCACTGCGGAACCTGTGTCTTTTGGGGAAAACTGCTAGGTACGTATGACCTAGATTGGCCACTGTTGGAAACAGGATACTGGGCTTGATGGACCTTGGTCTGACCCAGTATGACATCTCTTATGTTCTCTCTCTGTCAGGCTGCTACATAAGTCCTTTGAACCAAGCCTGCACTCTTTCCATGGCTGGGGCAATGCTTTGAAACGTCCTTCCTGTTCAACTTAGACAGGGAGGCAGCCTAATGCAATTTTGTAAATTATTACCACTACTTAACATTTGTATAGTGCTACAAGGCATACACGGTGCTGAAAAATTTGTGAACTCCCTTTTTTCCTCAAAATTTTAAATGAAATGTGGCTCCTGCAGGGGTGACGACATGTTTCATGCTGTGTATTAATGGATTATGGAACGTTTTTTGTGACCCACATAGAATGCATCCACAAATGTAGGTTAATAATAAATCACAGTACATCTGTTAGTAGAGGCAATTAAAGATCACCAAACTGTAAAGGAGCAGACAGGTCAGGATCTAGTGTGCAGCTTACCAATACGGTCACCATTTCCTTAAGGTTCAAATACAATTTGTTGGTTCTCATTCGGTCCTCTACTGTCTAGCATTTAGCCATGGTATAGGAAACACAAATTTTATCAGGCTTCAAGTGGAGAAATACCTAGATATCATTCACATATATCTTGTATAATCCCCACAATTATTGATCACATTTAACATTTATCTTCAGGTGATTAGGAAACAGGACAGAGGAAAGACAGGACCCCTTGTGCATCCTTGACCTAAAAGATTCCAGCTGCTGCTCTTAGCCACCATCCTTATTTACTAGAAATGGTCCGCCAAAAGATTCAAATAGGTACACCCAGTCCCACTACTTTCATTGTACTTTTGGTTGTACAGCGCTGCGTGCGTGGCGCTTTACAAGTGTTTAGCAGTAGTAGTTGTGCAAGTAAAATGACATGCTCTAGCATATCATCACCATATGTACAGTTTGCTATGCACGCAGTCTAAAAGGGAGACTAATACTGTCTCAGTGCTTGACCGCTATGGAAATCACATTGGAAAGGACTGCATGATTTTCCAAAAATCCTGAACAGAATTTACCTAGAAATGAAAAATTAGAAAGGAGTCTATAACTTTTGGGCATTTTTATACATCGGCTTTCTTTGGAGACACTGTAAAAGTTGCTTTACATTAGTGAGGTGTTAGTGATCAGAAATAGCACATCAATCACTGAAACTTTGATAGTATTACTGGCCCAAGCAACAATGAATAGCGCAATGTATATATTTTTAAAGCAATGAGACCAATATTCAACAAAACATCTGGGAAGTTAGATTAGATATTCATCAGCACTATACATATAGCTACTGCTGTTGAATACAGAAGTATAAATGTTATTAATTTATTTGAACAAGTTTTATATACTGCCCCTTCCAGAGATCAGGGGCAGTTCACATCAAACTAACATGTTACATAGAATGATGTAGGAGAAAACACTCAACTATTTACATGGTAACTATAGTGGGGCCACACTAATGTGTATAAATTATACCTATATCTGGATATTGGGGTTTATATGTATAAAAGTACACCTTTGACTTGGACAGGCCAGGTCATAACTGGTTTTAGCATGTCAAAGCAAAATATATAAGCTAGCAGAAAAAAGGAGGTGATAATGCCTCTGTATAAGTCTTTGGTGCAACCTCATTTGGAGTATGGTGTGCAATTCTGGAGACCGCACCTTCAAAAGGATGTGAACAGGATGGAGTCGGTGCAGAGGGTTGCTACTAAAATGATTAATGGGCTTCATTATAAAGCATATGAGGACAGACTTAAGGATCTTAATATGTACACCTTAGAGGAAAGGCGGGATAGAGGTGATATGATTGAGATGTTTAAATACCTCCGTGGCATAAATGTTCAGGGAGAGAGCCTCTTTCAATTGAAAGCAAGTTCTGCTACGAGGGGACATGGGATGAGGGTGAAGGGAGATAGATTCAGGAGTGATATGCGGAAATATTTCTTTACAGAAAGAGTAGTGGATCCGTGGAATAGTCTCCCAGTGGAGGTGGTAGAGATGAGGACAGTAACTGAATTCAAAAAAGCATGGGACCAACACAGAGGATCTCTATAGGTAAAAAGTGGACTGTTGTAGTTGTTGTTATGGAAGGACAGACTAGACAGGCCATGTGGTCTTTTTCTGTCATCATGTTTCTATGTTTCTATATAGGGGTCGAATACAGTGGCTATATGAATAATTTATTCACATTAGTGTGGCCCACCCTCTCCACTCTATGTACAGAGTAATAACTATAGTGAAATATTGCTATTCTACCATACGTATAATGCTGCCTTATTATTAAAAAAACAGTACTTGGACATGGCATAGAAGGTCTAAGTGCTTTTTAAGTATTAACCTGAATATTTATAGGGCAATAATCAATCTCTGTGCCATTCTACAAACCCCAGGAACAATTTTGAAGATGAGAAAGAAACTGCTATTGTGAAATAAGTATTGCTACGATTATTATGTTTGTTTCTCTCACCTGAGCTGTCAAGGACCCGTTTAACAGCACATTCTTGGGTTTCAAGTCAAGGTGCAATAGAGGAGGCTTGAGCTCATGATGGAGGTAGCTCATCCCTAGAGCCACCTGGTGCAGAATCTGAAACCGAAGAGCCCAAGGCACAGGTTCTGGAGTCATCTTCTGAAAGAGACCATAAAGGGAGCCAAAGGGCAGGTACTCCATAACGAGCCCGTATTCTCTGCAGTCCCCTTCTACCCGTAAGAACAAGCCAAGGAGTTGTAAGACATAGGGATGGCTTGCCTTCTGCATCATCTTAGCTTCTCTCATCAGTTGCTTACTGAATCTAGCAACAGAAAATAATGATATAGGAGGACGGGGTAAGTAAGCAGCAGAAATAAGAAACGAGGAACAAACAGTTGTTAACAAAATTCACGCTCCTTTTAGTGGGTGAGAAAGTGACTAGTCAATATGCAAACCCTTTAGCTTTCAGACCAGAAAGGAGAACTGGCATTATCTACTTTCCAAGCTTCCTAGCCAGGCAGGGCAGCTAGATTTTATGGTACACTGACTACAGCATCCTTCATTTTCCACTGAATGGAAAAATCTCTCATTCATTTTATTCATGTTACTGAAACCTCTCTTCTCATGTCCCAGTAAATGAATTATGATTACACTATTCAACTCATTTGTGCGATCTGGGACATTTATAAGAGTTTCTCATGACAGTGTCTAAGGCAAAGCTGTTCAAGCACATAACTTATGAAAGTAGAACATGCAGAAAGATTTTAATAAGGTGGATCTTTGCCAAACAAACCAAGTAGTTTCCTCTGATAATCATGGATAAATTTACACTTTATCAGAACCAATGTTTTCAGCACTTACAAAATTAGAGATATCATGGGGGAAGAAAGTAAATATGAGAAAAATAAACCTCAGGAAGTTACAGTGGGGCAGGTGGTTGGTATGAGTTTGGGAAATATTGGGAAAATTGCCTGAATGTTTTCTGCTTCTTGTAATAACAGTTTCAATTATTTGTATGATGTGTGAATCATGAAAGTATTTCTTTGACTCATCTAGAATTTAAAATAGGCGTGTGATATATTTTAAAAAATAATTTTTAAAAAAAATTAAGAATAAACTAGAATTTGGTATCCAGAACCTGCAGCAAAGCTGAACTGCATTGGGTTTTGCCTGGTCTAGGTGGTGGAACAACTCCTATAGTTAGGTCAGACTGGCCCAAACTGAATGGAGCTGCCAAAGTTGAACTGTGGAAAAGGAAGGTGAGGAAAGAAGGAGAAAAAGGGGAGAAAAAAATGTGCTTTTTTTTATTTTCTAAGGGAGAGCAAGTCTCCGGTGCAACCTCATTTGGACAGCTATGGGCAATTCTAGAGACCACACCTTCAAAAGGATACAACCAGGATGGCGTTTGTGCAGAGGGCGGCTACTAAAATTGTTAGCAGTCTTCATAATAAAGCACATGGGGACACACTGAAGAAAGGTGAGGGAGAGAAGACATGATAGCGACTTTTAAATAGCTCCATGGCGTAAATGCACAGAAAGCAAATTTCCATTGAAAGGAAGATCTGGAATGAGCATTTGTAGAATGAAGGTGAAAGGGGATAGAATCAGGAGTAATCTGGGGAACTATTTCTTTACGGAATAGCCTTCCAGTGGAAGTGGTAGATATGAGGAATATATATGTACAGAGAAGAGTGACCAAAATGATAAAGAGAATGGAAGGATACCTCTACAAGAAAAGGTTAGGGCTTTTCAGCTTGGAAGAGAGACAGGAAAGGGGAGATATAGAGGTTTATAAAATAATGAATAGAGTTGAAAAGGCATGGTTGTTTACTCCATCAAAAAGCAGAAAGACTACAGGAAACACAATGAAGCTACAATGTATATTGGAGAAAATATTATTTTCATTCAATGTGTAATCAAATTCTAAAATTTGATGCCAAAGGATATAGTAAATGCTGTTAGTGTAGCAGGATTTAAAAAAGGTTTTGACAAGTTCCTGGAAGAAAAATCCATAAACCATTATTAAAGTGGACTGGGGAAACCCATAGTTTACTCCGGGATAAGCAACATGGAATCTTTCTACCTTTTCGGAATCTGAAATGAACTTGTGACCTGGATTGGCCACTACTGGGAAAGAGGATACTGGGCTTGATGGACCTTTGGTCTAACCCCATATGGCCTATGTTATGTTGTTATGAATTCAAGGTGATATGGGACAAACACAGAGAATTTCTAAGGAAAAAAAAACTAACTGTAAAGCTTTGTACATGATATGGAAGGACAGACTTGATAGGCTTTATGGTCTTGATCTACCATATAGAAGCTACTTTTCTATGGCTTCTATAAAAATTAGAAAATAAAATAGAAACATAGAAATATGATGACAGAAAAGGCCACATGGCCTATCTAGTCTGTCCTTCCATATCAACAACTACAACAGTCCCCTTTTTTCCTTTAGAAATCCTGTGTTTGTCCCATGCTTTTTTGAATTCAGATACTGTCCTCATCTCTACCACCTCCACTGAGACTATTCCACAGATCCACCACTCTTTCCATAAAGAAATATTTCCGCATATCACTCCTGAATCTATCCCCCTTCACCCTCATCCTATGTCCCCTCGTAGCAGAACTTGCTTTCAATTGAAAGAGGCTCTCCCCCTGAACATTTACGCCACAGAGGTATTTAAACATCTCAATCATATCACCTCTGTCTCGCCTTTCCTCTAAGGTGTACATATTAAGATCCTTAAGTCTGTCCTCAAATGCTTTATAATGAAGACCACTAACCATTTTAATATCCACCCTCTGCACCGACTCCATCCTATTCACATCCTTTTGAAGGTGCAGTCTGCAGAATTGCACACTATACTCCAAATGAGGTCACACCAAAGACTTATACAGAGGCACTATCACCTCCTTTTTTCTGCTAGCCATTCCTCTCCATATGCACCCAAACATCCTTTTAGCTATTGCCGTTGCCTTTTCTACCTGTTTAGCTACTTTAAGATCATTAGACAACCACGCCTAGGTCCCGCTATTCTTTGGTGGAAAAAAGTACTTCACCCCCTATACTATATTGCTCCCTTGGATTGCTGCAGCCCAAATGCATGACCCTACATTTTTTAACATTAAATCCCAGCTGCCAAATTCTAGACCAGTCTTCAAGCTTAGCTAGATCCCTCCTCATGTTATCTACACCTTCCTGGGTGTCTACTCTATTGCAGATTTTGGTATCATCCGCAAAGAGGCAAACCTGTTTAATGTATACCCAAGTTTTATTTTACCTGTTCATTGTAAGCACAGATCAATTATTTGAGACGTGTGGTTTTTATGTTCATTGTAAACCGCACTGATGTCGAATAGCACGGTAAAAAAGAAACTGTAAATAAAAATAAACCTTACCCGACAGCCCTTCCACTCTATCACTAACAAAGAATGTTAAAAATAATCGGACCAAGGACAGATCCCTGGGGCACACCACTGGTAACATCCTTCTCCTCAGCGTGAGCTCCATTTACTTGTACTCTTTGTCGCCTCCCACCCAACCAATTTCTAACCCAAGCAGTAACTTTAGGGTCTATCCCTAGGGTGCTCAGTTTGTTTATAAGTTGCCTGAGAGGAACAGTGTCAAAGGCTTTACTGAAATCTAAATACACCACATCTAGGGCTCTCCCTCGGTCCAAGTTCCTGGTCACCCAGTCAAAGAAATCAATCAGATTTGTCTGACAAGACCTGCCCCTGGTGAATCCATGCTGCTTCGGATCCTGTAATCCGCTGGACTCCACAAATCTCATTATTTTCTCTTTCAGCAGCGTTTCCAATAATTTACTCACCACCGAAGTTAAACTAACTGGCCTGTAGTTTTCAATCACATCCTTACTTCCACTTTTGTGTAAAGGCACCACATGAGCCTCTCTCCAGTGACAAATAGCAAAATATGAGAAATTTTAAAAAGGGGTAAGAAAAATATAGCCATTTTTTCCTGGTTCCTAATAATGTGGGCTTGTATTTGTGTTTTCTAAATATCTCTGGCCTCTTATATTGTATTCTTCCTTACCATTCCCCTTGATATATCTTAGTCTCCAGTTGTGTTGTCTATCTTGACGAGTTAGATAAGGGACCGTCTCTTAGCTGTCTGTGTATGCCTTGTAGTGCTACACAAATACTAAGTAGTAGTACTTATTTCTGTGGTGTGGCACTAACAGCCCCAATCCCCATCCATTTAAATAAACAGGTTATGAGCATGGGAGTAGACCTGGTCTGTTCTGAGGTACAACCCTACTTCCGACTTACTCTCCTCCTCCCCGGATGAATTTCACAGCAACCTCCCTGTCCAGTCTTGTACACCATCCTCTGTGAATATCTCCGAAACCTCCACTCTGGAACTTTACAATGTCCTGCAGCTCATTTGACTTCAGTATGAGAAGCTGATTATGCTGCTCGTTTGTCGCCCCCTCCAGGCAACCTGCCCTGACTTCACCAGACATGGCCCTGCGCCATTAAATCAGCGGAGGGACTTTCTGACTAGAGCGTGCGGACTCTCGCATTTATATTGCTAACTGATCCAGCCCTTGTATCCTTCACAAAAAGACAAAAGGAGGAATTTCTCCCACTTCACGTTCAACCTCGATCAAGTCATCAGCAGCCCGAGAGATCAGAGTCAAACAGTAAAAGTAGGACGCTTTCCCCAACACATTCAAATGTTTCCAAAGCTAATGGGCTGCTGGATTTTCTCTTTTCTCCGGAATTTGTCGCGGCCACTCTTCTCACTTCCGGATTCGGCAAGGAAAGCGAGGCACCACGCTTCCGCCCACACCCAGCCACACGGAACGTCACAGCCCACCAGCCAATCACTGCTGCCGCTTCCGTAGAACGTCAGCCGGGGATTGGCGCCTTTCCCGTACGGCTGCGGATGGGCCGGAGACAGCAGGTGCAGGTACCACGGAGTCGCTCGTTCCCTTCTATAATCGGGCCAGGCTGCGTTCAACTGCTACTGGTGCTGACGGAGTTCAATGTACTTTCTGTACCTCCTTTTAATTACAACCCAAAAATACAGACTAATAGAGAGGGGAGGGGCTCGCAGAGAGGTCAAGGGTGACCATGCCAAGGAATGATATTTAGTACCTCATGCTGCAGGTCCCATAATGCATAAGACAACATAAGAAATGTCATACTGGGCCAGACCGAGGTCACAAGTCCCTGGCAAGGTCCCACAAAGGCACACAGCTTCCACAATGCTTGTCCCGGAGTGAGCAGTGGATTTCCAGGGTCTTCTTTATTAATACTTATGGATCTTTTCTTCAGAAACTTATCCAAACTTTTTTTAAACCCAATTACACTTAACAGCTTTTACTACATCCTCCGGTAACGAATTCGAGTTTGATTGAGTAAAAAAATATTTTCTCTCATTAGTCTTAAGACTGGAGGAGTAGCCTAGTGCTTAGAGCAACAGCCTAGTACCCAGGGGATCTGGGTTCAATTCCCACTAGCTGACCTTGAGCAAGTCCCTTTACTCTTCATTGCCTTCTTAGACGAAAAGGCCTGGCAATCTCCTTCCAGTCATTCCTTGCCATCTAGTCTAGGTGATTTGCTACTCTAGTTTATCATCAGAATGACACTGTCAGAAATCCAGGACTGTCTTAAAATCTCACTCCTAGAACTGGGTAACTTGGCAGGTTCTGCAGTCACATATTCTAAATACATAACCTCTCACCACATATAAAAGAAATAACCACAAACTGATAACAGAAATAGGTAGATAAAAATTAAACTGAAACCCTATGAAGCCAGACTTTGAATGCAGTGCAGTATCAGAAAAATAGAAACATAATGCATACTTTTGTATTGTGCCCAAAAGGAAAATAGCAGATGATATAAATTCCCAAAATGTACATATTCCAATCACCAAATTAAAAATTAAATTCTTTTTTCACTCTCCCCATGTCCTACTCCTAGATCTCCTACCCCTTAACTCCACATTCCCCTCTTCCTATACTGTCCCCGCATTCTTGCTCTGCTCCCATCTCCTCATCTCTTGTTCCTCTCTTTCTTCCACCCTTCTTTGTGTTTCCTACCCATTGACCCTATACCACTTTTTCTCTGGCCCAGACACCATCAACTCTACTCCCCTTTCTGATCATAAGAACATAAGATATGTCATACTGGGTCAGACCAAGGTCCATCAAGCTCAGTATCCTGTTTCCAACGGTGGCCAATCTAGGTCATACGTACCTAGCAGTTTCCCCAAAAGACACAGGTTCCACAATGCTTGTATTGGGTCAAGCACTGATATCCTGGGTTCCTTCTTATTAATGGTTTATGGACCTATTCCTGTGTCCCCCCTTCCCATGATGCTCAAACATCTTCTCTTTCCCCCACCCCCTCATTTCCTCCTTTGTTTATAGGGCTACTCTGCAGAGATGCCAAGTCTCAATACTACTTATCACTGCTACTTATCATTTGTATAGCACTATGAGGCATACACAGCACTGTATATATAGATGTAAGACACAGTCCATGCTTATCAGAGCTTACAATCTAATCAAGACAAAGAACATCACAAACTAGAGTGATAGTAAGATACACATACAAACATGATGACTGAAAAAGACCACATAGCCTATATAGTCTGCCCTTCCATATCAACCACTACAACAGTCCCCTTTTTTCCTTTAGAGATCCTCTGTGTTTGTCCCATGATTTTTTGAATTCAGATACTGTCCTCATCTCTACACCTCCACTGGGAGACTATTCCATGGATCCACCACTCTTTCCGTAAAGAACTATTTCCGCATATCACTCCTGAATCTATCCCCTTTCACCCTCATACTATGTCCCCTCGTAGCAGAACTTGCTTTCAATCGAAAGAGGCTCTCCTGTGCTTTTATGCCATGGAGGTATTTGAACGTCTCAATCATGTCGCCTCTATCCCCCCTTTCCTCTAAGGTGTACATATTAAGATCCTTAAGTCTGCCCCATATGCTTTATAATGAAGACCACTAACCATTTTAGTAGCCACCCTCTGTACTGACTCCATCCTTTTTATATCCTTTTGAAGGTGCGGTCTCCAGAATTGCACACTATACTCCAAATGAGGTTGCGCCAAAGAGTTATACAGAAGCACTATCACCTCCTTTCTTCTGCTAGCCATTCCTCTCCCTATGCACCCAAGCATCCTTCTAGCTTTTGCTGTCGCCTTTTCTATCTGTTTAGCTACTTTAAGATCATCAGACACAATCATGCCTTCCATAAAAAGCTAAAAATGCACCTTTACACTGAACACTTCGGACACATTACTTAAGTAAATATTTCACCCTCTAACCCTGATATGGCAGCTCACATCATACCTGGTTACCTCCAGTCTGATCTCTCATAGCCTAATGCCCATTCTCCATTGTATATAGGTTCCTCTGTATATAAATTCCACATTGGTGCTTCATTTATCAATAATTACATAGTTGTTTTATTGTTACAGTTAAGTTATTGCTTTACCTTTCACTCGTTATACTGTATAATTCACGTTTAATGTAAACCGCTTTGATTAAAGGATAAGGCAGAATAAAAAACCTGTTAAATAAAATAAATAAACTATGGTATCTAGCTGTTCTACTGAAATACTGTTGAAAGTGTCCCAGGTGGTCTCAGGGGTAACTGTGGCAGGCTGTGTTGGTTGTGGATCTTTTATGGATGTGGTGCTTTGTTTGTCTTGAAGGAATTTGGCCATTTCATTTGGACATAGGGTGGAGTTTATTTTTAGTGAGGTGGGGGTCCTTTAGAAGGCACTTAACTATATCAAAGAGTTCTCTGGGGTGCTTTAAGGAGGATCTGATGAGTTTAATGTGTTAGTCTTTTTTTCTGCATGTTGGTTAGGGAGCAGTAATCATTTTGGTCAGAGTTATATTCCAAGTGGTGGGTTGGGTCTTTAGTGCACCTCCATTTACGTTCCAGCTTCCATAGTTGACATTTCAACTTTCTTGAATCTTTGAAAAGAGACAGAAAGAAAAAGCTCACCAGAGCCAGAGTGCTCAGAGCCCAGAGGTTTTCTGGGGACAGGCACGGCCCGGTGAGTGGCTCCCTTGGATTACTACTACTAATGATATTTATAATTTAGTTAGTGCCACTAGGCATATGCAGCTGTGAACACGTACACATAAAAGATGTTTCCTGTTCCACAGAACTTGCAGTCTGCCAAGACAGACAAACACAACCTACTGGGGAATACTTAAGTTAAATTATTAAAATACACATGGGTGTAGACAAAGGAATAAGGGGATCAGGATCCAAAAGCAGCCTCAAAGAGATGAGTTTTTAGTCTGGATTTGAAGAGGACCAGAAATGCCTGACATATTGACTCAGGTAGTTTATTCCAGACATATGGTGCAGCGAGGTGGAAAGAATGACAGTAGAAGAGAAAGGTATAGATAAGCGATCTGCTTGATGAGCGAAGTTGCTAAGGAGAAGATAAGAGAGGAGCTGTAATGAGGAACCACAGAATGAATGCATTTGTAGGTCAGTAGGAGAAGTTTGAACTATGTATGGAAACGGATAGGGAGGCAATGAAGTACTTGAGAAGAGGGGTTAAGTGAGCATTGTGACACTGGCAGAAGATTAGCCATGCAGCAGCATTTTGAACAGATTAAAGGGAAGCTGATTCAATGGGAATCCAGTGAGGAACAAGTTGCAATAGTCTAGTCGGGAGGGAGGAGAGTGTGGATAAGAGTCTTGGTAGTGTGTTCTGAGAGAAAGGAATGAATTTGGCTGATGTTATAGTGAAAGCTAATACCTGTCATTTCTATCTGTTGGATATGTGCAGATAGAGAGAAGAGCCAGATGACCAAGGATGCAAGTCAAGGAGACAGGGAGGATGACAGTATTATCCACAGAAATTGAGAAAGGAGGAAGGGGGAGGTGGGTTTAGGGGAAAGATAAGAAGTCCCATCTTAGCCATGTTGGACAGTCAGGCACCAACATCAGACAAAGAAGGCTGAGATTCGGACCTGGATTCCTGGAGAGATTTTTAATGTAGAGAGGTAAATTTGAGAGTCATCCGTGTAAATATGGTTCTGAAAACCATAGGAGAAGATCAGTGTACCAAGGGAATGAGTTTTTAGAGGGAGAGAAGAGGAGAGGTCCCAAGATAGGGCCCTGAGGTACACCGACTAAAAGTGGGATAAGCAGTGGAGAAGGATCCACCAGAGCATACAGTGAAAGTACGATGGGAGAGATAAAAAGAAAAGAGAGAGAGAATAGAACCTGAAATTCAAGAGAGAACAGGGTATCGAGAAGAAAGTGGTGTCAAAAGCAACATAGATCAAGGAGGATGAAAATCAAGTAAAGACCCTTGGAATTGACTAGGAAGAGAACACTGGAGACTTTGGCAAGGGCCGTTTCAATAGAATGTAGAAGATGAAAGCCAGATTTCAGTGAATCCAGAAAGGCTTGAGAGGAAAGAAAGTCAAGACAGTGGCGGTGAACCACAGGTTCAGATAGTTTGGATGAAAAAGGGAGGAGGGAAATGGGCTGATAACTGGATCCAGAGAAGGTTTTTTGAGGAGCAGTGAAACCACAGCATGCACAAAGGCAGCAGGAACAGTTGCAGTGGAAAGCGAGAGATAAAGGATATGACAGATGGAAGGGACAACAGCGGGGAAATGGGGCTTAGTAGACAGGTGGAAATGGATCAGAGGAGCAGGTAGTGAGTTTGGAGGAGGAGAGAAGACATGCAGTTTCCTCCTCTGTGATTTTAGTAAAGGAGAGCGATAGGTTGAAGGAAGATTCTGAGAGCGAAGAGGGGGAGAAGATATAGAGGTGACCCAGTGGAGAACTCAAGTCTAATCTGGTGACCCTTGCTATGGAAATTGTCAGCCAGAGTCAAGGGTAGGGGATGGAGGCACATTGAGGAGAGAGTTGAGTGTTGCAGAGAGATGGCGAGAGTCGGAGACAAGAGTGTTTGTCAAATGGACATAGTGCTCTTGCTTGGCAAGTGCTATGGCAGACTAGAAAGAGGTTGGCATGAATCTGAAGGGTGTGAAGTCAGCATGGGCATGAGTTTTAAGCCAAAGGCACTCAGAGCTGGCACAGGAATGAAGGTAGCAGATTTTGGATGCCAGCCAAGGCTGAGGTGCCGTATGCCTCAGAAGGCGTGGAATGGGAGGGTTGAGAGCATTCAAGGTAAAAGAGAGTACGGTGTTATGGGAACAGTGCCTCAGCGACAGACTCATGATTTAGTGGCTGAGAGAGGAGATGAGAGAGCAATGGAGAGAGCTGAAGTGTCAGCAGCTTGAATATTCATAAATACAGTTGTAGTCCACATTATTGGCACTCTTGCATTAAAGGTATGGAAATATTCCAACTGTATGTCGTCATAATATTTTAATAGTATGTTCAAAGGTTTACAACAACAAAAAAGATGTTTGTGCAACTTAGACATAGTTATTTCTGAGAAAAAAACGAAATATGACCTGGACAGGATTAATGGCACCCTTCACTAATATTTGGTTGCACAACCCTTGGCAGTGATGACAGCCTCCAAACATTTCTTGTAGCCATCTATAAGTTGTGTACATCTGTCTGCAGGTAGTTTCTCACACTCTTCAACTGCAATTTGTTCCTGCTTATGAACGTTTCCAGGATTCCTTTTACCAATGGCAGATTTCAGCTTTTTCCAAAAGGTCTTGATTGGATTGAGATCAGGACTCATTGCTGGCCAGTTTAAAACAGTCCATTATTTTCCTTTTTGACCATTTTTTTTTGTACTTTTGGATGTATATTTTGGGTCATTGTCCTGCTGGAGGACCCATGACCTTTGAGCCAGACCTAGCTTTCTGACACTAGGTAGTACATTTCGCTCCAAAATATCTTCATAGTCCTCTGACTTCATGATTCGTTTAATATGTTCCAGGCCTCCAGCTCCTGAGGCAGCAAAACAGCCCCACAATATTATGCAACCTCTACCATATTTAACTGTAGGAAGGGTGGTTTTTTTTATAATAAGCTTCACTTCTTCACCTGTAAATGTATTGCTGGTCTGCATTGCCAAAGAGCTCAAGTTTGGTTTCATCTGTCCACAGAACACTTTCCCAGAAGGATTGTGGTTTCTCAAGGTGAATTTGGGCAGAGATCAGACGTGCCTTTTTATATCTGTCTTTCAGCAGTGGGGTCCTCCTTGGCCTTTGCCCTTGAAGTTCTTCTTTGCTTAGTGTGTGACGTATGGTGTGGGTTGAAACCACCACTCCAGATTGTTCCAGGTCAGCCTTAAGCTCTTTGGATGTTGTACGTTGTGTTTGTCTAACAGTTTGCACTAACCTTCAAAGACTTCTTGGATTAATTTTCCTCTTCCCACCATGTCCTGGGATGTTCTTGACAGTTCCACGAGTAGAAAACCTCTTAATAAAATTGTGAACTGTAGACACGGGAATCCCAAGATCTTTGGAGATGGCCTTGTACCCCTTTGAAATTTGATGTTTGGTAATAATAGCTTTTCTGATATCTTCACCATTGTGAAAATGGATCAAGGAGTGAATATGGCTATTTTAAACATTAGAGCCATCATTCATTGGTTGATTCAAGTCATGTGAGTATTGACAGTTGTTCACGTGTGTCTAATTTTATGCAGTGGGAATGTGGTTCTTCTGTTCAAACCAATTTGAATTGTTTATAAGGGTGCCAATAATCATGTCTTGGTAATGTTCCAATTTTTATAATATTTCCTTATTTAATTGATCTTGTTTTATTTGGTTCTTTTATGTGTCAAATATGTGTTCATATATAGTCCAAAGACATTTCACAGGCCACTTTTTATTTTTCAAACTGTTTATTGAGTCACTTGAACACAGAACATATTCAAACTTGAACACAGAACATATTCAAACTTGAACCATATACAACAACAAATTATTACTTTCATTTCTTTTTCACCATTGACCCACTTCCCTTCATGGTAGACCGCTGCCCTAGTAGTAGCTTACCCATTGTCGTTATTGCTGACTTACGCATGATCTGGTTACCCACATCTCCAGGCCCAGCGAGACTTTCCCCAGCGTGAGGAGCTGGCCCGCCCTGTCGTGTGGCAAAGCTGGGTACGTGGATAACTCCCATGTATTGTATAGCTACCATAATCCCCATAATCCCCCACCCCCTATCCCCACCCATCCCCAATTCAACAAGTATAACCTGTGCGCTGCCACCATTCAAGGCTGGAATGTCCACGGGGTGAACTCTTCTCCCCGTGGCACACCCCCTCCTCAACATATTGGCACCCCCCTCTTCCCCCTCCATCCAGCCTTCCTCCCCATGGACCCGCTATCATTACTCTCTAACTGTGGCAAGATAGGGCCACTTCAAGCACAATGGTTGAGAACTCTACCTCTTGCCTGAGATGTTAGGAACTGGAGGTGCGGACCCGTCAAGGAAAATCTTCCAACGTTTGGCATACCCACATGCCCTATTACTCTCCAGTAGCAACAGAATATGTAGTCGAATCCGCCACTGCCTGTAGGTTGGTCCCTGTGGCGCAAGCCAATTGTGAAGGATAACTTGCCGGGCTGCCACCAGGACCAAGCGCAGCCATCCAAGTAAAGTCTGTCCCACTGTTAGTCCAGTTCCCAAATGTCAAGCACCAGCACCATTGATGACAAATCCATCGCCAACCTCAAGCAAGTCTCTAAAATCTCTGCACCTTTTACCCAATATACTGTTATCTTACGGCACTGCCAGAACATGTGTCCCAAAGTCGCAGCTTTAAATCCACACTTAGGCCATCTGTCCATTGCCATTATGCCTGCCCACCAAGCTCGCCTTGGAGCAAAGTAGAGCCTCTATAACAGCCTGAACTCCAGGTCTCGATGTTCTACTGAAACACTCAGCTATGGAATGCGCGCAAAGGCTCTCACTACCATCTCCCCCTCTATCTGTGTTCCTAAGTCGCCTGACCAAACCCACGCTAAGTCCTCCTCCATTGGCGGTAGCCCCACCTCCACCAGCATCCTATGTAGCTGGTATATTCGAGTCTGCTGATCCCCTCCCAGAAGGAGCTCCTTTGCTCGAGAGCATATACTCCTCTGAAGGGACTCCAATGATAACCTGAAGATAGGGATAATAGTCTGTCTTCATCAGAGCAAACTGCTCATACAGGGCATCAAAAGCTATAGGGTTCCCTGCCTCAGACACCATCTTCTCCAGGTTAACGATCCCCACACGCTCCCAGCGCAGAAGGCTTGCTTCCATCATACCTGGAGAAAACTCCCGATTACCTTGCAGCGGGAGAAAGGGGGAGTTGTCGCATGACCACCCCAATTGTCCGCACAAGTAGCACCATGCTTTCCGAATTGGGATAAGCTGGATTCCATGCACCACTGACCTCGCCGCCCGCAAACATTTCACATGTAAAATATACCGCACATGCATGGGGCTAGGCAAAACTATGTCCATTTCAACCAGGGTATGCACCTCCATGTCCTAGAGCCAGTCCTGGACATGTCTAAGTAGACAAGCCATGTTATACTTTTTAAGATCCAGGAGACCCCCCCCAATCCCAAGATTGTTGCAATAGGGCCAGTCCCACCCTCGGTCATCTCCCTTTCCACAGAAGCACATTGGCGTATTTTTCAAAAAGCTGTATAACCTGCTTTTTCACCACCAATGGCAATGTCTGCAACATGTACAACCACTTAAGGAAGAGACACATTTTAAATAGGGCTATTCTACCACCCAATGATAGTGGGAGATCTTGTCACCTCTGTACCTTGCTTTCCAGTTCCTTCAGGAGGACAGATTTGTTGATTTGGTACAATTCACTCAGATGGCTTGGAAGTTGTATCCCCAGGTATTTAAATCGACCCCTTGCCCACTTTAGAGGGAAGGTACCCTTTCACTTCTTAGATATCAAGGGGTCCAGTGGTAGGGTCTCAGATTTATCTTAGCTTTAAACCCAACAACTTCCCATATTTATTTTATTTAACATTTCTTATTATACTGCCTTTCATGATACCAAGGTGGTTTACATTGAATAAACTGAAATTGAACAGGGCATTATAACTTGGAGATAATTATTTTACAGGGAACATGGGCAATAGAGGGTTAAGTGGCTTGCCCAAGACCACAAGGAGCACCTGTGGGACAAGAAACCCCAATCTTTCCAGCCCAAGGTTGCTGTCCTCTAGTGGGATTTGAACCCCTGACCTGCTGGCCTGAGGTACCTTGCCCCAACCACTAGGCCACTCCTCCCTCCTATACTCACATACTCATCAAACATACTCAGTAGCTCTAGAAGCCCCTGCTGCAAATTGTCCAGATGCACTAAAAGATCATCTGTAAAAGCCGCTGCTCGAAACTCCTCTGCTCCCACTTTTATTCCCTGAAAATCCTCTGATGCTCTAATAATGGTTCCAAGGTTAAGATGAACAGTAGCGGAGAGAGTGGGCAGCCCTGTCGTATTCCTCTACAGATAGAAAACTTAGGGGACAAATTTCCATTAACCACAATTGCCCCCTTGGGTTCAGAGTACAGCAGTCAGACAACATCTACATATAGACCTTGAAAGCCCATCACCTCAAGCACCTGGAACATGAAATGCCAGTTCACACAGTCAAACGCCTTTTCAGCGTCGAAGCTGATCAACATGGATGATCGCCCTTCTATAGCACTAACACACATAGAGGCCAAGACCTGCTGCACACTGTATGTCACACTTCTGCCACATACAAACGCCACCTGATTCTGGGGCACCAAATCAGGCAAAAAGATTGCGAGGCGATCTGCCATGATTTTTGCCAGGAGCTTTATATCTACATTCAAAAGCAAAATGGGCCGGTAGGATCCTGGGATAGTGGAGTCCCTGCTCGGCTTAGGCAGCACTGTAACCAGTGCTTTGTTTGGCTCAAAGGGGAAATGCTTCTGCTGAATTAGATCTGCAAAGTGCTCGGCCATGGGAATGGTGACCCTATCCCCCAGCAATTTATAAAATTGCCCCCAAAGACCATCTGGGCCAGGAGCCCACCCCCCTTTCAGGCCTTTAATGCCCTTCAAAACCTCCTGCAGCGATATAGGAGCATTCAGTTCAGCCACTTCTGAATCCATCAGCTTCAGGAGGCCAAACTTCCTCACGTACACCCTTCCAGCATCCCCTGTCACTGCATCTGCCCGATACAGGTCCCGATAAAAATCACAAAACACCTTCTCCACCCCCGCAGTGGTTGATTGTAGGGAGCCTTTCCGCCTGTCGCAGGGTGCCACTGCCTACATAACTAGGGCCCCCTTCTATACGGATTATTGAGGATAGCAACTTGCCTGCCCTATTTCCATACCAGTATAATTTATACCGGTAAAACATTAACGATTTTTTGGCCCTTTGATTGATCAGAAGACTAATTTCGTTCTGCAAATTATGAAGCTGAGTTTTGGTCGCCAAGCATGGGTTGGAGGTTTGACGGCACCTCGCTGTCCCAGACTCCCACTCAAGCTGTAATAACCTGCTGTTAAGCCGCATACGCTTAAGACATACATAACTAATTATCTCACCACACATCACTGCTTTACCAGCCTCCCAAAATAAGGCCAGATGGTCCATGTGCTGCCTATTATAATACATATAGTCAACCCACTTAGCCTTGAGGTATTGCTCAAATTAGGTATCGCCTACCAGCTCCAACAGATATCTCCCCAATCTCTGTCTCCCCACCCTCATCGCTCCCCCAAATAGCCAAAGTAATCATAGCATTATCCGAGATACTGCCGGGCCAATATCTGACCGAGATACCTGAACTAATAACTCTCTAGAAATGAAAAAGTAATCAATTCGTGATCACGTGCCATCCGCCCACGACATGTGGGTATAGTCCCTATCCCTTGATGGAGGACCCGCCATATATCTAGTAATCCATACCCTTCACAAAGGCCCATTAAGCAATGCGCACTCCGTTGGTCCTGAGGTCCCCCACCCCAATATTTATCCTCCTCCCTGTCCATTGCACAATTGAAGTCTCCTCCCATTATCAGCTGATGATCTGCCTTTTAGTGCTATACACCCGGCCAAATGCTGGAAAAACTGCGCCTCATATACATTGGGAGCATAAATGTACCCCAGTACCACAGATTGGCCATTTAATGTCTCCCTCTGGGTCCAGCTCCATCAATTTCTCTAGCCAGCTCACATGCTTAGCTATTAAGATCACCACCCCTCTCTTTTTCCCCACTGCCAGCGCACTATACACTTTACTGACCCACCCTCTGCACAATTTTGCATGCTCGTCCGCTATCTGATGCATTTATTGCAGCAGTGCTATATCAACATGACGTTCTCCCAGCTGTTGCAGCACCTTATACCGAGGAGGAAAATCAGAGGTGGAATTGCAGGACTCAAAAGTGCTGGGAATGGACTCGTGGAAAGTGACATTCAAAAAGCGAAATTGCTAAACAAATACTTCTGCTCTGTTTTTACTAAAGAAAATCCTGGAGAAGGACCACCTGTGACTCCCAAATATAAAAATGGAGTGAAGTAGATACTACACCATTCACAGAAGATGATGTGTCAGAACAACTTGCAAAACTGAAAGTTGAGAAGGCCATGGAACCGGATGGGATACATCCCAGGATACTGAAAGATCTCAGAGAGGTTCTTGCAGGGCCGTTAAAGGATGTATTCAATAGATCCTTGGAAACAGAAGTTCCTCAGGACTGGAGAAGGGCTGATGTGGTACCTCTTTACAAAAGTGGTGACAGGGAAGAAGTGACAAACTACAGGCTAGTGAGCCTTACCTTGGTGGCGGGAAAAGTAATGGAGGTGCTCCTGAAAGAGCGAATAGTGGACCTTCTCAAAACCAACAGGTTGCATGATCCAAGGCAACATGGTTTTACCAAAGGACGATCTTGCCAAACAAATCTGATTGACTGACTGGGTGACCAGAGAACTAGATCAGGGGCATGCGATGGATGTCATCTACTTGGATTTCAGCAAAGCCTTTGATACTGTTCCTCATAGGAGGCTTATCAGTAAACTCAATAGGTTGGGGATGGGTCCCAAGATGGTGAACTGGATCAGAAATTGGTTGACTGACAGACGTCAAAAGGTGATGGTAAATGGAGCTCACTCAGATGAAAGGAGGGTGATTAGCGGGGTGCCCCAGGGTTCAGTCCTGGGACCGGCACTATTCAATGTATTTGTGAGTGATATTGCTGAAGGACTGAATGGAAAAGTCTGTCTTTTTGCAGATGACACAAAAATTTGCAACAGAGTGGACTCCCCTGAGGGAGTGGATAACATGAGGAAAGATCTACAAAAGCTGGAAGAATAGTCTAATGCTTGGCAGTTAAGTTTTACTGTGAAGAATTGCAGTGTCATGCACTTGGGAAGCAGAAATCCAAGGGAAATGTACGAGATAGGGGGCGAGCGGTTGGTGTGCACGGACCAGGAGAAGGACCTTCGTGTGATTATTTCTAAGGATCTCAAGGTGGCAAAACAGTGTGACAAGGCAGTGGCAAAAGCCAGGAGGATGTTGGGTTGCATACAAAAAGGAATTATCAGCAAAAGGAAGAGGTACTAATGCCACTGTATAAGTCACTGGTGAGGCCTCATTTGGAATACTGTGTTCAGTTTTGGAGACCATATCTCACAAAGGATGCAAAAAGACTGGAAACTGTTCAGAGAAAGGCAACCAAAATGATTTGGAGCCTGCGACAGAAGCCTTATGAAAAGATACTTGAACGCCCTTCCACCCGCCATTCGGGCCACCACCGACCTCGCTCAGTTTAGAAAGATGCTGAAGCACCATCTTTTCCTCCAGCACTATACCGACTCAAATGACATCTCACAACCAGTCACACCCAGGAACCAGGCCGTCATCCCCAGCGCAGCCACCATGCACGATTGCAGCCCCACTCTCTAAATCACGATACATTCTGCAGGTGAAATTTATTTATTTATTTATATTCCTTATATACCGCGCTATTATAATCAGTGCGGTTTACAGTTGAAACAGAACATACTACAATGTAACAGGTCACATTGAGTTTACATTGAACAGGGGTAGTAAACATGGAAGAAACCGAAATGTGTACATACTCTGATTGGTCAATCTGTATATAGTTGAACAAATCTGTAAATAGTTGTGAGCTGACCACGTCACCTGTGACAGCTAGCTTGCCTGTACATAGTTACCCTGTCAGTCCCGTTTAGAAACCCCCTGTTCATTGTAAGTCCAGTGTAGGTCCTGTCTGCACTGCACAAGTTGTTAACTGTAAACCATACTGATTCTAAAGAGCGCGGTATAAAAAAGACATTAAATAAATAAAAGACTTAAATATACACTCTGGAGGAGAGGAGGGATAGGGGAGATATGATTCAGACCTATAAATACTTAAAGAGTATTAATGAACAAAGAAACCTCTTCCAGTAACGGGAAGCTGTAAAACTAGAGGGCATAACATGAAGCTGCAAGGGGGTAAATTGAAAGGCAATGTCAGGAAATACTTTTTCACTGAAAGGGTGGTGGATGCTTGGAATGCCCTCCCGATGGAAGTGGTGGGGGCAAATACAGTGATAGAATTCAAAATGGCATGGGACAGACAATGTGGATCCCTTTATAGCAACAGGATAAAATCAAAATAAACGTAACTATCTAATTTCTCAACAAACAGGGTGCCCTACACGGAGTGGTGGGGTCACCCCTAAACACAGACATGGGAAGGGGTGACCTGCATGGAGCGGCAGGTGCACCTACTCTTGCCACCTTGCTGGGCAGACTAGATGGACCATTGTGGTCTTTATCTGCTGTCATTTACTATGTTACCATGTTTGATCGGAGTGCCAAGTCCAGGAAGCTAATCTGAGATCTTTATTTATTTTTTATTTATTTATTTATTACAGTTGCTTATATACCGCACTATTCGGCATCAGCGCGGTTTACCCACTCTCCACTCTCAGAGACCTCGCCAATGTCAGATCACAGATTGGGCACAGCCCCCCCCCCCCCAGCCTAGGGCCCGCAATCCCAAGACCATCCCGCCAGTCCAACCTTTTCTTGTTCTATGGTTTAGGTCCACCATTCTTTGCCTAGGCCCTTCCCTCCGGGCCCCTTGGGTTCCTCCCCAAACCACCCTCCCCGCCAACCTGCACCTTCCCCCCCCCCCTGCACTGCCCCTCCCCAAACTCCCTTCCCATATGATCCCTCACTTTCTGGCCTTTCCTTCCCACTCCATTGCCCCCTCCGGGACCCCTCCATAGAACATGACATGTAGAGCTCCCTCTCTCCCATACACCCCTCTCTATTCATTACACAGGTACACTACCAAAAAACTGCCTCCAGTTTTGCAACTGATTCCTATAGATTTTGGGGTGCTGAATCCAGGAAAAATAGCCAAAATGTTCCATCACGTCACGTTTTCTTGCAAAATTAGATTTCTTACCCATATAAGGAATGTTCACATAATTTCTTTTTAGCCGACTGCAGTTTATTTTCTTGGCCCAAAATAGAGGTTGTAATGGTTAACTAACTAGAAACACTCCCTCATGATATTTTAGAGTGTTTTGTATTCATTTTATACATTAACAAGACAATTGGGAGGCGGGGGGCTAAATCCAGTACTCGCGCTGGCGCATGTTCTTTCCTGTTCGCCTCGCCTCGTTCGCTCGCTCAAACACGGTGGTTGCGACATGAACGTTCCTGTCAAATTTCAGTTTCTTGCAAGTTCATTATTACCTTTTGTTTGCTCAGTCGTAATCCAGCTTTATTCCGAAGTGGTTCACTACAGTTGTAGTTTGCAGTGCTGTGTATTTGTGATGGCTCACAGAGCCAGAGGTTGCGTCAACTCTCCGGACAGTTTTTGTTTTATTTGTGGGGAATATACCGTGAAAAAGCGGCAGAGGAACATTTCTGCATTTATTAAAAAAGTATATTTCGCCTATTTCGGTTTGAAGTTAGGCGATCAAGACAAACCGTGGGCTCCTCACAAAGTGTGCAAGACATGTGAGGAAGATCTACGCTTATGGATGAAAGGTAAAAAACAAGCATTTCGTTTCGGAATACCTATGATGTGGCGTGAACAAAGAGACCACAGCAGTGACTGCTATTTTTGCTCTTGCATTGTGAAGGGATACAACTTAAAAAATAAGAACGTAATAAGTTACCCCAACCTTCCCTCAGCAATTAGGCCTATGCCTCATAGCAACGAAGTACCTGTGCCTGAACCACCAAAATCTTTGGATCATATTTGTGTGATCATGATGAGACTCATCAGATGGCTTTTCCCGATGAGTCCAGTACTTCCGAGTTTGAAACTGAACCAGATCCGAAACCTGAACTTTTCTCTAAAGCTGAATTGAATGATTTAGTCCGGGATTTAGGACTCCCAAAAGATGCTGCCCAACTGCTAGGTTCTCGGCTTAAACAGAAAAATCTATTGTCACCAGGAACAACTTTTTATTGGTACCGCAACCGCGAGAGACAATTTTTGAAGTATTTCAGCAAAGAGGAAGATTTGGTATTTTGCAACGATATATACGGAGTGATGGAAAAGTTTAAACTCAAGTATGATCCTGCTGAATGGCGGCTGTTCATTGATTCGTCAAAAGACAGCATAAAAGGTGTTCTTCTTCATAATGGCAACACATTCGCTTCAGTTCCTATTGCTCACTCTGTTATTCTCCAAGAAAAATACGAGAATTTGGCCCTGATTCTTCAGAAGATTCGTTATGATGAGCATAAGTGGATGATTTGTGGAGACTTTAAAATTCTATCCATGCTATTAGGGCAGCAATCCAGTTTCACCAAATATCCCTGCTTCCTTTGCTTGTGGGATAGCCGGGCCCGCGACCTACACTGGGGGAAAAAAGACTGGCCAATTCGGGAGTATTTGAGACCCGGTGAGAAAAATGTTCTTCATGAGAGCTTGGTACCTCGTGATAAAATTCTATTACCACCTCTCCACATTAAGTTGGGTCTCATTAAGCAATTCATCAAGTCCCTTCCAAAAGATGGTGAGTGCTTTCGGTACCTTTGCTCAAAGTTCCCCCGACTTTCTGAAGCAAAGCTAAAGGAAGGAGTGTTTGTTGGCCCTGATATAAGGAAACTCATTTCAGATGGAGCATTCGCTGAAACGATGTCTGAGAAGGAAAAAGAAGCCTGGGATTCCTTCAAGGATGTTGTTCTCAAATTCTTGGGGAACAGGCGGGATGAGAACTATAAGGATATTGTTGCCAGGATGCTCAATGCCTTCAAAGAACAAGGCTGTAACATGAGCCTGAAAGTCCATTTCTTGCACTCCCATGTGAACTACTTTCCCGAAAACTTGGGGGCGTACAGTGAAGAACAAGGTGAAAGGTTTCACCAGGACATCAAGGACGCAGAGAGAAGGTACCAAGGAAGATGGAACACCACTATGATGGCTGATTTCTGCTGGTTGCTGCTGCGGGAAACCCCAGATGAAAAATACGCCAAGCAGCGCACCAAGAGAAGCATTCGGGGGAAGAAGAAACGGGCCCACCAGGAGATTGATTGACCCAAGAATGACTTTAAAATCTAAACTGTGTTGACAAATATCATGTTTTTACTAAACTTTGAAATAAAAATTTGCTAGTTATTACCACAGTGTCGGATCTCATTTATTAGAATTTTATTTTCACACCATCGGGTGTTTGTCTTCATGTATTGCAATGGTGCGGTTTGCGTTTTCTATTCTTACATACATACCTGTACAACATTTTTTGCACATTTCTTTGCTTTGCTTTGTGTCTAACCTCGCTCTTATATGCTCAATGTTTGTGCACATGTATGTGGCTGTTTTAAGTGCAGACAATTTTGCTACCATCACAGTGTGTTTTGTTGACATTACTCTATTCTTATGTGCTGCCTTGTTACAATTTTCTTTATTCTTATTTGAACAACTACTAAACAATTAGTATAAAGAATTCATCCAAGAAACTTTTATCTCGATCGCACTCAATCTGAAACGTTCACCTCAAACTGCTAACCCAATGTAGCAAAAAATCTGTACGTGATGGAGCAAATTGGTTACCAGATTTGGATTCAGCGCACCAAAAAACGTAAAAATCAATCGAAACATTAGAGGCAGTTTAAAAAAAATTTTTTTTAGTGTACCTGTGTTATCGATCCACCGCCACACCTTGTACTTCACCACTTGCCAATTGGTAAGTAACCGCACTTCCTTTTCCCCCTAGCTGCCCCTAAGCTGTAACCCAGTATACCAACCCCAACTCCCCCTACGAAGCAACCCACCCCACCCACAGGTTGTTTATATTACCATGTATCAATAACTCAGAAGTTCCAGATTCCATTACTCAGTGGTTCAATAATACAATAGTTCAAATATACCATAGGTCAATAACACAGTGTAGCAATACTTCAGTATTTCAGTAATTTAATAATTCAGATACTCAGTGATACAATAGGTTGACAAGTCAATGAAGGGACTGAGAATTAAACTGGAGCTTAGCTTGGAATTAGATGTACCAAGAGGAATGAAGATAGGGATAAAGACAAGAGGAAAATAATGATGAAGATAAAGATGAAAATAAATTAAAGATAAAGGTGTGGGGATCCAATAGAGCAGTAACAGACAGCCGCCCTGGCGCGCCCCAACCCCTCCAGCGAATCCCGACCAAGTCAGGGACAGGTTCACAGACCACCCTCACCCCTCTCATATTCCTTCCATCCAGTGGGAGACTGTAATTCCTAACACAATTCTATTAATAATCATTAACCCATATAAGCTTACTGTAGTTCCTCCCCTCATTACCTAAGTTCAGGATGGGTGGGGGGCAGGGAGCGCCCAGAGCAGGAACCGCCCAAAACAGTATAGTGACAAACACCCCACCACCCTCTGCATTTCCCACCATTTACAAAACCCTCCACCCAGCCCCCCAGCCTAATTTAGTGTCCCTTCCAATAATTGCCTCATTTCATTAACCAGGTTGAGAATCAAAGTCCCATGGTGCTCCTCCAGTGTCTGTGGTTACCTTCAACTTGCCAGAATGATGTTCCAACTGCTCTGATGTACTGGGGTTCTATTAGACCAAACTTTAAACCAGTCACCACACTCATAACCCGTAGATATAAAATACAGAGCCAATACAATCCATGGTGCCCGATCAGCAAATGAACGATCCAGGACCACAAAACACTGACTACACATCTCACTTTCTTTGGCAAGACTGGCACCCCAGTTTCATGACTTTGTGGGTTGGGCAGTAGAAGCCTGAGTGGCCAAATGTTTTTGACAAAAGGCTGCCGCCTCAGCTAGAGTGGAAAGGGAGACCTGTTGACCCCCGTATTCCAAATGCAGATAGGCAGGGCAGGCTAAGACAAATTTTACCCCATGTTCCACCAGAGTGTTGCAGGCTTCCCTGTACTCCCGCCACTTTGCTGATGCCCCTGCCGAATAATCTTGAAACACAAGCAAGCCAAGTGGATGTCCATCCCCTCGCTTTTGCTTGCAAGCAGCCCGTAAGACACAATCTTTCTGGTATGCATTCAAAAAACGAGTTATCACAGCATGCGGTCTGATGTCGGAGGGGTGCCTTTGGCCTAGAGGGTGAGCTCTCTCTATTGTAATATTCCCAATCCCCTCTTCCAGCTGTAGGTTAAGCGGAATCCAGGCCTCCAAGAACCCCCTCAGTTCTCTGGCTGTTACCTTCTCCTCCACACCGATACATTGGAGGTTTTTCCTCTTTCCCCGATTCTCCAGATCTTCTAACTTGTCTGCATGACGTTGAAGCATCTCTTCCACATGCTTCAGCTGAGTCTGGGCATGGATTCGTTCGTCCTCCAAGGCCTCGATCCTGTGCTCTGCCTGCTCTATTCGTCCGGTAAACTCTGCCACAGCTTGCACCACGCCGATCATTTGTGCAGCCAGACCACTGAAGCACACTTCTAAGGCCTGCATCATCGCGTTAGTCACTTCCTCTACCAGCACACCGGGATCATCCGCCCTTGGGCTATTTGGCTGGCCCTCCACCATCTTTTGCTCGGCCACTCACATTTTTTCTTGCCTTGGAACCTTTGTCGCCATACAGCATTGCGCGTGGTCCTGAAACCCCACTGCAGACAGTCCTTAACCTGGTTAATTTGCTCAGAGGATATTCTGTTGGCAAACTTTACATTGGGTGCCTAGAGAGGGAGGGGAGCTCCGGAGCTAAGGAAAGCACATCTTCCCTAGTCCACCATGTCACTAGAAGTCTCTCACTGGCCACTTTTTTTTTAGGAGATATTGGACATTAAGGGGTTGAACTGCAAGGGTGTCAATAATGTTGACCACAAGTGTATGTTAGTGGAGATTGGTCAAGACAGTGGTGGGGGTATTTTATTTATTTATATAGTTCTTTTATACCGCCCCTTCCAGAGATCAAGGGTGGTTTACAGTTAACAAATTAAACAACTTTTACATGGAACAGTGGAATTAACTATGTACATAAACATATTGTACAGTATAAAAGAATGTGTAAACTTTACTATTTACATATATACAGGAGTCGTCTATTAGCTGAATAGTCTTATGTGAAAACTTACTTCTTTTAGGTGGGTAGAGGGAAATGCTTTAGGGTAGCTTATGTGGGTGATGGGGGAGGGGAGGGTTAATGGGCTGCCTCTGTGTTTGTTGTGTGGTTGTTTGTGTAGGGGGGGGTTCAGTTAAGTTTCCAAAATATTCTGAGAATAGGAGCGTTTTTAGTCCTTTTCTGAACAGTTGTAGGTCTTTTGTCAAGCGAATAGCTAGTGGTAACTCATTCCAGAGGGTGGGAGCAGCAAATGTGAAGGCTCTGGAGCTTTTAAGTTTCTTTGTCTTGCAGATAGCTTTGGGTATGACTAGTGAGTGGCTTGCATTTTGTCTGCATGATCTGGATTCTGGTGGGGTGTGTAGGAGAGTGGTTAGATAGGAGGGGGAGATGTTGTTAAGCAGTTTAAATGTTGTCAGAAGTATTTTATATTTTACCCGGCTATGTACTAGGAGCCAGTGAAGTTCCCGTCGAATGGGGTTATGTGGTCAGTTAGGCGGGCTCTTGAGACAACCTTGGCAGTGAAGGTTAAGACAAGGAGCTTTAGGACATAAAAGTCAGAGGTGTCATCACCATGAATGTTAAAATCCCCAAGAATGAGGGAAGGGAAAGATGGTTTAAGAAAGTAAGAAAGGAGTCAAAGTCAATGAGAAAGGAAGAGGTGGACTTGTCAGGTGGGCGATAAAGGACAGCTACCTGGAGAGGTAGTGGAGTAAGTAAACAGATGGCTTGGACTTCAATAGGAGTGAAACTGATGTGGAAGAAAGAGTTGATATCTACAGGAAAGAGAGAGTAGAAACCCAACAACACTACCATTGTTAATTGAGTGAGGTATATGGGGAAAAAAGGTAGCTTTCATGACAGAGGGCAACAAGTAAAGCAGTCTTAAGGGAGAAGCAAAATCTTGGTTACAGTGAGAAGATGCAGATCATTAGAGATAGATGAAGAGGCTGTGAATGTAGGTAAGTTTGTTGGAGGTAGAGTGGACATTCTGCAGGGCATAGGAGAAAGGAATAGAAAGTGATATGAACAGGATTAGAGGGGTTGCGGTTGGATCTTGCAGAGAGGGTGAGAGATGCCTAGGTAGAGGATTGGGATTGATATCCCCAGATGAGAGCAGGAGAAGGAGAATATGGGGAAGAGAAGAGGAGGTACGATGGTGACGAAGGTAGGGTGCTCTCAGAGTGGAGATGGCTTAATGAAAGGAAGAAAATGTTGAAGCTCTAGAGCAGATGATAGGGTAGAGGACAAAATGGCTGGGGAGGTGAATAAAGTAGGCAGTTGGTGATTTGGACTTAGAAATTGTGTGAATGAAGGGAAAAGATTGGGAAGAGTTAGCATCAAGAGGAAAAGTAGTGTTTAAAGCAGGAGAAGAAGCCCTGGTGGGTTGGAGTGCACCTGGAAATAACATTGTTAACAAGTTATATATGGCATTCAAGGAGGGGCGGGGGAGGCACGGATCAGCAGATCAGAAGGAATCTGCATAGTGTAGTAAAATTTCTATTTAGGGAGTTGTGTGATGGGGTTATAGAGTGTTGCCTATCCCTCACTAGAGGTATTATCACCAGGCCCCTTAAAGAGACCCTGCAGTCCAGAGTTCAGGGCTGGGAGGGTGTGGCTCACAGGAAGAAGTTAAAAACCTAGCAGGCTGCAGGAGAGAGAGAAGCCTATAGAGCCAGGAGTTTGTTCAAGGCAAGTCATAGAAAGGTAGGACTAACTGGGCTGGAGGAAGGGCTGGGAGACCAGCTTTGTGAAGATTTAACATACTGGGTCTGAATAAAAAAATATTTTGTTTTCCCTGAACTGCTGTCTGTTTGGTGTTTTAACAGAAAACCCCTTCCCACCACATGCTACACTACCACATACAATGATAGCTTGGGGATTTTCTCTACCATGTTTCTCTAGGGCTGGGCCTCTACAGCAGGTCAGGGGTTTTTGTTTGTGTGGACTAGGAGGGTTAGCCTTTCCCTAGTTAGGGAGCTTTAAGAAAATTTATAGTGCTGGACAGGCAGGCTTTGTTTTGGCCACTGGAGACCACAAAAAAATCTGTTGGAGCTGGAATACTGCAGGGCTAACTCAGCTTCAGAAGATGCAGCTGTAATGGTGCTGCAAGAGAACAGTGACAAGCCAGGATGGAGTGGCTCCTCCAGCTTCTGGCAGAAGAGTAACAGCAGCAACAACCCAGGGAGCTTCAGGAGGGCCCAACAAGAGGATGAGTCCCTTAAACATGCCTGAGAGCAGGCTTTGGAGGTGGGTGGGGTTCCAGTAGCTAACAGAGTCCCCTGCAAAACTCTTTCCCTATTTTGTGCTAAAGGGTGATCTGTTGTACAGAGTGGCCAAGGGGGCACTAGAGGGGGAAGAGGTAGAATAACTGATAGTTCTCTGGCCCTATTGTCAGCAGGTGTTATCCTTGGCTCATAGCCATTTATTGGGAGGACACCTGGAGGTGGAGAAAACACAAGTTTTATGTTCTGTTATAATATGACGTTCCCTGTAAAACAAACTTGCTTTGTTAATTGTTCACTGTGAACCGCAACTGAACTTTGGAAGATGCGGTATATAAATGTATATAAAAATAATAAATAAATAAATAATAACAAGAGCAAGTTTTAGCCAGACGCCTTCTCTGGCCCTTTTCAAATCCAGGCTGAAAACTCATCTCTTTGCTGCTGCTTTCGGATCTTGACTCAGCTGATCTCCTTTGTGTTTTCTTACCATTCCCCCTAGATGTATCCCATGTCTACAGCTACTATGTTGTCTGTCTTGACTAGATTGTAAGCTCTGATGAGCAGGGAATGTCTCTTACATGTCTGTGCAGCGCTGCATATGTCTTGTAGCACTATACAAATGCTCAGTAATAGTAGTTGTTGTAGTAATATTTTTTTCTGGCTTAGGGTTCATAAATAGGTGCAGTTATATTGCCAGTCATGCCCCACCTGCCATCTTCATAACCCCACTAGAGTCTGACCTGCTCCTTTAGTGCCTATGCCTATTATTGAAACCCCATTCGAAAGAGTGGCCATGGACCTGGTAGATCTCTTAGAGTTAACCGCTCAAAGCAACAAGTAAGTTTTAGGCATACTACACTACCTGATACCTGAAGGCTACTGCAATTGCAATTGCAAATGCTCTCTGGGAAGTATTCTCGTGAGTGGGAATACCCAATGAGATCCTCACAGATCATGGAACACCCTTTGTATTCAAGGTGATAAAGCAATTGTGTGCCTTGGTGAAGACCAAGATGCTGTGAACATCAGTATATCACCCACAGACAGATGGCTTTGTTGAGCAGTTCAATACAACTCTGAAACTGATGTTAAAAAAAAGCTCATGCAAGAGGATAGGAAGAATTGGGACATTCTCCTACCCTATTTGATGTTTGCCATCCACAAGGTATCTCAGAGTTCTGCGAGGTTTTTGCCTTTTGAGTTGCTGTTCGGAAGATGGCCAACAAGCATTTTAGATGTGGTTAGTGAAATCTGGGAAGAAAAACCCAGTGTCAGGTGTAATTTGGTGGAGTACATTGTACAAATGCAAGACCAGCTGAGAAGTCGGAGAAGTGGCCAAACTCAGTCTCAAAAAAGCCCAAGCCGAGCAGGCCAGGGGCTACAATTGAGCACACCTTCCAACCAGGAGACACAGTTTTAGTCTTGCCCTAATCCGAGAGCAAGTTATTCTGTAAATGGCAGGGGCCCTATGAAGTTGAAGAGAAAGTAAGGTCTGTTAGGTACAAGATTGCCCAGCCAGATAAGTGGAAGAGAGCCAAAATTTACCAAAAAGGTTGACTCCAGTGATGGCTTTGATGGTAAATGGAGATCATTTTTGGGCCAGAAATTTCAGCCCCATCAGATCTAGCTCAGGTCCCGATGGGAGACCAGCTTTCTGCTGCCCAGAGAAGAGATCTAGAAGGTTTGATCCACCAAAATCTAAAGGTGTTCTCCACCTACCCAGGAAGAACACATCTTATTTGTCATAATATTACAGACTTTGGGATGGTTATCCAGCAATAACCCTATTGGATTGGAGGCCCAGTGACAGGTTGTCGCCAAGGAGCTGGAAGAGATGCTTAACTTGGGAGTTAGAGAAGAGTCCATGAGTGACTGGGCATCACCCATCGTCCTGGTTCCTAAACCTGATGGAATCATCATATTCTGCATTGACTTTCGGAGGGTCATTGCAGCTTTTAAACTGGACGTGTATCCCATGCCCAGAGTAAATAAGCTAATCGAGCAACTTGGTGGACCTGACCAAGGAATACTGGCAGGTACCCTTGAAAACAGCTTTTTCGACCCCCCACAACGTCTGTTCCAGTTTACAGTGCTGCCCTTCGGACTACATGGGGGTCCCGTCACGTTTCAACGCCTAGTCAACCACTTACTGAGACCGCACAAGGAGTATGCAGCTGCCTACCTTGATGACATCATCATCTACAGCAGAAACTGGACCACCCATATTACCCAAGTACCCCATTTAAGTACCCAAGTATTGACCAGCCTGCAGAGGGCCAGGTTGGCAACCAACCCTAAAAAATGTTTTCTGGGAGGTTGCAACATTTAATACCTGGGGTATTTAATTGGGAATGGGCAAATACAACCTCAGCTATGGAAGACAAATGTCATTGGCCACATCCCCACCCTGAAATTGAAGAAAAAGGTAGGGCCTTGCTATTGCTGCTGGTTCATCCCTAATTTTGCAGAGGTGGCGGAGCTGTTTACAAATCTCCTCTAGAAGAGAGCTCTCGAATGGATTGAGTGGTCACCAGACCTGGCCTTTCAGCATCTCAGGAAGGCTGTGTGCTTTGAGCCTGTCCTGAAGAGCCCTGATTTCTCTCTACCATTTATTGTGCAAACTGATGTTTCAGAGATGGGCCTGGGAGCTGTTTTGGCCCAGGAAGTCAGAGGTGAATATTCCATAGCCTTCATCAGCAGGAAACTGCTTCCTCAGGAGAAGGATTATGCAGAGATCAAGAAGGAGGCCCTTGCTGTAAAGTGGGTGCTTGAAACCTTCAAATACTACCTGCTCAGCCGTCTGTATATGCTAATAACAGATCACCAACCCTCAAGTGGCTGGCTCGGCAGAAAGAATCCAACGGCCGTATTATGCAATGGTTCTTGAGTTTCCAACCCTACCAGTTCCAGGTCTGCCATAGGACTGGTCGGACTCACCTGAACGCAGACTTACTTTCCAGGGAGGGAGTCCCAGGTGAGGCAGGTGCTCAACAGGGTATGGTTAAGCTGAGGGGGAGAGTGTATGATAGGGTCAATAGAGTGTTACCCGTCCCTCTCTAGAGGGATTATGAGGGGGGGGGGGACTGATAAGTCTCTGGCCTTGTAACGAAACAGAAAGCTACCGGTATACTTTGGTTCCTGATGTCCAAATGATCTCTCTGCAGTTTTCGTTTTATTTGGTACTAAATTAAATGAAACTGCAGAGAGATCATTCAGACCTCCGGAACCAAAGTATACCGGTAGCTTTCTGTTTCGTTACAACGCCAGAGACTATTAGCCTCCCTGCTTATCAACAGGTCCTTTTAAGAGAGCATGCAGCCCTGAGTTCAGGGCTGGAAGGGTGTGACTCAAAAGAAGAGGTTAAAAGCCCTCAGGCTGCAGGAGGGAGACTGGTCCATGGAACCAGGAGTTCATTTAAGGCAAGCCGTACAAGAGTGTGAACTTTAACTGGACAAGGAAGGAGCTTTAACTGGGCAGGAGGAAGGGCTGGGAGAATAGCTTTGTGAAGGTTTAACAAACTGGGTCTGAATAAAAATACGTTTTTATTTTCCCTGAACTGCTGTCTGTTTGATGTTTTACAGAAAACCACTTCCTACCCACTCTACACTTACTATAAGTAGGAGGAGAGATAAAGGCACGTAGAGAACTAGTAGATTCAGCAAAAACCTAGAATGTAAACAGAAAGGTAGGACAGCAGCCCAGATTCCAAAAAAGTAGAGCAAACTCCAGACACACACAAAATGCACACAATAAAATAAATAAATACAAATGCACACAAAACTCACAGAATAAAATAAATGGCAATAAACTAAAAAGTCAGAGCGAGCACAGTTAGGAAGTCTACCAAAATGCTAACGATTAAAAACAGCGGTGGTGATGATGGGAGGAGGTGAATTTGACACACTGCACTTCCAGCAGAGCTGCCGTGCTGCCTCCCTTTCCTGGTTGGCAATCCCCCTCCCCCATGCAAGAAGCAGGTAAGCACTTATGAACCAAGAAATTAGATGCTTACTTAAGAAACTCATACTGTGATGCTTCAGCCTCGTGATAGCCTGAGACAAAATACTAAAATACTTTACCTGCTTCCCAACCTCATAGAGTTGGGGGGGGGGGGATTGGTGATCCAGATCTGGAGGCAGCGTGGCTAGAGGCTAAGTGGCAGTATGTGCCACACTTACTGCCAGCTTCTAGACTTTTAAAATGTTTTATAAGCCCTGAGAGAAGGGGGAAGAGGCAGGCAGTGTTCCCTGAACCTTCCTGAGCGCCCCACCCCCTTGCCCACTGTCCTTGCACAACCCACCTTGGACACTTCCCCTCCACTGCATTCCTTACACCCTCCCTGCATATTCCCCTCAGAGCCCTCCTTCATGCACTACCACCCCAGATGGTAGCCCTTCTCAGTCCAGTTCCCTCTCCCATGCCCTCTCTCCATGGTCTTTTACTTGTGTACACACACACACACACTTGTGCATTGCACGACTGCCCTACCCCCATCACAGTGGCATACCTCACATACATACACACCCACATATCGCATCCATGTTGCACAAGCCCTACTCTCACATCTCAACATCTCACAGCAGGCATTACCCAAATCCCTACTGTTTTAGGTACCCTCCTACATATGACGCATGAATGTACCTCCCCACCCTATGCACGAAAATGTAGTCCTACATTCTGACCCATAATAGCCACCACCCACACTCTACCCCACATACCCCCCACTCTCTCATTGAAGCTGTGAGTGGGACCCCTTCCCCCAGCTCTCATTACTTTGGAAAACATGGTAATATAGGGTCCATCTTAATTTTTATGCCAGGGGCCCATTCTGTCCTAGTTATGCCACTGTCTGTAGAAGATGATAAAACCTAAGCATCCTCTCTGGTGGCCCCCTCAAATTGACTTCCACTATCCTTCCTTGCTAAGCCTCACCTTTTGGATTTTTTACACAGACCTATGCAGAGCGAAGGTGAATGGGCCACGTCTTCCTCTGGATCTCTGTACTATTGATGAGCCTCTTTGTCACCTTACCCTCTTGAGTCACTCCTCCTATTGGTCGAGTGCTGGCTCTCCCCCTCTCCATAATTAGTGATGACCAGGTTTAAGGCTGGAAGGGTGGCAGCTGTGTGACATGGCTGCTTAGTAATATAGCTGAAGTCACCACTTGTGGTATATAGAGCTTCAGCCCTACATCACATTTCAGAGCATCAGAGGTTATTCCATTTCAGCATTCATGCCATATTAATGGCTCCATTTTTAAATTTTTAAAGTCAGAATCACTAGTCTTTTTACACTGACAGGCATCGATGACAGATGGATACAGCTTCTACAAATGGTTTCTTCATTTGGAAATATGAAGTGATGTAAATGCTGTAATATTTTGTTAGACACTAGGGGGCATGTTTACTAAAGTGTGGCAGTTTTTTGCACCTAACACACATTGTGAGTCAAAATCGATGTGTGATAGATGCAAGAGCACTGTGGTAATCAGGGGCATGGCTAGTATGTGCCTGACAGTTACCATGCAGGCAAGCTGCTTAGCACGTATTCCAGCTCTTGGCAATTACTATGGGTGCATCTAATGCCAGATCTTGAGATGGCATTATGTACCAGTGCTAACTGCAAAATTACTGTAAGCATTGCCATCAATAGCATGTGCTAATTCCCAATTTTGTTTCCTGCAAAACTTTAATCCTTTCTGAGTCAATGCCCTCTCTAACATAGAGCGCAACCCCTCCACCAATTTGATCAGCTCTATCATTACGATATAGTTTGTACCCAGGTATCACAGTGTCCCACTGGTTGTCCTCCTTCCACCATGTCTCTGATATTCCAATCATATCTAACCTTTCATTTAGTGCTATATATTCTAACTCTCCCATCTTATTCTTTAGACTTCTAGCATTTGCATACAAGCATATTAGAGAATGTATTTTATTCATGTTAATTTGGCTATTGTTAGACATGGGTAAATTGGGATCTTTAAGCTCTGTCTGCTCCATACTTGAGGGCATTTGGGCTACTTTACTCTTTTGTGGAACCTCTCTGCTTTTGGTAGTATCCTTCAAGGATACATTCTTCCAAACCATCCGCTCTTGGGCGACTGTCGGCTTTCCCCTAATATCTAGTTTAAAATCTGCTCTATCTCCTTTTTAAAGGTTAATGCCAGCAGCCTGGTTCCATCCCGGTTAAGGTGAAGCCCATCCCTTCGGAAGAGCCCCTCCTTTCCCCAGAATGTTCCCCAGTTCCTAACAAATCCAAACCCCTCATCTCTGCACCATTGTCTCATCCACGCATTGAGACTCTGGAGCTCTGCCTGCTTTTTGGGTCCTGCGCGTGGAACAGGAAGCATTTCGGAGAATGCTACCCTGGAAGTTCTGGATTTCAACTTCCTACCTAAAAGCCTAAATTTTGCCTCCAGAACCTCCCTACCACATTTTCCTATGTCATTGGTACCGACATGTACCAAGACAGCAGACTCCTCCCCAGCACTATCTAAGACCTTATCTAGGTGGCGCGTGAGGTCCGCTATCTTCGCACCAGGCAGGCATGTTACCAGGCGATCCTCACGTCCACCAGCCACCCAGCTATCTACATGCCTAATGATCGAATCACCAACTATAACGGCTGTCCTAACCCTTCCCTCATGGGCACATGGCCCTGGAGAAACTTCCTCGGTGCGAGAGGGTTTTACATCACCTGGAGGACAGGTCCTAGTTACAGGATCACTTCCTGCCACACCAGGGTGATGCTCTCCTGTCACGTGACCTCTCTCCTCCATGGCAACAGGGGTGCTGCCAGACTGGAGGTGGGACTTCAGGACTATATCCCTGTAGGTCTCGTCTATGTACCTCTCTGTCTGTCTTATGTTTTCGAAGTCTGCTACTTTAGCCTCTAGAGAATGGACTTGTTCCCTGAGAGCAAAGAGCTCCTTGCACCTAGTGCACACGTAAGACCTCTCACCAACTGGGAGAAAATCATACATGTGACACTCAATGCAAAAGACTGGAAAGCCCCCATCGTCCTGCTGGACTGCTGTCTGCATCTTAGTTTTAAGTTTGTGTCTAGATCTTTAAGTTCTTACTTACTAGGGGTTGCTATGGGTATTTATACCAATAAAACTGTACCTAATACGTTTAATATACCTTGTTCACCTGAAGCTTAATTAATCTCAGGTCCTTAGTGTATGACTGATTTGGCTAATGAGCTTCACTTGAAAGCACCTCCTGTCTTTTAAGATGTGTAAGTACCTATAAAGCTATGATTATACCAGGGGTGAGTGGGTGTGGGGAGGGAAATAACACTTATTAAAAGAGGGCTGCTACACAGTACCCTGTCTTGTGCTGCTGAGGTAAGCTAAATTCTGATTTGATTTAAATTATAGCTCTTAGCTGCTGCTAGGCTCTAACTTCTTATGAAATTTAAACTACAAGCTCTCTGCTGGGTTCTAAATTTAACCAGAAAGCTCTCTTCTGTGTTTTAAAACTAAAAGTACTTTTCTAATGCTAGGCCCTGAGTGACTATTAAATGTACACTACAAGCTCTCTGCTGGGTTCCAAATGTAACCAGAAAGCTCTCTTCTGTGTGTTAAATTTAAACTAAAAGTACTTTGCTGCTACTTGGCCCTGAGTGACTATTAAATTTAAACTACAAGCTCTCTGCTGGGTATGAAATGTAATCAGAAAGTTCTCCTCTGTGTTTTAAATTCAAACTTTAATTGCTGCTACTAGGCCCTAACTGATCCAACAAAAAACAGTGGGTTCACAGATTAAGTAGCTTTAATACAAAGAATTCTTTTTAGAAAATTACCAGAAGTATATACTCACAGTTGCAGATTTCTCTCCAGAAGTAACAGTCCCCCTTTCTAGTCCTTCAAGATGTAAGGTTAGTGCTTGGTAATTGCCACGCCTTTGCAGTAACATTTACCATTGGCACGTGGAAGCAGTTAATGCATGCTGAAACGCATGTTAACCACATAGTGCACTTTAGTAAATATGCCCTAAGATATCTCTATAGTTATTGCAGCTAACTAGAGTTCCATCTCTTCTTGTAAGGAACCATTTGGTTATTGGTAATACAACCAGCTTTGAAACATGACTCTAAAGTGGCCTTTATCGTACGCCTCACAGACCCACACACCAAATATTTAAAATTTTCACACAAAGTTATTGGTGATGGTTACACAGAAAGAATTGTTCTTGCATAGAACGAGTGGTTCACATCTGACAGAATTTACCTGGCTTAATCATTTACCCTCCCTCCATACCATTCATTTTGAAACTTCTTCATGCAGAAAGCTAAGAGACATGATAGATAAGTTAATAATCATGTACAGGTGCAGACAGACCTTCCTCTAAACCACTGTCCAAGCCCCAAATAGGTCATGTGATGGTAGGGCTGCCACATTGACTGTTCTCTCCTAAACAATGATCTAATCCAATCTTTACATCGAGTGGCACCCATTTGTGAGTTTAAGTCTAGAAGTGCTTTATCACTCAAATGGTTTAATAGCTTTCTGAGAGATCTGAACCGGAGGCTTTGACAAGCTGAACGGTACTGGAAATAAAAACTAGTCGCTGGAGCTTCTGATTTCGTAGGACAGATGGACTTGTGAAGTCTGCTGATTTTCAAGATTGTTTTCCATTGGTTGTCCTTGGAAACCTTTCACCATAGTGAAGTGCCTTACTCATAATGATCCAGCGCCCCTTGAAGAAGATTTCTCTACCATGTTCAGAGCCAAAATTGCAGCAATAGAGATGCATTCTGCCAGTTTGCCCCCTATTCCTGATTTCCTTCAATTCGAGGGATGAGGGTGTGTAGCAGTGCTTTCATTTAACTTCTGAAAAACTTTTCACCTTAAGATTTCTGGATTGATCGTTGTGAGCAACTAAGGTTCTTTTATCTTTAAAGCAAGAGGTTGCTCCATTTCCACTTCTGGTGAATTCCTCTCTTTTTTCGGGGTTTGTGCCTGCTTCCTTGAATCTAAGGTTAGCATATAAAAACAAAGTTTTATCATCCCTCACTTGGTTTGCAGCTTGTCGTGCTTGAGGGTTTGTGTGTATTAGCGATGCTGCGGGATAAGCTATCAGTAGAGCCAGAAACTGCAAAGATGTCTTAAATTTTGGGACATGGAATGTATGAAGCATGAACCAAGGGAAGTTGGACGTGGTCAAGAATGAAATGGAATGTGTACAACTCGATCTGTTGGGTGTCAGTGAACTGAAATGGACTGCCATCGAGCAGTTTGCATCTGATGATCACATGGTCTGCAATGAAAGACAAAGAAGAAATGGCGTTGCATTTATAATTAAGAAGAAACTTGCAAGAACTGTAATGAAATACAGTGCAATCAGTGAACGCTTAATTTCTATTTGTCTGCGAGGAATGTCCATCAACACAACTATAATTCAAGTATATGCCCCAAAAACAACTACAGAAGAGGATGAAGTTGATGAGTTCTACCAACAAAAGCAAGCTGAAATTGACAGAGTATGCAAACAGGATATCCTGATAGTCATGGGTGACTGGAACGCAAAAGTTGGCAACAAAGAAGAAGGCAGAATGGTTGGAAAATATGGAGTTGGCAAAAGAAATGAAGCTGGAGAAAGACTGATCGAATTCTGTAAGACCAATGATCTATTCATCTCGAACACTTTCCAGCAACACATGGACTTCATCCAATGGATTGTAGAAAAATCAGATTGACTACATCTGTGGACGTCAATGATGGAAAAGCTCTATAACATCAACAAAGACAAAATCTGGAGCTGACTGTGGTACAGATCACCAACTACTAGTATGCAAACTCAAGCTAAAGTTGAAAGAGCACGCCATAAGATGATAAACAAGTGGTATGCCAACATGAGGTATATGTAACATGTGATAAGGATGCTTATCATAGTTCAGGAGGGAGCTATAAAAGAGGTGAATTGGCTATGAACAAGCAACCTGTCTTTGCTGGTAGAAATACTAAAACAGAATGTTTTCATAAAAAACTACCAGTCCCAGAATGCACCAGGTTTCAAACAGCCTCTAGAAGGGCTGAAGTGGGGAAACGTGTGTTCAATCAGGAGAGCTATGAGGTAATCCCCAATCACTCATCTCCAAGGGCAGGGCTTGATTAAGCACACCTGGGCTGTGCTAGGGTGGAGTGTCCCTCTAAGCCATAGGTGTCAAACTCTGGCCTGTGGGCCAAATTTGGCCCGTAGTGTAATTATATTTGGCCTGTGAGGCTATACCAAATGACTACTAGAGCTAGCCCGCCGGTATTATACAGCGCATTCATTCATCGCTAATACTACAAATCCCATAATGCCTTGCTGTTGTTTTGGCGCGTCAATCAGGACAGGTCCCAGAAACGCCCTCTCCTGTGTGACAGAAGTCATAGCGATCTCAAGCTACAGCTGTCACTGTGGAACCCCTTCCCAAAAATGGCAAAAAGAAAGGCAGACAACAGGAACTTTCTGGACAGGTGGGAGACAGAATATTTGTTTACATATGTAAAAGACAGACCTGTTTGTCTGATTTGTGGAGTCAACGTGGCTATAACTAAGGAGTATAACATTCGACGACACTATGAAACAAAACACCATGACAAGTACAAGGACCTGGACATGACTCAAAGGAGCCAGAAAGTGGAGGAGATGAAAAGAAGTTTGGTTTCACAACAGAATATGTTCAAAAAAGCCACATCACAAAGTGAGGCTGCTGTAAAGGCTAGTTATATTGTGGCAGCAGAGATCGCAAAATCAGCCCGGCCCTTTAATGAGGGAGAGTTTGTGAAAAAGTGCATGTTGAAAGTTTGTGACATCGTGTGCCCAGAGAAAAAGCAAGCCTTTTCAAACGTGAGCCTGAGCAGAAACACAGTAGCTGATCGCACATGTGATCTTGCCACCAATCTGTATGACCAGCTTTTGGAAAAGGGAAAAGATTTCGTTGCATTCTCCCTTGCTGTGGATGAGAGCAGCGACGCATCTGATACTGCTCAGCTGTCAGTCTTCATCCGTGGAGTGGACTCAAATATGTGTGTTACGGAGGAGCTATTGGGATTCAAATCAATGCATGGCACAACCACAGGAAAGGAAATTTTTGAGGAGGTTTCCAAATGCGTAACTGAAATAATGCTGCCGTGGGATAAACTCGTGGGATTAACGACAGATGGTGCGCCAGCGATGTGCGGTAAAACAAGTGGACTGGTGGGCAGGGTCCGGGAGAAGATGCAGGAAGAGAACTGTGCAGGTGAACTAACTGTTTATCACTGCATCATACATCAGGAATCATTGTGTGGCAAAGCCCTAAAGATGGAACATGTTATGACCACAGTAACACAAGTAGTTAACTTTATAAGAGCCAAAGGTCTGAATCACCGCCAGTTTAAGTCTTTTCTGGAGGAGCGTGGTTCGGAATACGCAGACGTGCCGTATCACACAGAGGTGAGATGGTTAAGCCGAGGAAAAGTACTGAATAGATGTTTTGAGCTGCATGAGGAAATATGTCAGTTTCTGGAAAGCAAAGGGAAGGACACAGCAGAGCTTCGGGAGAAAAGGTTTCTGTGTGAGCTGGCCTTTCTGTGTGACATCTCGAGCCATCTCGATGTGCTGAACCTGCAGCTTCAGGGGCGGGGGCACATCATCACAGACATGTACGCTGCAGTGAGGGCTTTTAAAACTAAACTGTGCCTGTGGGAGAATCAGATGCTGCAAGGAAACCTTGGCCATTTTCCCTGCTGCCAAACCATGAAAACGCAGTTCTTTACCAACTTGTTCCCATGCGCACAGTTTGCTGAAAAACTCAGTGTACTCGGCGCTGAGTTTAGCCGGCGATTTGCTGACTTTGATGTCCAGAAATGTAGGTTTGAACTGCTCAGTAATCCCTTTGCAGTTAATGTGGAAAACGCACCAACCAACCTCCAAATGGAGCTAATTGAACTCCAGTGTAATGACACGCTGAAGTCAAAGTATGATGCTGTGGGCGCCGCCCAGTTTCCACAGTTCATCCCTGACACAATGCCTCAGCTCCGCACCCAAGCTGCTCAGATGCTCTCCATGTTCGGCAGCACTTATCTATGTGAGCAACTTTTCTCCTCGATGAAGATGACCAAAACATCTCACAGGAGACGTCTGACTGATGAACACCTTCGCTCGATACTGAGGATTTCCTCAGCTCAAAGCCTGAGCCCAGACATTGATGAACTATCATCCAAGAAGAGATGCCAGGTATCTGGCTTGGGCACATCAGATTAGATCAGTGTGCAGCAAACTGAGCAATAATTAACGTTTTCTTTATGCACTTTTTCTTGCTACTCCAAGACATGGGCTTGAATGGTTGATTAATTTTATTATTGTTATTTTATTTTAAAAATTATTCTTTATTATTATTTAAATCTTATTTAATAAATGAATGTCATTGATGTTTTTTTTTATTTGAAATTGGTTTTTGCATATCTGAACTATTAAGTTATAAATTGTATAGTAATAAGTGTTGCTTCATATTCAATGTTAAAGCAAATCTTGTTTGGGTCCATATTAAAAGGTTCATTTGTTCAATGCTGGCCCGCGACTTTGTTCAAGTTTTACATTTTGGCCCACTGTGTATTTGAGTTTGACACCCCTGCTCTAAGCACTTTAAAAGTAAAAGATATTCTACACAGAGACAGAACAGGGAGAAACAGCACAGGGAGAAGCAGAAGCTGCAGATCCAGAAACAGAAGCCATTGGAGAAAGAAGAGAGAGGACTACAACAGCAGAAGCAACGTGGAAGGAAGAACAGAAAGACATCTTGGAGGTCTAAAGAAGGAGCCCACAGCAGTACGTGTGTTAGGAGTGATTCCAGAGGCAAGCATACTCCATTGGACTGGAGGAAGCCAGAGGATTGGGGCTATAGAGCCAGGAACTTCCAAACGGCACCTTTGAGGGAGACGGCTGCATTTGGAAGGGGCCCTAAGACCGGTGCAAGAAGGTATGTGAAGAGAGACCCAGTGTCCAGGGATCTTGATTGGAAGGCTGGACATAAAAGCTGGACTACTTACTGGCCAGGATACCAGGAGAGGAAACCTAACAGCAAGGGAAGCTCAGGTATGAACTTTGATCTATGCCCTAGCTCTTCATCTGGAAGACAGCAGGGAAACAAATATTATCCTGAGAGTGATCATTTAAGGAATTCCTCTGAGCCAGACCATGATATTGATTCCATGATATTTGAGGAAGAAGGAGATTTATTCAAATGATCAGTTGGAATACATGGATTGCTCTCTGTCTAGGCTGCTGTTTTAAAGTAGTTTCTCACTAATACAACAACCACCAAAAGGAACTGTAACTTGTTCTTTTATCTACCCAGAAAAGTCTCTGCAAGAAAGCTTTAGGGTAGGATTGAGCCACGTAGAGAGAGTAAACCAGCAAAGGGGTTTTCAGCTGGCTAATTATTGGTAATTGAGCCAGGCACAAGTGCATGTGAGCTCTAGAAGGAAACTTCTTGTTTGTGTGAATAGAAGAAAGTTATCCTATAGGGAGGAGTGGCCTAGTGGTTAGGACAAGGTACTTCAAGCCGGAGGGCCGGGGGTTCAAGTCCCACCTGGGGACAGCAATCTCAGGCCGGAGGGACTGGGATTTCTAGTCCTATAGGCACTCCTTGTGGTCTTGGGCAAGCCACTTAACCCTCCATTGCCCATGTTCCCTGTAAGTATTAGTGTATGTGTGTCATATCCCCTCGTGTTAAATGTATCCCCCAATTGACCGCTTTGACCCGGTGAAAAGCGGATATAAATACAGCTAAATAAATAAAATAAATAAATAAATAAAGAACAGTTTTTTTCTACTTTTGGGTTTGTTTTTGCCTTTTGGAGCACTGCTAAGAAGGTCATTAGCAGGAGCCATCAAAAAGACCTTTTCTGTTTCCCATCAAGGTCTTTATTGATTTATTGCTTAAGAAGTTCAGTTACCTTATAACATGTTTTGTTTTTCCTGAGTACAATACTTGAAGCAACTGTCCTTTTGTGTTACCAAGTAAATCTGTGTGGGAGAATTAACCCCATGAATAAAATCAGTTTTTCTTTGCTTACACTCGAGCATCACAACTCATTATTTTGTGAACGGCTGATTCTGGTATGAATGAACTACAACCCCCACACTCCTTTGCAAGTCATAATAATATTTTGCCTTTGCCAAGACTGTGGACATTCACGACCAGCGCCCCCGTTTACAAACATCTGTTGAAGTATCTGTCCAATCCATGTCCGTTATCGTTGTGACACAAAATTCACAGCTGGAGCAGGTGAAATGTCCAATATCCAAGCCATCATAATGATTTTTTAAATAGTCCGCAGCCACTTCTGCATGCACAACATAATCTCATATTACGGCCACGACTGTATGCTACAGTAAGCCGATGCTGAAAACAATAGTGTAAGGACAATATATGCCAATGCTTTTGTAATATAAAGGTCATTTGGAACTGACACCTCTATTATCAATGCTATTCTGGTGTTTTTCTCCTTTACCACTAGGTGTTTTTATACTGCTTTATCATTTCAGTCAAAGCAGTTTACATTGTAACTTAAACTTGGTAATGTACATTAAACAAGGACATTGATAACTTGGATTCTTTCTGAGGCAATGGAGGGTTTCCTCGCATCCAGCTTCTTATCGTCTGAATAGGAATGTCCCAGGTGATCATAACCTCTTCATTCTCTGTAATTTTCTTTGAGTCATGATCACAGGGCTTTTCAGGGACAGTGATTGTTGTAGTGTTTTACAGTTTCCAATGGATGAGACGTGCTACTTTGTTGTGCCTTTTTGTATGGAAAGTTTCCACCATCAGAACTTCACAGCTAGCTGTGAGGTGAGTCACTGTTTCCAGCTCTGTCTTGCAGAATCAACATATGTTTGGCTTGCCTTTTTTTTTTATTATTAAATGCTCGCTGTAAACCATCTCCAACATAACTTGAAACTGCGCACTGGACCAGCATGGGGTTAATGTAAATATATATTCTGCAAAAGACAAAGGAAATGTAAGATGTTTGCATACCAAGGAACTAAAAGAAAAAATGAGAACCACAGCACAATTTATAACACCAAATTATAAAATTATAACTCATTTTATTTTGTTATAAACTGCAATATGGTTCTTGCATTTTCTTTTTGAACACATATTCTGCATCCACAGAACTCCCTCCCTTGACAATGGGTGCAGAGCAGAATTAGGACATTCACCCACAGAACTCAGTATCTAAAAAAAAATTCTGATTCTGGTCATCTGACTAACAACAACATAAACATTCTCCAGTACCGGGCATAAAATCTATATACCCACTTCAATTAGTACAGAACACCACAGCACACATCATTATGGACATAGCCAAGCATGAACATATTACACTATACTCCAACAACTGCACTGGCTACCAATAACTGCACAGGTGAGATTTAAGACAACCATGAACATATTAAAAATTATTAACCTATGGTCAGCGGATGTCCTTTACGTATTATTGTCCAAGGACTCAACTATCAGGCCCAGACGATCTAAGAGTATGAACAAGCTTTGCCTACCTTCAGGGCACCATAAAACTAAACAAGCTACCTCCAACAGAGCCTTATCATTCTCAGCGCCTGCACTCTGGAATTCTCTTCCGGATGAATTAAGAGCATAAAAGACATCAAGGATTTCCGCAAATCCCTGAAGACCCTATTATTCACAGAAGTCTATGATTGTGGGACATAAAGAACTCATGCTCCACTGATGTATGAGATAGAGCAAAGAACTAATTAATCTATGTCTATATGTATGTCTTGTCACCCCTTCCCTTCTGTTCTATGTAAATCCACAATTGTATCGTTAACCACTTTGATTGAAGGATAAAGTAGTATACAAATCTGGTTAAATAAATATTGTGAACTAATACAGAACAGTACAAAAGTCACTGAGGATCTATAGAGCAAATATACCTTACCATACCATACCATACCATCTTCCAAAACAAATATAAGGAGCCTACCACAGGTACTGTTGATGGGACCTTTTCCAGTGGAATCAAACTTAGATGTTTCTGTCCCTTAGGAATCATTAACACAGACAAGACACAAAAACTGAGTGGAGGATACAAGACAAGCCAGGAGAATGGTGAAAAAGTACCTGGAGAAGTGGTGTTTCTCTGATGTTTATTCAATAAACAACTATTCCATATCGTCCTGTTAGACCAGTCCAGACAAGTGGGTTGGGTTCCCCCCACCAGCAGGTGAGTGGAGATAGAGTGAATAAAATGTTCAGGCTTCAATGGCATCACTCCCATGCCTCTATCAGCCTGCGCCTCTAGGGAGATAATTATCTCAAAAGAAACAAGAATTGAAGAAATCAGGAAAAATAGCATCCAGGCCTACAAGCCTTGTAACATTTTCAGATCCAAACCCCCCTCCCAAGCTGCCTAACTCAACTCCAGCCATGATCAGCAACAAATTTCTCCTAAAGAGTAAAATCTAAGAACACATTGTTCCCCTGAATGAAACTAGACATTTACAGGGGAATCTAAGGAGAAAAGTCCCACCTGCAGCCAGTACTTTGGGCTGCTGGGTTACAAACTACTGCTAAAGGGCCTGGAAAACCCTGGATATATCAGGAAAAATAGCAGTCTTATGACCACAGAAAATCATCTCTTTCTTCTGAAAAGAAGTCCTCAAAATAGCAGTTTTATCTTTAAGCAAGGTGAAAGTGACCAAGAGAATAAAGATCGCATGAGAATGACATGGCATCTCTGGAATCCTCATGAAATTCAGTTAAATTTACCATCTAAAACATCTAGGCCACCCTCTTACTTATTCACCTGTCAAACTTTACGAGACAAGTAATACCATACTAGAAAAGGAAGTAAGTTCAGAGTTAGGGATCTAGAGGACCTCCTTGTAATATTTTCTTCATCTCAGGAGACAGCAGATGAGTAACAGCAGGGTTGGCCCATCCACTAGGCAAAAAAGGCGCTTGCCGTGGGCAGCAGCCCTATATAGTCCCAATGTTCCGCCCCCACCACACTGCCCTCAACATCCAGCCTCTCACCTAGGTTGATGGGCGGCATAGTGATCACCTCTTTGAAGCCGTGGCAGGTTTTAAAGCGTGTGTGTACATGCACTTACATCCTGCTGCTCCTGCTCCCACCGACAGGAAGTGTTGGAGGGGGCAGGAGCGGCAGGCCATGAGTGCGCACATGCGCTTTAAGGCCTGCTGCGGCTTCAAAGAGGTGATCGTCATGCCACCCATTAACCCCAGGTGAGAGGCTGGATGACGGAGGCGGCATGACTATGGTACGGGGTGTGATAGGGGAGGTTGCCTAGGACAGCAAGAACACTTGGGCTGCCCATGAGTACAAGAAAATTAAAAAAACAAACAGGTTATAGCTCTAGAAACATTTTCCAATGTTTCCAGCCTGGTATGTATATAGAAACTATCTTTCAAAGAAGAGTCATCCACCAACTGTAAGGCCGAGAGTTGCTGGCCCAACCTGGCCAGCTTCTGATCATCCTCACTGAAACGTGGGTTAGTCTGTTGAAACTTATCCACTGTTTTATATAGTAAAGTCGCACAGCTCGGATACAGTCCTTGTTAACATCTTCTCAATTCAAGTAACCATCTGCCAAATGTTTAAAAGGGAAACATCCTTGTGAGGAGAAGACATAGCAGGGGCTTGTATCACCGGCATATAAACAGCTTTTAGTATTGAGACTTTCACAGAAAAAGAATCTCCAGTACACGATGGCAGATCTTTCTGGTCTGCCGAAAGGACCGGAGAAAGAGACAAGGAGGCCCTTGGTTGAGGAGTGGGAGATCTGTCAGTGGAGCTCAAAGAAGTTCCTTCCAGTAAAGAATCAAAATCAGCCAAGGCAGGACCCTGGGAAGGGCCATGCAGCAGATGTTTGTCCATCGGACCCTTAAGCTGTGAGTAGAGATGTTACTTTGGGGAAGCTTCCCTTTCCTTTTCTCCTTAGGAGTCACAGTAGAAAAACAACAACTCACAAAAATGTCCAAGGATCTGGTCTTCCTCAGTGCTCTGAAGGGGCTTCAAATGGGCGTAACCTGAATGCACAGACTCAGATAGTTTGTTCCAGGCATATGAAGTATCAAGATGAAATGAATGAAATCTGAAGTTGGCAGTGGCAGAGAAGGGCACAGATAAATGGTATCTGTTAGAGAAGCAGAGTTTCCAAGGAAGGCTGTAGAATGAAATACGAGAGGAAAGGTAGTGAGGAGCTGCAGAATGAATGTACTTGTAAGTCAATAGGAGACGTTTGAACTGGATGCGGAAACGGATAGGGAGCCAGTGAAGTGACTTGAGAAGAGGGGTTACATGAGCATAGCAACACTGGTGGAAGATAAGCTGTGCAGTTGAGTTTTGAACAACTTGAAAGGGAGAGATGATTCAGAGGGAGACCAGCGAGAAGCAGGATAAAATTGCCAAGGCAGGAGGTGACTAGTGAATTGATCAAGGTCTTAGTAGTGTGTGTAGAAAGGGAGGGACGGGTTTTGCCAGTGTTACAGAGAAAGAAGTGGCAGGTTTTAGCTATCTGTTGGATGTGTGCAGAGAAAGAGAGAGTCAAGGATGACCCCAAGGTTGTGAGCTGAGGAAAAGGGGAGGAGTGAGTTGTCATCCATAGAAATACAGAAGGGACGAAAGGGGGAGGGGAAAAGATAAGGAGCTCAGTTTTGGCCATGTTCAATTTCAGATGGCGGTGAGACATCCAAACAGCAATGTCATATAAGTAAGCAGAGATATGGGACTGGATTCCTGGAGAGATTTCAGGCACAGAGAGGTAGATCTGAGAGTAATCAGCATAAAGATGGTACTGAAAACCATGGGAGGAAATAAGTGCACCAAGGGACTGAGTGTAGTAGAGAGAAAAGTAGAAGTCCCAAGACAGAGCCCTGAGGTACACAGTGGAATGGCAGTAGAGGAGGATCCACCAGAACATACACTAAAAGTGTGATGGGAGAGACAGGAAAAAAACAGGACAGAACAAAGCCCTTAAATTCAAGCGAGGACAGGATATCGAGGAGAAGGTAGTGATCAACAGTGTCAAAGGCAGAAGAAAGGTCAAGAAGGATCAGGATTAAGTAAAGGCCCATGGATTTGGCAAGGACCAAGTTGCTGGAGACTTTGGCAAGAGCCATTTCTGTGGAATGTAGAGGACGAAAGCCAGACTGCAATGGATTCAGAAGGGCTTGAGAGGAAAAGAAAGTCAGGACAGCAGTGGTGAACCACTTGTTCAAGTAGTTTAGAAGCAAAGGGGAGGAGAGAGAAAGGCTAATAGTTGGAAGGACAGGTAGGGCCTAGTGAGGGCTTTTTGAGGAGAGGTGTGACCAGAGCATGTTTGAAGGCCACAGGAACATTTCCAGTGGAAAGTGACAGATGGAAAGGATGACAGCGGAAGAGAGAGAGAGCTTAGTAGTGTCATGAAGTAGACAGCACTGAGCCTGGGATAATAAAGGGAAATGGAAAAGAAGAGCTTACCTCACAACCACATGAGCAGTTAATCCATTCAGGTTGCAGAGAAGCAAAGAATGGAGGAACAAACTTTCCTCATAGCATTAGTGACGCAGTAGAAACTCGGAGTCCTAATCATGCTCACCTGAGGAAAGAATCACGTACAGCGTACAACAAGCAGGGAGATAAAACCAGGTGGGAAATCCCACAGAGAGGGCAGAGTCACGGAGAGAGAGGGCAGAGGCAAGGAAGCCAGAGGAGTCAGATCCAGAAGGGGATTGAGACTCAGGAGCAGACACAGAGAGACACGCTGTCATGGAGAGAGAGGGCAGAGTGGAAGCAAGCTGTTGAACCAGAGAGTGCTGGGAGAAGTAGTGCAAGAGACTTCCAAGCCAGAGGGGTCCTCGTGCCGGGGAAGGTAACCAAGCAGGTAGAGAGCAAACGTCACACCCAGGAAAGCTCACTGAAGCCAGGAAGTGATTACAGCTCAGCTAAGCCTAATGCTTGGAACTCCTGGAGAAAGGCAGCTTACACCCTAGAGAAGAAGCCCTGGCTAACAGAGGAAGGGCTGGAAACTCTCTATACCAGGAAGAAAGATAAGTACCCTGTTTTCTACAGAGGGAAGGAAGTGGGTCCTTTTATAAAGAGCCAAGCTTACAGTGTGTTAGAAAACCCTTATGGGAATGGGTATTGGAAAGAAACCCCAAGCAAAGCTCCTTATGTCCAGGTCTGTACAGAACAGAATCCTCTCATAGAAACTGAGGTCTCTCAGGCGCAAGGTTGTGAAACCAGCAATACTGAAGCATGGTGCCCGTTTACAGGACCAGGTCCTGATTTGATGCAGTGGGAAAGTTCAAACCCAGAGATTATTCCAGAACCCATGGATTGTGCTCTATGTATTTCTGATGAGATAGACTCTCTATGTTAAAAAGCAAGAAGAAGCATTGTTATCGTTTGAAAAGCTTTTTATTTTTCTGTGAAGCAACAGTTTATTTTTGTTACCATTATCTGCTGTATCCAGAAGGCAATCCTCAAGGGAAGGGGAATACAGCCCAGCTTTAACTATACTTGGACACACGACTACAGAGTATTCCTTTAAGTAACAGAGCTATACCCCATATCTAGGCGGGCGCCTAAGGAGGGTATAGTCTCACAGTAGACAGGTGGGGGTGGAGTCAGAGGAGCAGGTAATCAATTTGGAGGAGGAGAGAAGATTTTCAGTTTCCTCCTCAGTGATTTCAGAAAAGGAAGAAAGGATGACAGAAGGTAAAGGAAGGATTTGGGATTGAAGAGGGGGAGGGGGAGGTGAACATATGGGGAATTCAAGGTTAATCTTTTGGATTTTGTCATGGAAATAGCCAAGATCTGGGCAGAAAGTGAAGGAGGGATTGAGGGAGGAGGAGGGATCTTGAGGAGAGAGTTGAGCATAGCAAAGAGATAATGTGGGTCAGAGACAAGAGCGATGGACATAGTCCTCTTGCTTGGCGAGTGCAATGGCTGCTCCTTTTGTTCTATAGCGCTTTACAGTCTGTATGGTATTTTTATAATTTCTTCTCCTTTCCTTCCCTCCTCTTCCCCTTTTTTATGTGTATAAGGTTTTATGCAATATATCTCCATTTTACCGTATGCCTTATCAGCATTTGTGTTTTCTTTAGATTGGGTAAGCGCTCTTGCAACATCTTTTTAGGGACGGGCTCCACAACCTTTTGTTACAGTCTTTTGGTAATGTATATTTTTATGTTTAATGCATGTTTTTGTCTGTGGTTTTTTTATCACTTTTATGTGTGATTTTTGTTATGTGTAATTTTAGCTGTTTTGTTTGTGTATTTTAGACGCCTGATGAAGGCATAAAGCCAAAACTTTTTTAAGTTGGGTCCTCAATAAAATATTTCCGTGACAACCTACTTCAGTGTGGCCATGGTTTTTGTACCCTTCACTCTTTGCCTGGTACCTCTTTATTCACACCTTCAAAAAAACATGTCTCCCATTAAGCCATAACTATCTACATGTTCAGTAATTGTGTTCTTAAAATGGTTTCTACCATTTTTCCTGGTACTGATGTCAGGCTCACCAGTCTGTAGTTTCCCAGATCACCCTTGGAACCGTTATTAAAAATTGGAGGATAGCCAATGTAACATCAATCTTCAGATATTACAGATGATTTTAATGATAATTCACAGATTACTAATAGTAGCTCTGCAATCTCATATTTCAGTTCTTTCAACTCCCTTGGATGTATACCATCTGGTCCAGGTGATTTGCTACTGTTCAGTTTATCAAATAGTTGTAATACGTCTTCCTGGTGTATCGATATTTCTTTCAATTCTTCTGCAGCATCACCTTTAAATACCATTTCAGTCATGGGTAACATCCCTACATCTTCCTCAGTAAAGGCCAAAGCAAAGAATTCATTCAGTCGCTCCGCTATGGCCTTGTCCCCTCTTAGTGCCCCTTTTGCCCCTCTATCATCTAATGGTCCAACTGACTCTCTCACAGGTTCTTTGCTACGAATGTACTTGAAAAAGTCTTTATTATGCATTTTTGCTTCCACAGCAAGCTTCTTCTCAAATCCTCTTTGCCTACCTTATCAGTGCCTTGCATCTAAATTGCCAGTGCTTATGTTGTTTCCAGTTTTCGTCATTTGGCTCCTTTTTTCCATTTCCTGAAAGGTGCTTTTTTGCAACAACAGCCACTCTGACCTCACTTTTAAACCATGCTGGCTGTTTTTTGGACTTCCTTCCACTTTTCTTAGTGCGAGGAATACAGTTGGTCTTGGCTTCCAAGATAGTATTTTTAAACAACACCCATGCTCGATGTAAATCTTTAACCTTTGCAACTACTCCTTTCAGTTTTTTCTTAACTCTTAGTCTCATTTTATCGTAGGCTCCCTTTTGAAAGTTAAAAGTAGTAAGGTGGATTTCCTTACCATTCTTCCTCCATTTATTAAATCAATCACGATCATGCTATGATCACTATTGCCAAGTGGCCCCAACACCCTTATCTCTTGCACCAGATCTGGTGTTCCACTAAGGACTAGGTCCAAAATGGCTTCCCCTCTGGTTGGTTCATGAACCAGCTGCTCCAAAAAGCAGTCATCTGTTTCATCTAGAAACGTTTTCCCTAGTATGTCCTGCTGTGACACTGACCCAGTCAATATGAGAGTATTTGAAATCACCCATTATTATTACTGTGCTGTAACTCTTGTTAGCGTCCCTAATTTCTTTGAGCATTTCATCATCCATTTGTTCATTCTGGTCAGGCGGTCAATCGTACACCCCCACTGCCATCGCCTTCCCCTTCCCCGTTTAACATAGAATTTCAATCCATACAGATTCTACAGTGAATTTTGTTTCCTGCAAAACTTTAATCCTTTGTGACTCAATGCTCTCTCTAACATAGAGTGCAATCCCACCACCAATTTGAGCTGCTCTATCATTATCCCACTGGTTGTCCTGCTTCCACCATGTCTCTGAGATACCAATCACATCTAACCTCTCCTTTAGTGCTATATATTCTAACTCTCCCATCTTATTTTTAGACTTGTGGCATTTGCATACATTTTAAAGACTGTATTTTATTCATCTTAATATGGCTATTGGTAGGCAGGGGTAATTTTGGATTTTTAAGCTCTGTTTCCTCTGTACTCAAGGGCATTTGCAATACTTTTGTCTTTATTGGAACCTCTCTGTTATGCCCTCATTTCAATCTTTTGCTAGTGTTCTTCAAGGAGACATTGTTCCGAACCATGCGCTCTTGGGCAACTGTCGACTTTCCCTTATTATCTAAATTGAATGCTGCTCTATCTCCTTTTTTAAAGATTAATGCCAGCAGCCTGGTTCCATCCTGGTTAAGGTGGAGCTCATCCCTTTGGAAAAGCCCCTCCTTTCTCCAGAATGTTCCCCAGTTCATAACAAATCCAAAACCCTTTTCCTTGCACCATCGTCTCATCCATGCATTGAGACTCTCTGGAGCTCTGCCTGCATTTTGGGTCCTGCACATGGAATAGGAAGCATTTCAGAGAATGCTACCCTGAAAGTTCTGGATTTGAACTTCCTACCTAAAAGCCTAAATTTAGCCTCCAGAACCTCCCTACCACACTTTCCTATGTCATTGGTACCGACATGTACCAAGACATCAGACTCCTCCCCAGCACTAAGACCTTGTCTAGGTGGCGCATGAAGTCCACTACCTTCACACCAGGCAGGCATGTTACCAGGTGTTCCTCATGTCTACCAACCACCGAGCTATCTACATGCCTGTTGATCGAATCATAAACTATAGCAGCTGTCCTAACCCTTCCCTAGTGGGCACATGACCCTGGAGAAACCACCTTGGTGTGAAAGGGTTTTACATTACTTGGAGGACAGGTCCTAGCTACAGGATCACTTCCTGTCTCACCAGGGTGGTGCTCTCCAGTCACGTCACCTCTCTTCTCCATGGCAACAGGGATGTTGCCAGACTGGAGGTGGGACTTCAGTCCTACATCCCTGTAGGTCTTGTCTATGTACTTCTGTCTTTCTTATGTCCTCCAAGTCTGCTACTCTAGCCTCCAGAGATTCCCTGAGAGCAAAGAGCTCCTTGCACCTAGTGCACACAACACCTTTCACCAATTGGGAGAAAATCATACATGTGACACTCACTGCAAAAGACTGGAAAGCCCCCATCTCGCTGCTGGACTGCTGTCTGCATTTTAGTTTTAGGGTTATGTTTAGGTATTGTCGCTGCGCCTCCCGCCCGGGCCGATAGCTGGTAAGCAGGAGGGCGTCGCCTAATTGCCCTCTTTGAATAGTGTCCACAAATATGGCCGCCAGCTAGGATTGCTGGGAAATGTAGTTCAGCTATTCCTCGGAGCAAATAGTGTGACCACACGGTATTAGGCAAAAACAGAGAATATTTATTTTCGGGATTTCCCCCTCGCATCAAAAATTCAATAGCACTGAACATAAATGGGATACATCTCCAAAGCAAAGAATAATAAAGTCCAACAGGTTGCATTCACAGAGTTGGGAACTTCTATTTCCAATATCAGCAGTTAACTTCCGCTCTAAGAACTAACTTACAAAGCTCAGGCTGTTAACTCTTGCAAGGGAATTTAACTTTTCTATGAAAACTGTTTCTTTCACGTCTTCTGTACAATGAGGCTCACAGCTTCTAAAACGTCCAGCAAGTTTTACTTCCTTCAGAGCAATGTGGGAACAAACACATTTGCTTTAAAACTTCTGGTGAGGTTTTCTTGCTGTTTCTTTCAGCTTCATAAAAATAAGCTTTGCACTGCTTCAAACAATCATTCTTTTACCTATGCTTAGGCTCAGCACATATTAAACTCATTAGCCCTGCAGTATGAACATTGCATCTCTTCAGACTCGCTCTCATACGGTTCATTGCACCCTCCTATCTCCATTTCTTCAATGGATTCATTGCAACTGTCTTCAGGTGGAACAGTGTCATAGAGCTTCTTATTCTCATTCTGTAACAACTCATTCAGCTTTGACAATAAATGTTTCTTTTGCTCTATCTCAGCAGAGTTTAAACACGAAGTTTCTTTCTCCCTAATAAAACTCTTTACTACTGAGTCATGGCAGCTGTTAGCAAACTTCCTATCTCTCATAGAAGCTTGCTTTGAGGCATTCTGGCTACGACAGCTTCTAGCACTTCTCTTTAGTTCTCTGACTATCTCTTCAGAGGGAGTTTGGCTAGGGAACACAGAAAAGCTATTTTCCCTACCTCTGTAGCTTAGCTGGCTAGCTGAGTTGCTTCCCCAACTGGGAACTGACTCTTCCAGCTTCCTTTCACGAAGGGACATTGAAACACGCACTTGCCTTGGCTCTGGGCTTCTCAGCTGTTCCAATCCTTCCTGTTCTGTGCCATGCTGCTTTCTCTCTTCGTTCAGCTGCCTCTGTCCTGGCAGTTTCTCATTTATCTGTGTCTGCCTCTGATCTGTTCCTCTCAGATCCAAATGCTCGTCTCTGCTCCTTGTTCCTGCTCTCCTTCCTGTTCCCGTTCCTGTTCTCGTTCCTGTTCTTGTACTTGTTCCTTCTAACTGCTAAAACACTGCAGTTTTAAACTGATCCTTCTTAGGGACCACACCCTTCTCCCTGCACACGTGGGAGCTGCTAGTGCTCAACCTAGCTCTGACGTGTTGAAGTGGGCGGGGCTTGGTACTGGCTGCATTCTGACTCGGAGGTTTGTGGTTGCTAGGGAAACCCTGTTTACTACTATTTTTAAAGGGACAGGATTCACTTTCTTGCCACTCCATCTCCCCTGAACAGCCTTCGTTACCACAGTATTTAAGTTGTTTTCTTACTGAGGTTTGATGGGGATACTTATACTAATATAACTATACCTAATACTTTAATTGACTTTGTTCACCTCATGCTTAACTAATCTTAGGTCCTTAATGTATGCCTGATGAGGATAAACAGCTGCACCTGAGAGTGAATATGGCACCTTCTTTCCTTTAAGAGGTTTAAACACCTATAAAGCTATGATTATCCCAAGGATGGGGAGAAAGTGAGGGAAAGAAGACATTAAAAGCTGGCTGCTACACAGTACCCTGTCCTATGCTTGAAGTAATCTGTGTCCAATTTCATGGGTGATTCACACAGCCCTTACTTGGATAGAGGGAGTCTTTCAAAATGCCCCTTTGATCTGTCCCTTGGCTTTAACACCTATTTAAAACAATTTCACAGGTCTCTTGCCCCCCATCTAAAAGGCCTCTTTGTAAAGTTTTCTAGAAACAATTTATTGCTCAAAGAATGCTCACCCTATTTTTCCTTTTATGCTAAATTATACTCTGAGTTTATTTAAATAAAAGCTCTTTGCTGATACTAGGCCCTGACTGAGTATTAAATTTAAACTAGAAGCTCTCTGCTGGGTTTTAAATTTAACCAGAAAGCCCTCTGCTGGGTTTTAAACTTAATCTGAAAGCTACCTGTTGAGTTTTCAATTTAAGTAAAAGCTCTTTGCTGATACTAGGCCCTGACTGATTTAACAAATATACTGAATTCTAATTTACACAGATTAATCAGCTTTAATCTAAAGAATTCCCTTTTCCCCAAGATTTAGAAAAAGTTCCCAGAAGTAAATACTTACAATTGCAGATCTCCCTGCAGAAGTAGAAGTCCCTTTTTGTAGGGTGAAGGTTAGCATGTGATGGTCACATAAGGGAAGAACTGAGGTAGAGAAGTTTGAAGGTGAGCAGTTGGAGAAGACCCTCCGAGGTCAAGGCAGTGGTCATGGTTATGGGTAGGAGCAGTAGAACACAACTGGAGGTTGAATGAAGAGGTTTGGGAAAGGAGCTTTAAGGCATAAAGGTCAGAAGGGTCATCAACGTGGATGTTAAAATCCTCACAAATAAAGGAAGGGGAAGATGCATCCAATGGGCCAAGGTGTATGGCAAAATAGGTAGCCTCCATGACAGAGGACAGCAACTGAAGCAGAGTCTTCAGGGAGAAGCCAAGTTTTCAGTAAGAGTCAGGAGATGCAGAGTATTAGAGATAAAGAGGTCATGAATGAAGGCAAATTTATTGGAGACAGAATATGTATTCCACAAGGCGTATGAAAAAGGAAGAGAAGAGAGAGAAAGGAGAGGGATATGAACCAGATTTGAGAGGTTACGCAGAGGTTAGGATTGATATCTCTAGATGGGAGAAGGAGCAGGAGAGAGGAAGGGGAGAGAGGAGGCGCCATGAAGGAAGCGAGGATGAGTTTTCTTCAGTGAGAGTGGAAATGGCTGAACGAGAGGCAGAAAATGGTGAAGCTCAAGGGCAAATCATAATTAGAAGACAAAATGGCAGGAGAAGTGGGGACAGTTAAGAAATGGGTAATGAGAAGTAGGGTCATGGAATTGTTGGAATGAGGGGAAAAGATTAGGGAGAGTTAACATCAAGAACACAAATGAGCTGATGCAGAAAACTAGCACAGCCTTTAAGCACTAAAACGGCACATTTAAGCTAACGTCAAATGTGCCATCATATTGTAGATAATCTGTTAATATTGTACATAGTTCCCCCAGTTGAATTCCGAGTTTAATCTCATGTTTCATTGTAAGTGCCTATTTGGCACAGTATCGTTCTATGTAAACCGCGCTGATTTTTAAGTCTGTGGTATATAAGAACAATAAAATAAATAAATGCAGAAAAGAAACACATGTGCGCGTAAATGGTGATGGAAAAGCTAGTGCCCAATTAATCCACAAGTCTTTAAATGTATTTAAATTGCGAACAAATGAGCTGCATGTAATAATCTGGTATGCAAATGATTGCTGCACCCAATGCAGAGAAAGGCATAGAGGATTTCGCAACTAGCTTTACTGTCAGTCTCTCTATGCACGGGTCTAAGGTGGCTTAAACCTCTAGTGTGTGCTCCTGACAGGATTCTGATGGCATCAGAGGTGATCGCAGCATTGGAAAAGCCCCTGATGCCATCAAAATACTGTTGGGGGCCGGTGTCCTGACAGAAAGTCACTCCCTGGTGGTCTAGTGGCCCGATCCCACCCCCACCCCACTTAAAAAAAACTAACCTGGTGGTCTAGTGGCCCCAGAACCCCTCCCGGAATCTTTTAAAGCGGGGATGCCGTCTACATGCTCCTGCTCTCGGTCCACCATTTTGTAAAATGGCAATGCTTGGCCCCATGCAGTGCATCCTGGCAATTTGACCTTGCCTGGCACATCCCAGGATGCACCACGTGGGGCGAGGTGCCACCATTTTTCAAGTTGGCAGACCGGGAGCGTGTAGGCAGTGCTCCCACTTTGAAAGATACCGGGAGGTGCTTTGGGGGCCTCTAAACCACCAGGAAGTGACTTTCTGTCAGGGCACTGGCCCCCAATAGTATTTTGATGGGATTGGGGGCGCTTTTCCCCATGCCATCAAAATCCTGCCGGGGCTGATATGCAAATTAGCCATGCGGCACCCATTTCTCTGTTAGAGTATGCCAAACCAGCACCGATTTCTTGTGTGCATGTGTTTGGCTTGCTCTCCCAGTTTAACACTGCTATTTTAATGTGTGGCTTATTTGCATATGAGTCCCTTTCTACATGGCCACACTGAAGTCTTGTGCTATCGGTGCACTGCAGACAGGCATAAAAAGCTAATAGCACGTGACTTCAGCGCCCGCTTTCTGTATCGGCCTGAAAGTGATGTGGAGCCATAGGAGAGGGCGAATGCAAATCAGAGGAGATACAGGTGGAGGGAGGAGGGAGGTCCTGGTGGGTTCAAGTGCACCTGAGTAATTGCATCAATGAGCAGAAGAAGGCTATGAAAGAATGTTAAGCCAGGAGTGGGTGGGCAGAGGGGTGGGTGGGGGTTAATAAAGTAAAGTTTCGAAGTTTCCGACCGTTCAACAAAGAACTTATCCTGACCAAAACCTGCTCACTCCTCGAAGTGACAACACACAATCTCGATGATTTGATCTTCTGCTGGAATACTAACCTCAGCGCTATTGCACAACGGCCACCACCTACAAGGAAACGAGCTACCGCACCATGGTACTCCTCGGAACTACGATCATCTCTCACCCATCTATGGAAGCTGGAAAGACGCTGGCATCGATCACACTCCATAGAAGACAAGACGGCATACAACCTTCACCTAGCAATCCACCGCGAAGCAATTACAGAGAAAATGAAGCGATTTCACATGGACACCCTAAAACGATCGCTAAATAAAACACATGATTTGTTCAATTTAGTCAGGACCCTAACAAAGGAACCAGCCCCTGACCACCAAAGTGGGATCCACCCGCAGAAATTTGCTGACTACCTACAATCTAAACTATGCCAAACAAATAAGTCCTCCGCATCCGCCGCCATACAAGAGCCAGCTTGTCCAACATCACTGACCACCTTCTCTACCCCAGCCAGGAAGTACATTGAGGACACGATCATGTCACTCAACACCACCACGGCGCAAACCGACCCCTGCCCAGCCTTCTGGATAAAAGAGCTACGTTGTGATTTTAGCCCTTTCATAACCAGGCTTATGAAACTATCCTTCACAACGGGCTCGTTCCCGACAGCCCTCAAACACACATCCATCTGACCTCTGCTGAAAAACTGCAAGCTTGACCCACAAAAGGTAGACTCATATAGACCTATATCCAGTATACCTCTACTGGCGAAGACAATTGAAAAAGAGGTCCAAAAACAAATACAAGACCACATCGAATCTGCTGCTCCACTAGACGTCTGCCAACATGGATTCAGGGAGTCTCATGGAGTGGAAACGCTCTTTACCACCCTCTTCAGTAAAATAATTATGGGAATCGATAACATCCATCAAGGATTTGTCCTCATGTTCTTGGACATTGCTGCAGCTTTTGACTCAGTAAGCCACGAGATTCTCCTGGAGTGGCTAAAGGAAAAGGGCATTGTTGGCACTGCACTGGAATGGTGCAAATCAAATCTGTCCGGAAGGTGGCAGCACATACGATCCGGAGTTTCAACATCGGAACCATTCCACCAGAGGCAGGGAGTCCCACAAGGATCCTCCCTCTCAGCCCTGATGTTCAACATATACATGCAACCCATCTGTAATATCATCCGATCTTTCAGTGTGGACTGTTTGATTTATGCTGATGATGTTTGTCAGACGGCTGCCTGGGTGAGAATGTTCACAGTCTTGGCAAGTGCATATATCAATATGATTTGCAAGGGATTGTGGGAAATGCAGTCCATTCACACCAGACACAGCTGCTCACAATAATTAGTTGTGCTTGAGTGTAAAGCCAATAAGATATTTATTTATGGGGTTATTTCTCCCAACACAGATATGCTTGGTAGCACATAAAACAGGATACTTGCTTTCAGTGTTAAACTTGGAAAAACAAAATCAGGAAAACAACAGTTGAACTTGTCAGGCAATCAAAGCAAAAGAATAAAGACCTGGTTGGTAACAAACTGGTCTTTTCTGTAGGCTTTAGCTAATATTTTCTTAGCAGTGTTTCAAACAACAAGCAAAACCCACAAAGAAGGGAAAAACTGTTCTTTTCAGGTTAACTTCTTATATCTTCACACATAGATTCAGAAGTGATTCCCTTAGAGCTCACAAGCAATTAGATAAGGCTCAATTGCTAACAGTTATCCAGCTGAAACCCCTTAGCTGGCTTGCTTTCTACTGCGTGGCTCAAAATCCTACTCAGGAGCTTTTCTGAGTAGATTAAAGAACAAGTTTGTATTTCTTTGTGATGGTTGCTGTACTTTGTAACAGTAAATTACCAAAGGAGTTTAGACAGAGAGCAATCCATGTATTCACAGCCTGTATCTTTCTCCCCCTTCCTCAACAATCATCGGTTCAATATCATGGATTGGCACAGAGGAATTTCTCAATGGAGCACTTTCAGGAGAATACTTGTTTCCCTGCTGTCTTTCAAGGTTATAGCTAGGGCATAGATCAGTGTTGATACCTGAGCTTCCATTGCTGTTAGAGTTCCTCTCTAAATAGCCTGGCCAGTATGTAGTCCAGTTTTTATGTCCAGCCTTCCAATCCAGATCCCTGGACACTGGATCTCTCTTCACATACCTTCTGGCACGGGTCCTAGGGTCCCTTCCACGTGCAGCCGTCTCCCTCACAGGTACCGTCTGGAGATTCCTAGCTCTGCAGCACCATTTCTCTGGCTTTCCCCAGTCCAATGGTGTATGCTGGCCTTTTGAATGTCTCCCAGTATACGTACTGCTCTGGACTCCTTTAGACCTCCCAAATGCTTTTCTCTTCTTTCTTCCAAAGGGTTTCTTGCCCTCTCTGTCCGTCCGCTCTGGCTTCTGCTTCTGATGATCCTCCAGATGATGAAGCTGTCCAAGATGATCAAGATCCTGAGGATGAGGATAATTCTCTGTAGAATAAACTCTACCTTTATTCTGCTTTGATGAGTGCTCCACCCTAGCATAGCGCAGCTGTGCTGAATCAGGCCCTGCCCTTTGAGATGAGTGCTTGGGGATTACCTCATAGCCCTCCTGATTGAACACACGTTTCCTCACTTCAGCTCCTCTAATGGCTGTTGGAAACCTGGTGCATTCTGGGACTGGTAGTCTTTTATGGGAAAATTCTGTTTTCTTATTTCTACCAGAACTGACAGGTTGCTTGTTCAGAGACACTTCACCTTTTCTATAGCTTCTTCCTGAGCTATGATAAGCTTCCTTATCACATACCCCCCTGCTTAAGTTATTACGGGCTGGTGTAACTGGTGAAACTTCTTCTCTACAGTCCGTAATACGGGAAAGGGCATCCGAATTCTTGTGTAACTTCCCAGCACGATGTTCCACTTGAAAATCAAATGCCTGGAAGGCCATGTACCAGCGTGTCAGCCTGGCATTGTGGTTCTTCATTTGCTGCAACCACTTAAGTGGGGCATGGTCTGTGACCAACTGGAACTTTCTCCCTGTAAGGTAAAACCTTAACGCCTCCACTGACCACTTTATAGCTAAACATTCTTTTTCTATTGTGGAATACTTTTGTTCAGCCGGTGACAACTTCCTGCTCAGATACATCACAGGATGCTCCTCCCCTTCATGACACTGGGATAGAACCGCTCCTAGCCCTACAACCGATGCATCTGTTTGAACCAGAAAGGGTTTCCTGAAGTCCACCCCTTTCAGCACTGGTCCTGTACACAATTTTCCTTTTAGGACTGAAAATGCTTTTTCAGCTTCAGGTGTCCACTTTAGCTGGTTTGGACAATTCTAACGCAGCATATCCGTGAAAATTGCACTTTTCTCTGCAAATTGCGGTATAAATCTGCGGTAGTATCCAATAAGTCCCAAGAAACTTCTTAGTTGTTTCTTTGTTGTTGGAGGAGGAAAATTCCTGATGCTATCTACCTTACTCATTAGAGGTTTAATTTTTCCTCTTCCCACTAGGTGGCCCAGGTATTTTACCTCCCTATTTGCAAAGGCACACTTCTTCGGGTTTAAAGTGATTCCCGCTTGCTTCATGGAGCACAAGACTGCCCTGATCCTCTTTAGATGCTCCGCCCAGGTGTTACTATGGACTATGACATCATCCATATATGCAAAAGCATAATTTTGGTGGGGTCGAAGTACCTGATCCACTAACCTTTGGCAGGTAGCCGCTGCTCCATGCAGTCCGAAAGGCATCCTCTTGAACTGGAAAAGGCCAACGGGGGTGCTGAACGCAGTCTTCGGCTTCGACTCCCTGGTTAGAGGGATTTGCCAATATCCTTTTGTCATATCAAGGGTGGTTAAGTATTGAGCCTGTCCCAGCTGGTCCAACAGCTCTTCAATTCTTGGCATTGGATATGCATCAAAAACTGATATTGCGTTTACCTGCCGGAAGTCAATACAAAATCTTAAAGATCCATCAGGCTTCGGCACCAGGACTATGGGGCTATTCCAGGGACTCTTTGACTCCTCTATTACTCCCATGTCCAACATCTCCTGGACTTGTGCCACAACTTCCTGTCTCTTGGCTTCAGGCAAGCGGTATGGCCTTTGACGAACTAATTTCCCAGGTGGAGTTATTATTTCATGGGCAACCAAATGTGTCTCCCCAGGTATGGGTATGGGTGTCAACTCATCTGGGAATTCTTTAAGCAATTTCCTAATTTCTTCCTGTTGTACCACTGTCAGGTCCTCACCTATTTGGGGCTCTGATTTTTCTTTACAATCAGATACCTGGGGTCCCAAATCTTCCTCTTCATTTACCTCCCTCTCTCGGGCACAGGTGGCAGCTAGGCTTTTAACCCCTTTGACGTCAGTAGAACCAAAGCCTTTGGTTCCACGCTCAGAATTTTCCAGGGATGTGACCTCCTCCACAGGTGGAAAACCCAGCCTCTCACAGATCAATTGGGCAATTCTGTCTCCTGTCTTCACGTGATAATCATTCTGTCCAAAATTAAATAACAGAACTTTAATATTGCCCCTGTAATCGGGATCAATTACTCCCGCACCCACATCGATGAAATATTTAAGGGCTAATCCGGACCTTGGGACTACTCTCCCATAGCATCCAATAGGTATTTCCACTTGGAGACCGGTGTCAACCAGGGCTCTCCCTTGGCTAGGTACAGTCACATTTTCTATACTGCACAGGTGAAACCCAGCAGCTTGAGGGGTTGCCCGCTTAGGAGCTTGGGCCTTCTCTGTGACCCTATGGTACTTTAAGACTGCTTTGGGGTAGCTTGGTCTTCTGGACGCTTAACCATCTTTTTAGCTGGGGTCTGAGGACTTCCAAATAAAGGCCCGGGAGCTATTACCATTAATCCTTCTCCCTCCTTCTTTCCTAGTCCTTCCACTAGACCCTGCTTAAATCTTGGCCAGTCTCTTCCTAGAACCAAATCAAAGGGTAGCCTAGGCACCACTGCTAACAGGACTTCCTCTTGTTTCCCCAGGCACTTAACCTTTAGCCTATAGGTGGGATATGATGTTGCAGCACCATGAATGCATCTGATGTGAACTTGGCTTTCAGGGGTTCTAGGCACAAATCCTTCTTGGGCCTCTATTCTCTTCCAAAGCCTTTTTGACATCATACTCTGGTCTGCCCCAGAGTCTAACAAAGCATTTGTGGTAATTCCTTGCACATCAACCATCAAAAGAAATCCTTCTTTGGGCTGTTTTAAATCCACACCCACTAAGCTAGTGTGTGTCTGACATCCCTTTTCTAAATGTCCCCATTTTCCACACTTGAAACATTTCTTTTCACTCCACTGTGTCATCTGCTTTGGCACAGTACATTTATTTTCAGAAACATTTTTAATTATTTTCTTTTCTGATACAGCACAGCTTGCCTCAGCACCCATCTTCAGAGGGCCACCCATTCTATGGCAAGCCTGCGTGGCTTCCAAGAATCTCTCTGCTAGCATGGTTGCCTCTCCAAGATTTGGGCAATTTTGCTGTATAAGGAAAGTGTGCAAATCTTTAGGCACCGCAGACATAAATTGTTCAAGCATAATAATGTCTAATAACATTTCTATCGTCTTTTGCTCAGGCTCCAACCATTTTACAGCTAATCCTCTGATTCTCTGACTCAGAGCCCTGGGTGTTTCACCCACTCAATGTAGTAGCTCTAAACATTTGCCTATACTCTGAAATAGACAACCCTAGGCGATCTCTAATAGCAGCCTTTACATCCTTATAATTCAAAGCCTGGGCTGCTGGCATTACTCTGTAAGCTGCAAGCGCCTCTCCAGTTAAAGAGGCTGCCAGCCTTACTGCCCACTGGGTCTCTGGCCATGCTAATGCTTGTGCCACTTTTTCAAAAGACTCTAGAAAATCATCAACATTATCATCTGGAGTTAGCTTCCCAAAACTAAATGCCCCAATTCCCTGATTGAGTCCCACACTGTCCACATGTGGTGTACCAGTATTTACTGCTAGTCTTGCATCTGGTCCACTTTGGTTCTGCAGTTTAACTAGGGCTTGCACCAGATCAAGCACTGGCCTCTGCTGGTCCATTAAGGCTTTCATAGCAGTGTCCTGAGCCTGCTGTGCTAGCTCCTGTTGCCTGCTAAACTGGGCTGCCATCCAATCAGCTAGTTCCCTTGGATCCATCTTGATCCCTGCAAGAAGACACAACCCCCCCCCCCCCCCCCCCCCCCCACAGTGCACCACCTTCCAAACAGGTGTTTTTTTCTGCTTCTTTTTATTTTTATTTTTTTCAATTACCCCTGTGCCTTACTCCCATCCACCACTAGACATGCCCAGGTACTTGTTACCTTATGCCAGTGATGAATCCAGCTATGCACAGGGTCTTTTCTTCCTGGAACAGCTACCTGGAACAGCCACCGCTCCTCCAAAGTGCAGTTGAGGGAAAATCTTTTCTTTCAGCTTTTAACCTTGAACTGTCTTTTCCTTCAGACTTGAGTTGTAATCCTTAGCAAGTAAATCCCTTTTGCGCAAAAGCAATCCGAAAAACTACGCCATTTGTCAGACGGCTGCCTGGGTGAGAATGTTCACAGTCTTGGCAAGTGCATATATCAATATGATTTGCAAGGGATTGTGGGAAATGCAGTCCATTCACACCAGACACAGCTGCTCACAATAATTAGTTGTGCTTGAGTGTAAAGCCAATAAGATATTTATTTATGGGGTTATTTCTCCCAACACAGATATGCTTGGTAGCACATAAAACAGGATACTTGCTTTCAGTGTTAAACTTGGAAAAACAAAATCAGGAAAACAACAGTTGAACTTGTCAGGCAATCAAAGCAAAAGAATAAAGACCTGGTTGGTAACAAACTGGTCTTTTCTGTAGGCTTTAGCTAATATTTTCTTAGCAGTGTTTCAAACAACAAGCAAAACCCACAAAGAAAGGAAAAACTGTTCTTTTCAGGTTAACTTCTTATATCTTCACACATAGATTCAGAAGTGATTCCCTCAGAGCTCACAAGCAATTAGGTAAGGCTCAATTGCTAGCAGTTATCCAGCTGAAACCCCTTAGCTGGCTTGCTTTCTACTGCGTGGCCCAAAATCCTACTCAGGAGCTTTTCTGAGTAGATTAAAGAACAAATTTGTATTTCTTTGTGATGGTTGCTGTACTTTGTAACAGTAAATTACCAAAGGAATTTAGACAGAGAGCAATCCATGTATTCACAGCCTGTATCTAAGACTTCTCCCCCTTCCTCAACAATCATCGGTTCAATATCATGGATTGGCACAGAGGAATTTCTCAATGGAGCACTTTCAGGAGAATACTTGTTTCCCTGCTGTCTTTCAAGGTTATAGCTAGGGCATAGATCAGTGTTCATACCTGAGCTTCCATTGCTGTTAGAGTTCCTCTGTAAATAGCCTGGCCAGTATGTAGTCCAGTTTTTATGTCCAGCCTTCCAATCTAGATCCCTGGACACTGGATCTCTCTTCACATTCCTTCTGGCACGGGTCCTAGGGTCCCTTCCACGTGCAGCCGTCTCCCTCACAGGTACCGTCTGGAGATTCCTAGCTCTGCAGCACCATTCCTCTGGCTTTCCCCAGTCCAATGGTGTATGCTGGCCTTTTGAATGTCTCCCAGTGTCTACGTACTGCTCTGGACTCCTTTAGACCTCCCAAATGCTTTTCTTTTCTTTCTTCCAAAGGGTTTCTTGCCCTCTCTGTCCGTCCGCTCTGGCTTCTGCTTCTGATGATCCTCCAGATGATGAAGCAGTCCAAGATGATCAAGATCCTGAGGATGAGGATAATTCTCTGTAGAATAAACTCTACCTTTATTCTGCTTTGATGAGTGCTCCACCCTAGCATAGCGCAGCTGTGCTGAATCAGGCCCTGCCCTTTGAGATGAGTGCTTGGGGATTACCTCATAGCCCTCCTGATTGAACACACATTTCCTCACTTCAGCTCCTCTAATGGCTGTTGGAAACCTGGTGCATTCTGGGACTGGTAGTCTTTTATGGGAAAATTCTGTTTTCTTATTTCTACCAGAACTGACAGGTTGCTTGTTCAGAGACACTTCACCTTTTCTATAGCTCCTTCCTGAGCTATGATAAGCTTCCTTATCACATGTTCTGCTCTACATGCCGTTCTCCACAGATCAATTGGACCTCTCCCCACTGACAGAATGTTTCAATGCAGTATCCGACTGGCTCCAGTCTCAAAACCTTCGAATTCAACACAAGAAAACGGAGGTGCTCTTTATTACGAGGAACCAAAATTTTACCCCGCCACCCCACTTAAAGGTTAAGGAAGCAGAGCTACAAACAAAATCCACACTTCGATACCTTGGCGTCACATTAGACCAGCGCTTAGACATGAAGATGCACATAGGCAACACAGTGGGAGCAATCTATCACAAGATCTGGACGCTCAGGTATTTACGCTCCCTGCTAGAACCAGAGGACTTCCGGACAATCTATCAGGCATTGATTATACCTCACTTTGACTATGCTAATGCTAGCTTACAAGGCCGCCCACAATCCACCCTGAACTCCTTGCAGCTCGCGATGAATGCTGCAGCGAGAATTCTGCATGGGGTCTCTAGGAGCGACCATGTGACCCCCATCCTGAAACAGCTCCACTGGCTACCTCTACAAGGCAGGCTCACTTTCAAGACCTTATTTCTGACCTTCAAAGCCATCAATGGGCTCTCCTCCTCCTCACTAACAGAGCTCATCCACATCAGTGCATCAAATAGATCCAGAAGATCTACTGCAATTAATACACTAACAACTCCGAAGGCATTAACAAAATGCACCATGGCAACAGCAAACAGGGCCTTCAGATTCTGCGCTCCAAGATGCTGGAACGCTCTACCACCTAATATCCGGGCAATCTCTAGCTTACCCCAGTTTAGAAAGGCACTCAAACATAAACTCTTCCTCAGACACTACCCAGACAACGTGTCAAGATGTCCCCCCAATAAAGGTAGCTACACCAACATTCCCGGTTAGCTACACCAACATTCCCAGCAAGCTATCCATGTCCATTGAACTCTATGTAACATGTGATGTTGTGACGCCTGTATGTATATAGTTACCCCTAAGTTATCCAAGTTTCGTGTCCCTGTTCTCTGTAAACACAGAACGGCTTGTTGTTCTGATGATTTCATTGTATGTAAACTGCACTGATGCCGAATAGCGCAGTATAGAAGAAAATGTAAATAAATAAATAAATAAAAGTGTTGAGAAGGGAGACACAGCACTACAGAGAGCAGGAGCTGGGTAAAGGACAGACCAATAGGATACATACTGGAAATATAGAAAGAACAATATTTAAATAAATAACAAGCTAAATTCTACAGGCACAAGAAAATGCATGAAAGGAGCATAAACATTAGCAGAGGCTTGCAATAAGGGTGCTCTCACCAAGCAGGAACCTCCAACTGTAATAGATAGCATGGTTTCAGGTATCTGTTGCTCTTGCTTGGGAAAGGCAATGTATTAATTGGCTCTAGAAACTGATTAAAGTGGCTTTGAAGGGTTCCAGTGGCAAGAAAGCTGATGCCAGAGGTGACGTTGTGGTGCATTGTCAGGACTCGTCTCTTCCAAGAAGTGGTTGTAGGTGAGGCTGATGGTCTCTATCAGACCTAAGCCTGCATTTCCATTGGTTCTCTGGCAAGTCGAGGAATTGTATTCTGGGAGAGTACCTCCTCTTCCTTTGTTGCCTCTTTCTCCTGCAATCCAAAATGCACAAGAGCCACAGCTGCAGCACACCTATGGTAGATAGCCTCACTGCCACAGACAGAGAAAACCCTTTTGCCCTCCCCAGGCACACATACACATAGACAAAGACACAGAGAGAGCACCACAGGCACAGAGAGGGACACACAGGCTCTGAGTAACATAGAAACATAGAAATATGATGACAGAAAAAGACCACATGGCCTATCTACTCTGTCCTTCCATATCAACAACTACAACAGTCCCCTTTTTACCTTTACAGATCCTCTGTGTTTGTCCCATGCTTTTTTGAATTCAGTTACTATCCTCATCTCTACCACCTCCACTGGGAGACTATTCCATGGATCCACCACTCTTTCCGTAAAGAAATATTTCCGCATATCACTCCTGAATCTATCTCCCTTCACCCTCATCCCATGTCCCCTCGTAGCAGAACTTGCTTTCAATTGAAAGAGGCTCTCTCCCTGATCATTTATGCCATGGAGGTATTTAAACATCTCAATCATATCACCTCTATCCCGCCTTTCCTCTAAGGTGTACATATTAAGATCCTTAAGTCTGTCCTCATATTCTTTATAATGAAGACCACTAATCATTTTAGTAGCCACCCTCTGCACCGACTCCATCCTGTTCACATCCTTTTGAAGGTGCGGTCTCCAAAATTGCACACTATACTCCAAACGAGGTCGCACCAAAGACTTATAGAGAGGCACTATCACCTCCTTTTTTCTGCTAGCCATTCCTCTCCGTATGCACCCAAGCATCCTTCTAGCTTTTGCCGTCGCCTTTTCTACCTGTTTAGCTACTTTAAGATCATCAGACACAACCACGCCTAGGTCCCGCTCTTCTTTAGTGGACAAAAGTACTTCACCCCCTATACTATATTGCTCCCTTGGATTGCTGCAGCCCAAATGCATGACCTTACATTTTTTAACATTAAATCCCAGCTGCCAAATTCTAGACCATTCTTCAAGCTTAGCTAGATCCCTCCTCATGTTATCTACACCTTCCTGGGTGTCTACTCTATTGCAGATTTTGGTATCATCCGCAAAGAGGCAAACCTTACCCGACAGCCCTTCCGCTATATCACTAACAAAGATGTTAAAAAGAATCGGACCAAGGACAGATCCCTGGGGCAGACCACTGGTAACATCCTTCTCCTCAGAGTGAGCTCCATTTACTTGTACTCTTTGTCGCCTCCCACCCAACCAATTTCTAACCCAAGCAGTAACTTTAGGGTGCATCCCTAGGGCGCTCAGTTTGTTTATAAGTCGCCTGTGAGGAACAGTGTCAAAGGCTTTACTGAAATCTAAATACACCACATCTAGAGCTCTCCCTCGGTCCAACTCCCTTGTCACCCAGTCAAAGAAATCAATCAGATTTGTCTGACAAGACCTGCCTCTGGTGAACCCATGCTGCCTCGGATTCTGTAATCCGCTGGACTCTAGAAATCTCACTATTTTCTCTTTCAGCAGCATTTCCAATAATTTACTCACCACTGAAGTTAAACTTACCGGCCTGTAGTTTTCAACCACATCCTTACTTCCGCTTTTGTGTAAAGGCACCACATGAGCCTCTCTCCAGTCCTTCGGCACCACTCCCGACTCCAACGAGGCTTTGAAAAGGTCAGTCAGTGGAGTTGCTAGAACGTCCCCAAGTTCCCTCAGTATTCTCGGGTATATCCCATCCGGTCCCATCGCTTTGTCTACTTTAAGTTGAGCTAGTTTCTCACGAACACAGTCTTCTGAAAATTGTTCAAGATGTCCCTCTCTTCTGTTCCTATTTGTGGGTGTTTTCTGAGGTCCTGCTCCTGGTTCTTCATCTGTGAACACAGAACAAAAATATTTGTTAAGCAATTCTGCTTTATCCTTATCAGCTTCTACATATTCCTCCCCTGCACCCTTGAGTCTGACAATACCACTTTTGCCCTTCCTCTTCTCACTAATATATCTGAAAAATGTCTTATCCCCCCATTTTATTGCATTGGCTATTTCCTCCTCCTTTTGAATCTTTGCCTTCTTGACTACTTTGCTAGCCTCTCTAAGTTTTTCCAAATACAGATGCCTGTCTTCCTCTCTCTATGATCTCTTGTATTTCATGAAGGCCTCCCTCTTTTTCTTCACTTTTTCAGCTATTTCTTTCGAAAACCATAGCTGTCTCCTTTTCCTTTTGCCTTTATTTACCATTTTAACAAAAAGGTCGGTTGCCCTTAAAATATCCCCTTTCAGTTTTGCCCACTGTTTTTCTACATCCCCCAGCTGTTCCCATCTCACTAACAACTCCCTGAGGTATTGGCCCATCTTCGCAAAGTTAGTCTTCCTAAAGTCTAAGATCCTCACCTTTGAATGGATTCTAACAGCCCTAGTCCTAATACTGAACCACACCATCTGGTGATCACTGGATGCAAAATGATCTCCCACTACAACATCAGAAACATTTTCACCATTGGTAATGTCGTGACCCCAACCTTGGCCGAGGGCCTAGAGGCATAGGGCTGCCAAATTTAGTCCTCTAATAAAGGAATTAAACACTATTCTTGTCCACAGGGAGGCATTCTGGGACTTGTAGTTTTTCCTCGTTCAAGGATAGTCGTGTAAGCCAAGGGTTAAAGGCAAAGACAAAAGATTATTTTTTCCCAAAAAGGCACTAAGGTTCAAACACACAACGTCAGGAGCAATACTTCAGAAATTATACATAAGCTGGAACTGAGGAAGCTTCATAAGCTTTTAAAACATGTGCAGTTGTTTTCATAAGTTAATCAGCAAAACAAAATACAGCTTCTCTGTTTAAGCAAAGTTAAATGTCCTCATTTACCTTCTGCTCCTTTAAACACAAAAATGTAGAAGCTGGCAACGTTCTCTTGAGTTAGTAGGTATTTCTTAGCAAAACAAAACTAGGTTCATTCACACTGCTTCTCAAGACCTTTCTTTATCAAGCATTTCTTATCAACAGACTTTCATAGCTTCTGTCTGGCATAATGTACAATCCATTGGCAATTCACCTGATATAGAGGTTTGCTCCACACAGTCCACTTGCATATTCTCTTGTTCTAAAGCATATACGCCTGGCTCTGAACTCCCACAATCTGCTCCTCGGTGAATGCTCTGGGGAAATCCCTGGACCTCCCTCCAGCACGGGTTTCCCCGGTAAGGAATGTCTGTACCTCTAGTATGGGATATCTCTCCCTGGTTCAGTTGCCTTGGTTCCTCTCCGCTGTTCGGCCACGGTTCTTTGCTGCAGGCGGGGTTCTGGTTACTTCTAGCTATAGCCTTGTTCACCCACCTTTGAGCAGCTTGAAACCTTCGGTCCGAGACCCGAGGTAGAAGACTTCCCTGCTTTCTTTCTCTAAGCAAAGCACACGTGGTTTCTTGGCTCTCAGGCTCCTTCCATGTCCTTCTCCTTCCCCTGATGTTTCCTCCTCTGAGTTCCTCTTTCTGAACTCCTGGAACAGCTGAAACACGCTGAACTCTCTGAACCTGCTCATGATTCTGGACTGGAACTGGAACACAAACAGTTTGAACCGCAACCTGATCCTGAACCCCTTTCTCCCCTTCTGAGCAGGGTTTATAAGGCTGCTTCTTAGCTAGCCTTTCTCTGTCTCTGCACAGGTGTTTGCCATTACCCCCTAAGCTTGCACTTACGTCAGCAGAGCTTGGGTGTGGCAAACTGGCTCTATCAACTCCGTGCTTTCTTTCTTTGACTGCAGTCTGGAACCTATGAATTTCAGGAATGTCTCTTTCCTTAAAGGTAAGGTTTATAAGCAGCTACAAGATCACATTGACTCTGTAGCTCCATTGGATACATGCCAACATGGATTCAGGGAATCACATGGGGTCGAGACGCTTCTGACCACCCTCCTCAATAACCTAAATGCCGGCATTGACAACATCAGGAACGGTTTTGTACTCATCTTTTTAGACATCGCGGCTGCTTTCGATTCAGTATGTCATGAGCTTCTCATCATCCGTTTACAAGAAAAGGGCCTATGTGGAACAGCACTCGAATGGTGTAACTCATACCTATCAGGTAGATGGCAACACGTTCGATCTGATGGTGCAATATCTGATCTGTTCCATCAGGGACAAGGGGTCCCACAAGGATCCTCTCTATCATCACTACTATTTAACATATACATGCAACCGATATGTAACATCATCAGAGCCTTCAATGTTAACTGCATGATATATGCCGACGATGTGTTACTTTACATGCCGATCTGCTTAGACAATATGGACCTCACTCCCTTAACCAACTGCTTTAATGCCATATCAAACTGGCTACTGACACAAAATCTCAGAATCCAACACAAAAAAACGGAGGTTCTCTTTATCTCAAGGAACGCAAATTTCATTCCACCTACATGCCTGGAGGTTCAAGATGCCACACTGCAAGTAAAACCACATATCAGATACCTAGGAGTGACCCTTGATCAAAACCTTGACATGAAGACCCACATATCCAATACAATCAGAGCAATTTACTTTAAGATCCGCTCCCTCAGACATCTTCGCCAACTGATTGATCCAGACGCTTTCCGTACTGTTTACCAGGCTTTAATCATTCCACATTTCGACTACGCAAACTCCATTCTACAAGGGCTCCCACAATCAAGCCTAAATCCTCTTCAACTGGCTTTAAACAGTGCAGCGAGAGTGCTCTTCGGAGCATCCAGAAGGGACCATATAACACCCCTTCTAAAACAGCTACACTGGCTCCCTATTCAAGCGAGAGTCACTTTCAAGACACTTCTCCTGGCCTTTAAAGCGTACAAAGGTCTCGCCCCCACCTCGTTATTGGAGATGATACAACCAATCATAACCAACAGACTAAGAAGAACCACGGAACTAAATATGCTAATCGTTCCAAAGGAAGTCATAAAATACACCTCCACAACATCGAGCAGAGCCTTCAGTCTATGTGCCCCAAAACTTTGGAACACCCTTCCATCACACATTAGGGCCATCCCTGATCTCAACCACTTCAGGAAGGCCCTGAAACATCACCTTTTCCTTAAATACTTCCCAGAGAACGAAGAAGCACAATCACATTCGAACACAAATAACCAATTGCCAAACACGTAAACCTTCTGACTCATCAGCACATCAATCTAGTTCAACAGATTTACATGAAACTTCTCATACCCTGATTCTTTGATGTAAATAGTTGTCTTGTACATAGTTAATCCTGTTATCCTGTTATCCAAGTTGATTTTCCTGTTAACTGTAAAACCCAGATATTTGTATGTTGTCTGAGGTCCTTTGTTCCATGTAAACCGCGCTGATAACGAATAGTGCGGTATATAAAAAATGTTAATAAATAAATAAATAAATATTCACTATCCTTTCCTATTTCCATCGGTTCAGCAGGGCTCTCCTCATCACAGTAAGCACCAAGTCCAGTATGGCCCCTTCATGTGTGGAGTCTGTTACCAATTGCCTGAATAGTTCTCCCTGAAGAGAATCCAGGATCTCCTTACTTCTAGATGATACTGCAGCAGGAATGTACCATTCAACATCTGGCATATTGAAATCTCCTATCAGTAGCACTTCCCCTTTCCTAGCAATGCTGCATATGTCTTCAATTAACTCTCTGTCCACCTCTTCCTCTTGTGAGGGAGGTCTGTATATCACACCAATGCAAATAGATTTCTCTTTCCTCCTTTCTAGTTTAACCCACAATGCCTCCTCTCTCCCTTTTAAGCTCTGTAATTCCAAAGCTTTAATAGTAGTTTTTACATATAGTGCCACTCCTCCTCCCCTTCTTCCTCCCCTGTCCTTTCTGAATAAAGTATAGCCTGGTATAGTTATATCCCAGTCATGTTTTTCTGTGAACCATGTTTCTGTAACTGCCACTAAATCCAAGTCAGCCACTCCCACCAAAGCTTCAACATCAGGGATCTTATTTCCCATGCTACGGGCATTTATACACACTGCTTTCCATATGTTACCCCTGTTACCCATTTCCATAAAGGTATTTAATGTGTCACCTACCTGGGGGCTTTCACTTACCTGGGGACTTTCTTCACCCATCCCCAATGAATCTAGTTTAAAGCCCTCTTCAGTAGATTAGCCAGTCTACTACCGAAGATGTGTTGACCTTTCTTGGACAGATGGATGCAGTGAGAGTGCTTTTTGACATATTCATAAATGACCTGGAAAAGGGAATAATGAGTGAGGGACAGAAAGGAGCAGTGAGAGTGCTTTTTGACATATTCATAAATGACCTGGAAAAGGGAATAACGAGTGAGGTCATCAAATTTGCAAATGACACAAAACTATTCAAAGTTGTTAAAACCCATGAGGATTGTGGAAAAGTGCAAGAGGATCTTGATAAATTGGAAGACTGGGCATCAAAATGGCAGATGAAATTTAATGTGGACAAGTGCAAAATTATGCACCTAGGGAAGAACAACCCAAACTATGGTTACACGATGCAAGGTTCCACATTAGGAACCACCACCCAGGAAAAAGATTTAGGCGTCATTGTGGATACCATGTTAAAAGCCTCTGCTCAGTGTGCAGTGGCGGCCAAGAGAGCAAATAGAGTGCTAGGTATCATAAGGAAAGGAATGGAAAATAAAACAAAGGATATTATAATGCCTCTGTATTATGCGACCACACCTTGAATATTGTGTTCAATTCTGGTCGCCATATCTTAAAAAAGATATAGCATTCTTAGAAAAGATTCAGAGAAGAACCTCCAAAATGGTAAAGGGGATGGAAGGATACCCCTATGAAGAAAGGCTAAAAAGGTTAGGGCTCTTTAACGTGGAAAAGAGACGGCTGAGGGGAGATATGATAATAGTCTATAAATTAATGAATGGAGTGGAACGGGTAAATGTAGATCGATTGTTTACATCATCAGAATATAGAAAGACTAGGGGACATGCAATGAAGCTACAGGGTAAACTATTCAAGACAGACAAGAGAAAATATTTTTTTTCACTCAACGTGTAATCAAACTCTGGAATTTGTTACCGGAGGATGTAGTAAAAGCTTTTTGTGTAGCTGGGTTTAAAAAAGGCTTGGACAAGTTCCTAGAGGAAAGGTCCATAAACCATTATTAAAAAGGGACCCAGGATATCACTGCTTGACCCAATACAAGCACTGAGGAACCTGTGTCTTTTGGGGAAACTGCTAGGTACTTTTGACCTAGATTGGCCACTGTTGGAAACAGGATACTGGGCTTGATAGACCTTGGTCTGACCCAGTATGGCATATCTTATGTTCTTATGCTGCTGGAGTGTAAAAGAGGGTAAGCAGGGGCAGAAGAAAGGAAAGCCTGCAGAGGAAGACTGACTGAGCACTCAGTGCTCCAGCTCCCAAAAGAGAACTTCCTGTTATTTTGTGCATGATCTTTAGCGGGCATAAATGTGGATGGCCAATTTTGATGATGTAGGCACGTATGTCATCCACACATACTTTGGTGTTCCGCCCCGTACACACTCTGCCCAAAACAGCTTTTGCTGGCATGTACAGTATGTGTAGTTAGCTAAGTGACACTCTTTTATACAACAGCGTAGAGCATTTACCCGTTTGTATACATACCTGTAGGTCAATTTAATTGCATATATGGGACATATATCCTTTATAAATTTAGCCCCTTAAGGTTATGGAACTATTTAACCCATTATCACCGCTAAACATAATAACATAGTATTTGACAGCAGATAAAGTCCAGTATGGTGCATCTAGTCTGCCCAATAAGGTAGATAGAATAGGTGTACCTGCCACTCTATGCAGGTCATCTCCCTCTATTTCTTAAGGAATAATAACTAGTTATGTTTATTTTGATTTTGTCCTCTTGCTATAAAGGGATCCACTATGTCTATACTATGTCATTTTGAATTCCGTCACAGTATTTACCACCACCACCTCTATCGGGAGGGCATTCCAAACATCCACCACCCTTTCAGTGAAAATGTATTTCCTGACATTGCCTTTCAATTTACCCCCTTGCAGCTTCATGTTATGCCCTCTAGTTTTACAACTTCTCCTTCTTTGAAAAAGGTTTGTTTGTTCATTGATGCCCTTTAAGTATTTAAAAGTCTGTATCATATCTCCCCTGTCCCTCCTCTCCTTTAGGTAGTCATACTGTATTTAGGTCTTCAAGTCTCTTCTCATACATCTTCTGGCGCAGGCTCCAAATCATTTTGGTCGCCTTCCTCTGAACCATTTCAAGTCTTTGTAAATCCTTTGTGAGATATGATCTCCAAAACTGAACACAATTCTCCAAGTGAGACCTCACCAGTGATTTGTACAGTGGCATTAGTACCTCATCCTTTCTGCTGGTAATTCCTCTCAGATCAGGACGTTCACATTTTGTGAGTATTTTACAAAAGACTCTGCAAAACATGGAGCTTTTTGTAAAACATATGTAAGAATGCTGGCGCATATACATTTGCCTGCACATATGGCTTTAGCCATGATTTAAAAAAAAATACACGTTAATAAAAAGAGTGGCATCACTTGGCAGCCTCCACATCTAAATGCTGGCACTTATGTATGGAAGTGACAATTATGCAACTTCTATAGAAACAGAAAATCAGAGCAGATAACAGCCAGTCTGCCCATCCATACATACTGACTGCTAAACCCTCTCCTTGTCTCTGCTGCCTCTGCTCAGAGGCTGTTCCATATCTCCACCATCCTTTACTCCCGAGTCTGCCCCTTTCACCTTCATCTTATGCTTTCTTGTTCCTGTGCATTTATGTCATGGAGGTAAAGTGTAGTTACTCACCTGTAACAGGTGATCTCCGGGAATAGCAGGAATTTAGTCTTCACATATGGGTATCGTCGGAACGCTTTTGGGAGCATCCTTCAGCACATGTGCACTGCCTTCCCACCTTTCCAACTGTCCCTGTTCAGTTAAGTTTGTAGCTGAGTGAAAGGATAGAGGGATAGAGGAAAGAGACAGAGAGATAGAGAGACAACTCCTAGGGGAGGTGGGTGGGTTGTGAAGACTAAATTCCTGCTGTTCCCGGAGATCACCTGTTACAGGTGAGTAACTACACTATCTCCAAGAACAAGCAGGAATGTAGTCTTCACATATGGGGACTCCCTAGCTGAAGATGCCAGGGAGATAGCCCCAGGAAGCTGCCACCTATCATAAGGTGGGCCATGCTTCCTCCCATGGATCTCTGGCATCCCACCAGGGTTGGTGAATAGGAGTTGAAATAGGTCTGCAAGAGATTTTAAAGAACAGCTTTGCCAAAGAAGGCATCCCGACGGGAGGCTTTATCTAGGCAGTAGTGGGCTGTAACATATACAGCACCAATCCACTGGAACCAGCTCCCACACGAGTTGAGACTCACAAATAACTTGAGTGAATTTAGAAGGAAACTCAAAACCCATTTATTTCAGACCCACTATAACCTGACCTAAGGACGATACTTCTACCTCAACCAGATGTCTTTTGCCTGCCACGGCGGCATTTTGAATACTGGCATGTAATCATGTATAAATTGTATATATTGGACCCCTCCCACACTCTTGCAATCAAATGTATACCCAGAACTGTGTGCCTAAACCAAATGTATATTGTATCCCATTGATTCTCCTGTTTTATGTGAATCATTGCCTAATCGAAATGTAAATCTAAAAAATTCACTGTATTGTACGATACACGATGATTCTGTAAAGTAAACCGCTGCTGATCGTAGGAAGCAGCGGTATACAAATGTTTACTAAATAAATAAAGGTGTGCACCGAAGCCCAGGTGGCTGCTCAACAAATGTCATCAATAGACACAGAGTCATCAATAGTCACAAATGTCATCAATAGAGGCTGCCATGGCTCTCACATTATGAGCTGTGACATGGCCTTGAAGAGGAAGACTCTTACTCTCATAAGCAAAGGATATGCATTGTGCAATCCATTTGGATAGAGTTCTTTTGGATACTGGAAGTCCCAAATGACTAGAATCAAAAGCAACAAAAAGTTGAGAAGACCTTCTAAGTTGCTGTGTTCTTTGTAGGTAAAAAGCCAAGGCTCTTTTACAATCCAAAGTATGAAGTTTCCGTTCTGCATTAGAGGCATGAGGCCTCGGAAAGAATATAGGAAGATAAATCGATTGATTTAAATGAAAAGGTGAACCCACCTTTGGCATAAAGTGTGGATGAGTTCTGAGAACAACCTTATCATGGTGAAACCTAGTATAAGGAGGATTATTATTATTACTACTAAGCATTTATAAAGCGCTGCAAAATACGAAGCGCTGTACAAACATAAAAAGAGACAGTCCCTGCCCGTTAGAGTTCACAAAATATGAAATAAATTAGATAATACAAATAACAATTAACAAGACAAGAATAAATGTTTATGGAGAGAACAAGAAAGGACGAGTTAGGAACAAAAACCAATACTGAAGAAATGGGATTTCAATTTGGATTTGAAGATGGCCAGGGAGGAGGCTTGGCGGACAGAGACAGAGAATTCAAGGAAAAGGGTAGAGCCAGTTGAAAGGAGCGAAGTCTAGAATTAACAGTACGAGTAAAAGCATAGATAAATGAAGACAATTAGATGAGCGGAGTAGGCGAGAGGGGGTGTAGGTAGAGATGCGGGATGAAAGGTAATGAGGGGCAGAAGAATGAATACATTTATAGGTTAGAAGGAGGAGTTTGAACTGGATACGGAAGCGGATGTGGAGCCAGTGAAGTGACATGAGAAGAGGAGTAATGTGTGAAAAACGAGACTGACGGAAAATCAGACGAGCTGCAGAATGTTAAATAGACTGGAGAGGAAAGAGGTGGTTAGCAGGGAGGCCAGCAAGGAGAAGGTTACAGTAATCAAGGCGGGAGGTGATTAAAGAGTGGACAATCAGTTTAGTAGTGTTATCAGAGAGAAAAGGGCGAATCTTGGAGATATTGTAAAGAAAGAAACGGCATGTTTTAGCAATGTTTTGGATATGTAAAGAGAAGGAGAGAGATGAGTCAAAGATAACACCAAGGTTCCGTGCTGAAGAGACAGGAAGGATAACAGAGTTATCCACAGAGATTGAGAAAGGGGAAGGAGGAGGGGAGGCATTAAGGGGAAAGACAAGGAGTTCAGTTTTGGTCATGTTCAGCTTCAAGCGGCGGTAGGACATCCAGGAAGCAATGTCAGAGAGGCAGGCCGAGATCTTAGCTTGAATTTCAGGAGAGATAACAGGCGTAGAGAGGTAGATTTGAGAGTCATCAGCATAGAGATGATAGTGAAAGCCATGGGAAGAGATAAGGGCACCAAGGGATTGGGTATAGAGAGAGGAGCGGACCTAAGACAGAACCTTGAGGTACACCCACAGGTAAAGGGGTAGAAGAGGAGGAGGAGCCACCGAAGTACACACTGAAAGAGCGGTGGGAGAGATAGGAGGAGAACCAAGAAAGTACAGAGCCTTTGAAACCGAGTGAAGACAGGGTGATAAGAAGAAGATTGTGGTCAACGGTGTCAAAGGCAGCAGAGAGATCCAGAAGATCAGCCACTAAAGCTTGCAATTCACTAATGCGACGTGCAGAGGTGATTGCAATTAGGAAGATGACCTTCCAGGACTAAAGCTTTAGGGTTGTAGTGGCTAAAGGTTCAAAGGGTGGTTTCATGAGCTGCCCGAGAACTAGGTTTAAATCCCATGCCACCGGTGGTGGCCTGATGGGAGGCTTTGTTAATAGAAGACCTCTCATAAATCTTGATATGAGTGGATGAGAGGAAATAGGTTGTCCAGTTTTAGGTTTGTAGGAAGCTGTAATTGCACTAAGATGGACTCTTACTGAATTGGTCTTTAGACTAGAATCTGACAAATGAAGTAGATACTCTAGCATCGATTCCAAAGGTATCATAAGGGGGTTTAACCCCCGTTGAGAACACCATATAGTAAAACGTTTCCACTTGAAGGCGTAAAAGCGTCTTGTGGAAGGTTTTTCTAGAAGCCTGAAGGATATCTTGTACCTGTTGGGAAAGGTTGAGATCCTGAAGGTCTAAGCTTTCAGCAACCAGGCCCTGAGATGCAGGGACTGGGGATTCGGGTGCCATAGCATCCTGTTCTCTTGGGAGAGAAGATCTGGAGCAAATCCTAACTCCAGAGGTGCAGTTTGAGAGAGGTGTAGAAGCAGGGGATATCACTTTTGGCATGGCCACCGTGGCGCTATGAGGATCATAGACCCTTGTCTCTCTGAAGCTTGAAGAGTGTTTTGGGAATGAGGGGAATGGGTGGGAAGGCATAGAGGAAGTCGTGACCCCAGTGAAGAAGGAAGGCGTCCCTTGCCTGGCAATTTTGAGCCGGAATTCTGGAACAGAACCGGGGAAGTTTGGCATTCAGTGGACTTGGTTCCCCAGACCTGAAATATCTTGGCCACCTGGTCTAGGTGGAGAGACCATTCGTGAGGCAGCAGTACTCGACTGAGTTTGTATGCCCAAAGGTTTTGAATGCCTGGAAGATATACCACGAGAAGGTGAATTTGATGCTCTTTGGCGAGGGCCCATAGTCATAAAGCTTCATTGCATAACGACAGAGAGCTTGTTCCGCCCTGCTTGTTTATGTAGAACATGGCTACTTGATTGTCCGTTTGGACTAGGACTGTCTTGTAGCTGAGCTGAGCATGGAATACTCGAAGAGCTAGATTGCTCTGAGTTCCAGGAGGTTTATGTGAAGACAAGCCTCCTGTGGAGTCCAGGTACCATTTATTTATTTATTTATTTAACAGTTATTTATATACCGCTCTTTCCCTAGTATCAAGTGCGGTTTACATGGAACAGTAGGTTAATTGGTATGTAATATAACAAGTCAGTTTACATAGAACAGATAATTATAATTTACAAGGAATGTTGTAACATTAAAGGTATAACATATTAGAACATATATACATTGTTAGTTTAAATCTATAATCATCATGTGAATGAGAGTGTGGTATGGTTAATAGTGTATTAGTGATATTTATTTTGAAAATAGAGTATGTAATAATAATGTATAAATGTTAGCCTGTATCTATTTGAGTATTCTGTTCTGAGGGTGTATTGTAGTGTAATATGAATAAGTGAGTTTTTAATTTTTTTCTAAATTCCTTTATATCAGATAGCAGGCGAATGTTGTCAGGTAGATTGTTCCAAAGAATTGGAGCAGAGTGTGAGAAAGCTCTCTTATTTGTTTGTTTTCTGGCTTTTGTGAAATCTTTTGGTATTGTTAAGGTATTTAAGTTTCTGCTTCTTTGGGATCGTTTATCGATGTCTATATTAATCAGTGTATTGAGTGCCGATGGAGCAAGATTATTTATAAGTTTAAATGTAGTGACAAGAATTTTATATTTGATTCGGGAGTAAATAGGTAGCCAATGAAGTTCAGCCAAAATTGGTGTAACATGTTCAAGTGGGCTTATATTCATAATCATCCTGGCAGCTATGTTCTGAATTATTTGTATCTTTTTAATATTTTGTTTTGAAATGCCATTAAGTATTGTGTTTGCATAATCAAAATGTGGGGTGATGATAGCATGAATTATATTAATAAAGTCTTGTAGATGAATCAATGGTCTTAATTGTTTTAGTGTTTTGAGTTTGTAATGTATTTTTTTAGTTAGATATTTTATATGTGAATCCATATTTAGATTATTGTCAAGTATCACACCTAAATATTTTATTTCTTTTTTTGTATTTATTTCATGAGTATCTAGTGTGATCGTGTTTGGGGGTATGTATATTTGATTTTTAGTGATGAATAATATATCAGTTTTAGTAAAGTTGATAAGTAGATTTTGTTCTTTGAGCCATTCAGTTAGTTCATTGAAACATTCTGTTATTTTTTGAAGAGGTGGGTGTGGGATTTCAAATGGGAGGTAGAACATTATATCATCAGCGTAGATATGATAATAAACATTGTGACGTTTAAAGATGTTACAAACTGGTTGTAAGTAAATATTAAATAATAGCGCAGATAATGCAGAACCCTGCGGGAGACTATGGGTAGAGAGATGATGCAGGTGTGCTCCCCATCCTGTTTTGCATCTGTTGTTAGGGTGGCCTGGAATAGGGGTTGCTGGAAAGGAGATCCCACTAGAAGATTTTCCAGTGATTGCCACCATTGGAGGGACAAAATCAGTCGTGAGTTTGATATCTTGTCTGACAGATGTCCTGTGGCCTGTGTCCACTGTGTGGATAGGGTCCACTGGGCTGTGAGCATATGAAGGCGAGCATAGGGAACCACATGAACCATAGATGCCATATGTCCCAATAGTTGTAGTAGTTCTCGAGCAGTTAGGAAGGACTTCACCGCTGCTTGGGAAGCTAGCTGCACTATGCAAAGACAGCTTGGCCTGTGGGAGAAAAGCCCTTGACTTTCTGGTATCTAAACGAGCTCCTTTGAACTCCAGGGATTGGGATGGAGCAAGTTGGGATTTTGGGAAGTTTATAACCAATCCCAAGTATTGAAGGATTCGCATTTTGCGAGACAGTGCAAAGCTGGCTTCTGGAACCGTGGGGGCTCGAATGAGCCAGTCATCTAAGTAAGGGAAGACGAATATCCCTAGGGTTCGCAGAAATGCAGCTACTACTGCCATGCATTTCGTGAATACTCTTGGTGCCGAAGCCAGACCAAAGGGAAAAACCCTGTATTGGAAATGTTTTCCCCTGAAAAGGAATCATAAAAATTTCCTGTGATCTGGATGGATCAGAATGTGAGTATATGCATCCTTTAGATCTAGAGAACAAAGCCAATCCTGACTTTGAAGGTATGGCGGAAGAGTTCCTCGAGAAATCATTTTGAACTTTTCTCAGAACAGATATTTGTTCAATTCTCTGAGGTCTAGAAAGGGTCTGTGTCCTCCTGTTTTCTTTAGAATTAGAAAACAGGGGGAGTAGAACCCTGTATCCTGTTGAAGAATGGGCACCTCCTCTATTGCTCCTTGAGCAAGGAGTGTTGAGACCTCTCGATCCAGTAGATTGTAGAGGTTTGGGAATTGAACTGTCTTACGATTGTAGGAGGGGGCATACTGTGAAAATGAAGCTTGTACCCCTCTCCCACAATGGACAGAGTACAATTTTCTGCTGTTATTTGGTGCCACCTGTTGGCAAAATGACACAACCTGTCTGGAATGTTTAGGAGTTCTGGACCTTCCAGAGGCAGGAAGGCTATGTTCTCTATGAAGGAGTCAAAGCCCTTGTGGAGGCTGGGCCTGTGGAGCTGGTTGAGGTCTAAGGTCTTTTGACTTCTTTGGTGTGGATTGTTGTTGTTGACCTTTCTGGGCAACTTGACCCTAAGTTTGCCCTTGCTGGGTATAGGATGGATAAAACTTCCTCTTTTTGCTGAAAAGGGTTTTTTTATAGGGTTTCTTTTTGGCTGGAGTGGTTGTAGATTTTGGCAATCTATCTCATTAGCCTTTTCCTGCCAATTCTTGCCAAAGAGATTTTCTCCTGTGCAAGAGATGTTTCCCAATTTATCCTGTACCCAAATCTCCAAGTCTGATGCCTGAAGCCAGGCAATCCGACGTGCACCAATGGCAATAGCCGAGGTTCTGCTGATGCATTCAAAGCAGTCAAAGGCTGCACAATTTACAAACTTGGAGACGTCTTGAGCATGCTTGACCAGAGTAAGGAAGTCTTGTCGTTTGTCATCAGGGAGAAGGGGGCTCATAAGCTCCAAATCTCCTGTGACCTCTTTGAGGAACATTCCCATATATAAAATATATGAGCTGATCCTAGCTGAAAGCATGGAAGCCTGAAATGTTCGATGCCCAAAAGCGTCAAGAGTCCTGCATTCACGACCTTGAGGATTGGATGCATGTCTTTTTGCATTTTTCATCCTACGCATGGCTGACTCCACTATCATTGAATGGTGTGGCAGCTGAGTCTTTTGAAAACCAGGACATGGTGGAACTCGATACATGGTATCGAGTCTCCAAGAATGAGGAGATGTGGTCAGAGGTGTCTCCCACATTCTGAGCATCAAATCATGAAGAATTTCATGAATGGGCAGAGTGTCTGCCTCCTTAGGAGCCTTAGGGTATTGGAGAATTTCCAGTTCCTTTGCTCTAGGTTCTTTTTCAGAAGCTACCGTGATTGAAAGGCCTTGGGCCACATCATGAATAAAATCCTGAAAAGACATGTCTTCCAGAGGAGACATTCTGCGTTGGGGAGAAGAGGAGTTTTCTGTGAGAAACACTCTGGTACCGGCAGAATTATCAGTCATCGGAATCAGAGGATTCGAAATATCTCTGATCTCGATGTTCATGCAAAGCACAATCTCGGTATCGATCAAAGTCGGTACCGAGTTGGTCCGGTACCGATCTGTCGATGCCAGCAAAAGTCGGCATGGGAGAAATTACCACCGGGGCTGGTACTGTCGGTGCTGGTACGGGTGTCTGTACCGGTGTCGGTACCAGTGCCCGTTGAACTACCGGTGTTAACGGTACCACAGCTGTAAGGAGAGCTGCAAGACTGCGCTCGATAGCGAGGAATCTCTGGTCTATCAACGCTGCCGATGCCTGGGTATCGGTACCAGTAAAAGCGTCCGGAACCCCTGAGCATGGCACCAGTAGTTCTGCCGAGGTTGAAGCCTCAAACATCTTGGAACGCCGTTGATGCTTTGGAGGCCGAAGCCTCCTGCTGGGGCTGTTTTGCTGGTGTAGTTTCCTCAAGGGCAATGCCAATGGCCTCTCGATGCTTTGAAGGAGAGCTTCCCTTTGAGGACCGGCTCTTATGTTTAGTTACCTGAGATCCATGGGAGGAAGACGAGGCTCTTGAAGATGTCGATGCAATGGACCTGGCATCCGAAGAAAAGAGGGTACCGAGCTTTGTAGCTCGGTTCTGTCTTCCTCTTTTAGTCATCCCCATACAAGAGAGACACTGAGATGGAGAATGGTCAGGGCCTAAACATTTCAGTCACCAGTCATGGGTGTCGGTGTCGGTGATGGTGACGGAGATGGTACCGCCACACTTAGTACATTTTTTGAAATCACTAGCTGTTTTTTCCATCTTTTAGGAAAAATGCGGCCTAATGCCCAAAATGGCGCCTAGCGCCAAAAAGAAAACGTTTCTGAAGGAAGTGTGTGTAATTTTTTTTTTTTTTAGAATGAAAGAAAAAAGAACCGGCGGTACCGGTAGGTATTGTGCGGAGGCAGACGTGACCACAAGAAAACAAGTTTAAAGAATACATTTTCTGCGGTGACAGGTGATATGTCCTGTCGGCTCTGCGGAAAACGAAGAACTGAAGAGGGACAGTTGGCAAGGCGGGAAGGCAGCGCGCATGTGCTGAGGGATGCTCCCAAAAGTGTTCCTATTGGACGCTGGGGAGCGTTCCCGCGCAGGCTCCGTCGGTACCGACGATACCCATATGTGAAGACTACATTCCTGCTTGTTCCTGGAGATACACCTCTTTCATACCTCCCCTCTTTCTTTATTCGAAAGTCATATATGGAGATCTTTAAGTTTGTCCCCATATGCTTTGTTGAAGGCCACTGACCATTTTATTAGCCACTTTCTTGACCAACTCCACCCAGTTTGTCATAAGAACATAAGATATGCCATACTGGGTCAGACCAAGGTCCATCAAGCCCAGTATCTTGTTTACAACAGTGGTCAGTCCAGGTCACAAGTACCTAGCAGGTTCCGAAAAAGACACACAGGTTCCTCAATGCTTGTCTCGGGTAAACAGTGAATTTCTACTTTTGTGGAATGGTATCACATCCGCTTTTCTCTAATCCTTTGGGACCACTCCCGACACTAATGAAGCATTCAAGAGGTCAGATAGCAGAGCCACTAGAACTTCCCTAAATTCTTTCAATACACTTGGATATATCTCATCTGGTCCCATCACTTTGTCTTAGTTTAGTTAGCACCTCACATACACAGTCTTCTGAAAATTGTTTGAGTTCCACTTCATTTTCATTTCTGTTTGTGTTTGTTTTCTGTGGTCCTAATCCTCTCCTTTTCACTGTGAATGCAGAACAAAACAGAAATATTTGTTAAGCAATTTCCTTCTATCTTCATCCATTGTTGTAGCTGTTGATATGGAAGGACAGACTAGATAGGCCATGTGGTCTTTTTCTGTCATCATTTTTCTATGTTTCTACAGTATGTTTCTACATATTCCCCCACCCTGTCACTCTTAAGTTTGACAATGCCACTTTTGCACTTCTCCCGGTCACTAACATATCTTTAAAAAAAATCTTGACTCCCATTTTTCTATATTGACTATTTTTTTCTTCCATTTACACCTTTGCTTTCCTGACTGCTTTTCATGCTTCTCTTAGCTTTTCCAAATATTGTTGCTTATAAAGGCTAACCTCTTTTTTCCTTATCTTTTCAGCTACTTCCTACGAGAAACCATAGTGGCCTCATTTTCTTACTTTTTATTTACTTTCCTAACAAAATGGTTTGCTGTCCTTTAAAATATCTTCTTTCAATTTTGCCCTCTGTTTTTCTACTTCCCCAGATGTTCCCATCCAACTAAACTCCTTGAAGTATTCCTCCATCTTTACAAAGTTAGTTTTGTTGAAGTTTAGGCCCCTCACTTTTGAATGAACCATCTTCATTTGTGTCCTAATACAAAACCATACCATTCAGCGATCACTGGATGCCAGATGATCATTTACTGTAACATCAGAAACACTCTCCCTATTTGTAAACACCAAGTTCAGAATATCCCCTACTGTGTGAGTTACCAGTGGCCAGAATAGTTCTCTCTGTAGAGAATTGAGGATCTCCCTACTTCTAGATGACACCACAGCTGGAATGTCTCAATCAACCTCTAGCATAGTGAATTTACCTGTCAGAAGCACTTCCTCGTTTATAACAATATTGTGAATGTATTCAATTAAATCTCTGTCCACTTCCTCTGCCTGTGAAGGAGGTCTGTCTATCACACTAATGTAAATAGATGTTCCTTTTACCTCTTTCCGTTTTAACCCACAGTGCCTCCTCCTCACCTTGTAAGTTCTGCAATTCTGTTGCTTTAATATTTGTTTATATAGCGCCACTCCCCTTTATTTTTACCCTGTTCTTACTGAAGAGGTTATATACAAGTCATGGGGTTCTCCATGAACCAAATCTCCAAGTTAGTCTCTTCCATTACAGCCTGCAGATTCAGAACCTATTTCTCATACTATGGGTGTTAGTGTACACAGCTTTCTAGTTATTGCCCTTTTTTCCCCCATTTCTAAACAGGTATTTAATCTTTACTTCCCCAGGGACTTTGATCACCCTTCCCTGATGATCCTAGTTTTAAAGCCCTCTTCGGTAGCTTATCCAGTCTGCTGAGAGAGACACTTCACCCCTATGTTGATAGGTGGATGCTATCTCTTCACAGCAGCTCTTAAAATATCATCCCATGGTCCAGGAAACCAAAATGCTCTTGACACAGTCTCTGCAGCCATGCATCCATCTCCCGGATGCGAGCTTCTCTGTCACAACCTCTACGCTTGAGAGGGAGGATTGAAAAGACCACCACCTGTCACCCATCTGCTTCACCCTCTCTCCCAAAGGCATGACGTCACTGTTGATTGGTTTGTAGGGATATCTAGCAGTATTATTTGTGCCAACATGGAGGAGCAGCATCTGATAAGACTTTAGACTTTGAGTGTCTGCAAACTCTACGTAAATATCTCCGGTTTCGGCACCAGACTGACAGCACACCTGTTGGCGCATTGCATCTGGTAGGCAGATGGACACCTCTGCCCTCAGTAAGGAATCATTTCCGTTCACTTCCTACTGGTCACTGATCTAGCAACTTTGGGAATTTTGAACTCCAGTTCTTCCATTTCCTAGGATGTTCTTGCCTCCTCCATTTTCAGGGCTGAAAACTGGTCGTTCAGTTCGAGGGAAGGTGGGTTTGGGGGTGTTGATTCTGAAGGTTCTGGTGATATTTGTCCAACTATTTCCTTTCTGTCAGTTTCTTCTTCCCTGTCTGCTGGAGATCTTTCATCAATGTAGTCTTGTTGCAGATGCTTCCCAGCCTCACTGCCTGTCTTTTAATGTGCTAAGAAGCAGTTTATCCTATTTATTTTATTTATTTATTTATTTAAAGTTTCTTCTATACCGCACTATTCGGCATCAGCGCGGTTTACATAGAACAAAAACATCTCAGTACATTTAAACAAGTATGAGTTTACAGATAACAGTTTAAGAACTTGGATAACTGGGATACTCTATTTGTAGAACCATTCCATTAACTATTTACATAAGATCAACAAAAACATATGTATTTCTAAGTGTATATACAACTGCATTGCTTAATTCTAGTACATTTGGGTTTTTGTTAAGCACTGGAGGTACATGTTGCAGGTGATCTATGTTACGGTGGCTGAAAGTATTCCGTGAATAAATAGTGCTTGATAGCCTTTCTGAATTGTTTAATATCTTGTATTGCTCTAATATAGAAACATAGAAACATGATGACAGAAAAAGACCACAAGGCCCATCTAGTCTGTCCTTCCATAACAACAACTACAACAGTCCACTTTCTACCTTTAGAGATCCTCTGTGTTGGTCCCATGCTTTTCTGAATTCAGTTACTGTCCTCATCTCTACCACCTCCACTGGGAGACTATTCCATGGATCCACTACTCTTTCCGTAAAGAAATATTTCCGCATATCACTCCTGAATCTATCTCCCTTCACCCTCATCCCATGTCCCCTCGTAGCAGAACTTGCTTTCAATTGAAAGAGGCTCTCTCCCTGAACATTTATGCCACGGAGGTATTTAAACATCTCAATCATATCACCTCAATCCCGCCTTTCCTCTAAGGTGTACATATTAAGATCCTTAAGTCTGTCCTCATATGCTTTATAATGAAGCCCATTAATCATTTTAGTAGCAACCCTCTGCACTGACTCCATCCTGTTCACATCCTTTTGAAGGTGCGGTCTCCAGAATTGCACACCATACTCCAAATGAGGTCGCACCAAAGACTTATACAGAGGTATTATCACCTCCTTTTTTCTGCTAGCCATTCCTCTCCGTATGCACCCAAGCATCCTTCTAGCTTTTGCCGTCACCTTTTCTACCTGTTTAGCTACTTTAAGATCATCAGACACAACCACGCCTAGGTCCCGCTCTTCTTTAGTGGACAAAAGTACTTCACCTCCTATACTGTATTGCTCCCTTGGATTGCTGCAGCCCAAATGCATGACCTTACATTTTTTAACATTAAATCCCAGCTGCCAAATTCTAGACCATTCTTCAAGCTTAGCTAGATCCCTCCTCATGTTATCTACACCTTCCTGGGTGTCTACTCTATTACAGATTTTGGTATCATCCGCAAAGAGGCAAACCTTACCCGACAGCCCTTCCGCTATATCACTAACAAAGATGTTAAAAAGAATCGGACCAAGGACAGATCCCTGGGGCACACCACTGGTAACATCCTTCTCCTCAGAGTGAGCTCCATTTACTTGTACTCTTTGTCGCCTCCCACCCAACCAATTTCTAACCCAAGCAGTAACTTTAGGGTCCATCCCTAGGGTGCTCAGTTTGTTTATAAGTCGCCTGTGAGGAACAGTGTCAAAGGCTTTACTGAAATCTAAATACACCACATCTAGAGCTCTCCCTCGGTCCAACTCCCTGGTCACCCAGTCAAAGAAATCGATCAGATTTGTCTGACAAGACCTGCCTCTGGAGAATCCATGCTGCCTCGCATCCTGTAATCCGCCGGACTCCAGAAACCTCACTATTTTCTCTTTCAGCAGCGTTTCCAATAATTTACTCAACACTGAAGTTAAACTAACCGGCCTGTAGTTTTCAACCACATCCTTACTTCCGCTTTTGTGTAAAGGCACCACATGAGCCTCTCTCCAGTCCTTTGGCACCACTCCCGACTCCAACGAGGCATTGAAAAGGTCAGTCAGTGGAGTTGCTAGAACGTCCCCAAGTTCCCTCAGTATTCTAGGGTGTATCCCATCCGGTCCCATCGCTTTGTCTACTTTAAGTTGAGCTAGTTTCTCACAAACACAGTCTTCTGAAAATTGTTCAAGATGTCCCTCGCTTCTGTTCTTATTTGTGGGTGTTTTCTGAGGTCCTGCTCCTGGTTCTTCATCTGTGAACACAGAACAAAAATATTTGTTAAGCAATTCCGCTTTATCCTTATCGGCTTCTACATATTCCCCCCCTGCACCCTTGAGTCTGACAATACCACTTTTGCCCTTCCTCTTCTCACTAATATATCTGAAAAATGTCTTATCCCCCCATTTTATTGCATTGGCTATTTCCTCCTCCTTTTGAATCTTTGCCTTCTTGACTACTTTGCTAGCTTCTCTAAGTTTTTCCAAATACAGATGCCTGTCTTTCTCTCTCTGTGATCTCTTGTATTTCATGAAGGCCTCCCTCTTTTTCTTCACTTTTTCAGCTACTTCCTTCGAAAACCATAGCGGTCTCCTGTTCCTTTTGCCTTTATTTACCATTTTAACAAAAAGGTTGGTTGCCTTTAAAATACCCCCTTTCAGTTTTGCCCACTGTTTTTCTACATCCCCCAGCTGTTCCCATCCCACTAACGACTCCCTGAGGTATTGGCCCATCTTCGCAAAGTTAGTCTTCCTAAAGTCTAAGATCTTCACCTTGGAATGGATTCTAACAGCCCTAGTCCTAATACTGAACCACACCATCTGCTGATCACTGGATGCAAAATGATCTCCCACTACAACATCAGAAACACTCTCACCATTGGTAAGCACCAAGTCCAGTATGGCCCCTTCACGTGTGGGGTCTGTTACCAATTGCCTGAATAGTTCTCCCTGTAGAGAATCCAGGATCTCCTTACTTCTAGATGATACTGCAGCAGGAATGTGCCAATCAACATCTGGCATATTGAAATCTCCTAGCAGTAGCACTTCCCCTTTCCTAGCAATGCTGCGTATGTCTTCAATTAACTCTCTGTCCACCTCTTCCTCTTGTGAGGGAGGTCTGTATATCACACCAATGCAAATAGATTTCTCTTTCCCTCTTTCTAGTTTAACCCACAATGCCTCCTCTCTCCCTTTTAAGCTCTGTAATTCCAAAGCTTTAATAGTAGTTTTTACATATAGTGCCACTCCTCCTCCCCTTCTTCCTACCCTGTCCTTTCTGAATAAAGTATAGCCAGGTATAGTTACATCCCAGTCATGGTTTTCTGTGAACCATGTTTCTGTAACTGCCACTAAATCCAAGTCAGCCACTCCCACCAAAGCTTCAACTTCAGGGATCTTATTTCCCATGCTACGGGCATTAATACACACTGCTTTCCATGTGTTACCCCTGTTACCCATTTCCATAAAGGTATTTAATGTATCACCTACCTGGGGGCTTTCACTTACCTGGGGGCTTTCTTCACCCATCCCCAATGAAGCTAGTTTAAAGCCCTCTTCAGTAGATTAGCCAGTCTACTACCAAAGATGCGTTGACCTTTCTTGGACAGATGGATGCCATCTCTGCTCTGCAACCCTTGGAACAGCATCCCATGGTCTAGGAAACCAAAATGCTCTCGAAGACACCATCCACGCAGCCATGCATTCATCTCCAGGATGCGAGCCTCTCTGCCTTGGCCTTTACCCTCAACAGGGAGGATTGAAGAGAACACCACCTGTGCACCTACCTGCTTCACCCTCTGTCCCAGAGCCATGAAGTCACTTTTGATACGTTCCGAGGTATACCTGGCAGTATCATTTGTTCCAACATGGATTAGCAACATTGGGTAATAGTCAGTGGGTTTGATGAGTCTCGGCAAACTCTCCGTAACATCTTGGATCTTGGCACCAGGCAGACAGCACACCTCTCTGGACATCAAGTCTGGTCGGCAGATGGACGCCTCAGTACCCCTCAGAAGAGAGTCTCCAACAACCACTACCCTTCGTTCCCTTCTGGTCACTGATTCTGCAACTATGGGGTACTTGAACTCTGGTTCTTCCCTTTCCAGGGATGCTTTCACCTCCTCCACTTCCAGGGCTGCATAATGGTTCTTCAATTCAAGGGCTGGAGAAGTTGGATTGGTGATTTTGCAGGCTCTGGTGACTGTTGTCCAACCATCGACATTCTGTTGGCACCCATCTTCTCCTGTGCTGGAGAGCCTGGTTGCTGCAAGAAGCATCTCATCAATGTACTTCTCACTGTCTTGAATGCTCCTCAGCCTCGCCACCTCCTCTCTGAGTTCCTCCACTTGTTTCCTCAGAGCTTCAGCATGCAGGCACCCTGCACAATGAACCGGTTCTTCAACTGTCATTAGGACCTCTGTCTGGACCGAGGCAGAAGCTGTAACGGGGGCAACAGCTTTAGCAATACAATTTTTCCCAGCCATTGTTCTGTTTGTGGAGCTTAGGTATCTGTTAAAGCAAAAGAGAGAGATCTACCAAGTACCAGCTGGTTTCGCAGCTGTCCTTTCAGAGAAAAAGCAGTTAAATCTCTTTAATTATATCCAATATGTGCTGGTCCAATTCACTCTGATTTGCTAAAGGGGGAGGTGCCCTATAAAGCAAGACTGCTTACTAGGGGTGGGTGGGTGCCGGGGTGGGTAGGGAGGGAACTAACACCTGATTAGGTGTTAGCAGTTTCTGAATCTGAGGAGGTTACAGAGTTCAGCAACCTACTGTGCTCCAGTAAAGTTCCCCTAAAACAGCAAAAATGTAAGTAACCTTGCTTTTAAAAAGTATACACTTTTACACTGGGGGGAGTTTATTCCAACATCTAGGAGCAAAAGAATTAAATGCCCTGTTGATCGTTGATTGTGACCAATTTGTGGATTCGCTGGGTATGACTAGCATGTTTTCAGTGAGAGGCCTTCTTGCTCTTGTACTAGGTGCTTGACAGATGAGGTCAGCGATCGTTGATGGCAAAATTTTATAGAAGGCCTTGAATGTGATAAGGAGCGCTTTATAAGTAATTCTGCATCTTATTGGGAGCCAGTGTAAGTCCATTAGGATTGGCGTAATATTGTCTCTTCTTGATGCACCTACTAAGAGACGTGCCGCAGCATTCATTACAAGTTGCAGCGGGTTGATGGTGTTCATTGGTAGGCCATGTAAGACAATATTTGCATAGTCAAAGTGAGGAGTGACTATTGCCTGGAATATTGAACGGAAGTCATTCGCTTCTAACATGGGTTTTAGTTGGCGTATCCCTTCAAACTACAAAAATGTGGGGAATTTTATATCTTAGGCATGTAGTTGAGTGTGTTCCCTTTGCAGAATTTCCTCAAAGATTTGATAAAATATTACTAATCAGAGTCCCTAAAATTGTAAAAGATTTGGGAGATGGGGTGAGTAGGAGCTGGGGAGGGGGAAAGAGGGAACTAATATCTTAGAAGTACTGTGACTTCAAAGAATATTTATTATTTGCCTACTTCCTTTTAAACTAGAGGTAAAAACAAACAAACAAATAAACCCTAATGCCTCAGAGCAAACAAATCAGCTTCTTAACAAAAAAACAAAAGCCTTCTACTAAAATTGCCCCATAACTAACAAAGCAATATATAAAATCATATGATACTGTGTACAAGTGCTGCCAATTATATATACTGTAGGATGGGAGCATTGCAGTAAAAAAGTGTACATTTAAGCAACAAAGCTGCTAATATTTTTTCATTTTTACTCTCAGCTCTGGCTGAAACGAGCACTTTTAGAACAGTTGTATTTGCTTTGGAGCAGGTGCAGAGCTGACACTGAAATGTTTTTAATTATAGTTACGTGTGAATTCCCATTGTAAAATGGAAAATAATATGCATGATTGACCAGCATAAACCATTCCCATTACTTGCTTCTTTTGATTCTCTGCATCCCTGGTATTTACATACACATGTAAACTGCTGTTTACATGTGTAGTCAATAGATGTGTGCAAATACCGCTATTTCCCCTGTAGATGCGCTTACAGTGATCTCCTTAGTGACCTAAACAGCCCAATTGTATATGCAAATATGCAACAAACCAAGGGCTTAAAGATGTTTATGCATTTGGCAGATGCATAACGTGCTTTGAATAGAACAGCTTTTATGTTTGGTTATATTTTAAAGATTTTTGGATCCTTTGCACTGCCTTTTTACTTTTTTCTTTTCAATTATTTCCGTTATTTTTCAGCCACTTTCTGTCTTTCTGTTGTATGGTCAAGAGCACCTCTCTCTTTATATTTTTGCATTTTAATTTATACCAGCCTATTGTACCATGCATGTGTGTGCACCATCAAGTCAATGTTGGTTTACAGGATCCGAGGCAGCATGAATACACCAGAGGCAGGTCTTGTCAGACAAATTGGATTGATTTCTTTGACTGGGTGACCAGGGAGCTGGGCCGAGGGAGAGCCCTGGATGTGTATTTAGATTTCAGTAAAGACTTTGACACTTTTCCTCACAGGTGACTTATAAACAAACTGGATGGACCCTAAAGTTACTGCTTGGGTTAGAAATTGGTTGAGTGGTGAGGGTACAGGTAAATGGAGCTCACTCTGAGGAGAAGGAGGTTCTCCAGGACCAAGCAGGAAGTCAGTCCTCACTTATGGGTGACGTCGGCGCCGACGGAGCCCTCGCGGAGCAATTTTCCCCAGCTTTCAAAGAAAGCCTTTGGGAATTGCAGCGCGCATGCGCGGTAGTCTTCCCGCCCGAAGGTGCCATCTTAGCCAGTCTTCTTTTTTCCGCGGAGCCCTACAGACGTCCCCGTCTTGTCCCCGCGTAAAAGTTGATTTTCCTCTGTATTTTTCCTTTTTTCTTTCGGTTCGACGCCGGTCGTTTTCCCGCCCGGACTCGCGACGCCGGTCTCGAGTCCTCTAACGGTTTTTCGGTTTTTCTGACTTAGTCAGCTTTCGTTTTCGTTTTTTCCCTGGCAGCCCGTCCTTTGACCTCGCAGGGGCCCTTTTTTTCCCCCGATGGCTGCCAGTGGCTTTAAGCGGTGTGGTCGGTGTGACCGAAATATGTCACTCACCGACTCACACGACCTTTGCCTCCGCTGCCTGGGCCCAGATCACGAGGAACTGATCTGTGGGCCCTGCAGCAAACTGTCCTCGAAGGCGTTGAGAAGTCGGCGGCATCAGCGCGAAAGAATCTTCGCTGACCCCAGCCGTACCCGGACCTCGTCGGAGGCCTCACTGTCGAAAGGCTCCAGTTCGGACCGTCGACGGAGCTCCTCCGACCGGGGTTCTCCCTCCGGGGACCATCGACGGAAGGAAAAACCCGCGAGGGCGGCGTCGGTGGACGCTCCTGGCTCCGCGAGGGCCAGGTCGCATAGCCCCGACAGCCGCCCCGGGTCCTTGGAGAAGGAACACCTCCCGAAGCGACCTCGCCTGGAGTCGGAGATGCCTGCCCGGGTAAGTCCTGTTGTCCTTCTGGACTCGCCTCCGCGTCAGCCGACGTCGGGCCCGACGCCGTCGGGGCCCGAGTCGGGGGCTGCTGGGTCGCCTGAGCTCGGACTCAGGTTGACGGCCTTGGAGAGCAGATTGTCTGCCTTCATGGACCAGCAGCGGGCACTGCTCGCTGGCTTCGCTGGCGTCGCTGCCCCGACCGCCGGGACGTCGACGTCCAAGTCGACCCCGGAGACCGAGCCGATCCTCGAGTCGATGAGAACTCGAGTCGATCCTCGGTCGAGGTCGCCCTCGGCCTCCCGTTCGGGACCGAGGTCGCCGACGCCGACTCCCTCGGCGTCGGGGCGGCTGGCGCCGCACCCTGCCCGAGCCGACCCCACCGAGTCCTCGTCGGAGTCGGTCTGGGAGTCTGAGGAGGAAGAGTCACCTGATTCTTTCCGGACTCGGTGTGTCCCATCGGACTCTCCGGAGTCCGAGCCTCGGAAGCAGTCCCCCCCGGAGGATGCCCGGTTCTCGGATTTCGTTAGGGATATGGCCAAGGCTTTGGCCTTCCCTGCGGACCCCGAGGAGGAGCCTCGAGCCGAAGAGCTCGACGCCCTCCAGTATGACTCTCCCGCGAGGGAGCACTTTACTGTGCCGGTTCCTCCTATGCTGGAACGACTACTCTTCCGCATGTGGGAGAGTCCGGCCTCCTCGCCGGTCCTGAGCAAGCGGGTCGATTCTATCTATCGAGTCCGCAAGAGCCCTGGCTTTCAAAAGGCGCAGTTGCCACACCATTCCATGGTAGTGGAATCGGCCATGCATCGTCTTAAGAGCCAGAAGATGCACTCCTCGGTGCCTCCTGGAAGGGAGGCCCGTAACCTGGATGGCCTTGGCAAAAAGTGCTTCCAGGGCTCTATGCTCGCCTGTCGTGTCCAGACTTACCAGCTCTACATGGGCATGTATCTCAGGGATCTGGCTAAAGAGCTAGCCGGCTTCTCCGCTGGTTTGTCCGAGGAACCCTTGCGGAGGTTCCTAGCCTTGTCCACAGGTATTCGGGAATGCTCAAAGTTCATGTCCCGAGCAGCCTATGATGGCTTTGAAGCCTCGGCTCGAGTGGCCGCAGCCGGCATCGGTGCCCGCCGACAGGCTTGGCTTCAGTCGTCCGACCTTGAGCCCTGGGTACAGGACAAGTTGGTCGATGTCCCCTGCCGAGGCGAAAACCTCTTTGGCAAGCCCATGGCGGAAAAGGCTGCACAAATTGAGACTGAGACTCTCACCAGGACCAGGCTTTCTAGGAAGACCTCCGCCCCTTCCCAGAAAAAGAAGGGCTCGGGAAAAAAGACCTTTTACCCGAGGAAGGCGGCTGCCTACAAACAATACCCCCATTATCAGGCCCCCGCAGCTCCCCAACAGGGCCAGCAGGCCAAGGGACGGGGTAACGGGTCCCGTAGGCAGCAAGCCCCCAAGCCTGCGCCACCAGCCCCTGCTCAGCAGGGTGGGGGTTTTTGACTCGCTCAGCATAGCCTCTCCCCCCCCGCTGGTTCCCCCCAGCACCGGAGGCCGGCTGGTTCACTTCGCCGACAGGTGGTCCAGCATCACCGCAGATGCCTGGGTGCTTCAGGTCGTGCGAGAGGGCTACCTTCTCCACTTCCATCAGGTCCCTCCCTCCTATTTTCCGGGAGAGCCTCCGCGCCCCCCTCTGCACAGGGAGTTGCTCCTTCAGGAGTTAGCAGGTCTTCTGCAGGATCAGGCGGTGGAACCGGTGCCACACCACCTGAGAGGTCAGGGCTTCTATTCAAGGTATTTTCTGATACCAAAGAGAACAGGAGGCCTCCGACCCATCCTGGACTTGCGCAACCTCAACAAGTTCCTTGTGCGGGAGAAGTTCAAAATGCTTACCCTTGGAATCCTTCTGCCCTACCTCCAGCAGGGAGATTGGCTATGCTCCTTGGATCTAAAGGATGCTTACACGCACATCCTCATCCACCCAAGCCACCGCCCATACCTAAGGTTTGTGGTGGCAGGAAATCATTACCAGTACAGAGTACTGCCCTTCGGCCTGTCCTCCGCACCGCGAGTCTTCACAAAATGTCTCGCGGTCGTGGCGGCCCATCTCCGGCTTCACGGCCTCTATGTTTTTCCGTACCTCGACGACTGGCTCATCAGAGCAGCATCCGCTCAGGAGGTCACCACCGCCACGTGCCGCACGGTGACTCTGCTGCAGCACTTGGGCTTTGTCATCAACTTCGCAAAGTCCACTTTGCTCCCCTCACAGGATCTCGAGTTCATCGGCGCAAGGCTGCACACCCCTCAGGCGCGAGCGTTCCTACCGCTCGACAGGGCTCAGCGGCTCATGGACCTAGCCGACCGCTTTCGCAGCCAGCCCCTGGTCTCCGCCAGGCGCTTCCTGAGACTGCTCGGCCATATGGCTTCCACCGTCCATGTGACCCCCAATGCCCGCCTGAATATGCGGCCTGCTCAGTGGTGTCTCCGCCAGCAGTGGCGACAGGCCACGGGCGGCCTAGCAGACCTGGTGCGCGTCTCCGAGCCGCTGGTCTCGTCTATCCGGTGGTGGCTCCGGCAGCCGAACCTGGTATTGGGAATGCCTTTCCAGTCACCTCAGCCGACCCGGGTGCTGACCACCGATGCATCCCTCCTGGGCTGGGGAGCCCATTGCCAAGAGGCACGTACTCAGGGCCTCTGGACCGAGTGGGAGTCTGCTCAGCAGATCAACTTCCTGGAGCTCAGGGCGATCCGCCTAGCTCTCAAGGCCTTCTCCCACCTGACCTCCCAACAGTCCGTCCTTGTCCAGACGGACAATCAAGTTGCCATGTTCTACGTGAACAAGCAGGGGGGCACGGGCTCCTTCCTCCTCTGCCGGGAGGCACAGAAGCTCTGCTCTTGGGCCGTCGGTCACGGCATTCTCCTCAAGGCAGTTTATCTCCCGGGCCAAGAAAATTGCCTGGCGGACAAACTCAGCAGGGTCCTCCAGCCGCACGAGTGGCGTCTGGACCCCTTGATCGTTCAGAAGCTCTTCCTCAGGTGGGGCCTCCCCACAGTGGATCTCTTTGCCAGTCCTCACAACCGGCAGCTTCCTCGCTTCTGCTCTCGTCAGCCTCACCCCCTTCGGGTGGCGGCGGACGCCTTTCTGATCTCATGGTCGGGGAGCCTTCTGTACGCTTTCCCTCCCATCCCGTTAGTCTCCCGGACCCTTTTCAAGGTTCTCCGAGACAAAGCTTTCGTGATCCTGGTGGCCCCTCGCTGGCCCAGGCAGCCGTGGTTTCCGCTCTTGCTGCAACTGGCGGTGGAGGATCCAATCCCTCTGGGGGTGCAACCGGATCTCCTCACCCAGGATCAGGGGTCCCTACTGCACCCCAACCTCAGGTCTCTCAACCTCATGGCCTGGCTGCTGAGAGGGTAGTCCTTGCTCCTCTCCTCTTGCCGGCAGAGGTGGAGGAGGTCGTCTTGGCTTCGCGACGGCCTTCTACCCGCAAATGCTACGCCCTTAAATGGCGTCGCTTTGCAGTCTGGTGTACCCAACAGTCTCAGGATCCCTTCTCCTGCCCGGTGTCGGTGATCTTACAGTACTTGCTACACCTCTCTAATCTGGGACTTAAGTCCAACTCCGTCAAAGTTCACCTCAGTGCTCTTTCCGCACATCATGTGCCGGTGGACGGCAGACCTCTCTCCAACGACCCTCTCGTAGCGAGGTTTCTCCGAGGTCTCCTACTACTTAAACCACCTCTGCGCCCGCCAGCGCCGGACTGGGACCTGAATGTGGTTTTACAGCGGATCACCTGTCCGCCTTTTGAACCTATGGCTACCTGCTCTCTCCGTTTTCTGTCTTGGAAAACGCTGTTCTTGATAGCCCTCACTTCCGCTAGGCGCGTAAGTGAATTACAGGCCCTCGTGTCTGATCCCCCCTACACTCGGTTCTACAAGAATAGGGTAGTCCTACGGACTCACCCAAAGTTTCTGCCTAAAGTGGTCTCCCCTTTTCACTTGAATCAGGAGGTGGTACTTCCAACCTTCTTTCCCAGACCACACTCCAGCCGAGCTGAGACGGTCCTCCATACCCTGGACTGTAGAAGGGCGTTGAACTTCTACCTTGACCGTACGCGGGAGCACCGTAAAGCTGCGCAGCTTTTTGTGTCCTTTGACCCCAATAAATTGGGGCTCCCGGTCTCCAAGCGTACTCTGTCCATCTGGGTTGCGGACTGTATCTCTTGGGCTTATGGGGCAGCCGGACTCGCCTTAGAAAGTCGAGTCACGGCTCATTGCGTTCGGGCAAAGGCCACGTCAGTGGCTTACCTCCGCTCTGTTCCGCTGGCAGACATCTGCCGGGCCGCTACTTGGTCTTCGAGCCAGACTTTTGCGGTCCATTACTGTCTCGAGAGGGAGTCCCGTAGGGACAGTGCTTTCGGACAGGCAGTCCTCCGTAATCTCTTTGAGGTCTGAGCAACTCCTACCCTCCATCCCGGATGTGGGCTACCGGTGGGTGATAATTCAGCGAAGATTCTTTCCTTCTGTGCTGCTGAGCTAGAGGGAGCTCATTTTTGTGCTTAGGGTCTCCGGTAGCCTTGAGCTTGGGAGTCCCATAAGTGAGGACTGACTTCCTGCTTGGTCCTGGAGAAAGCGTAGTTACTCACCTGTAACAGGTGTTCTCCAGGAGCAGCAGGAATCAGTCCTCACTACCCTCCCTCCTCCCCTTGGAGTTGCAATCGTCTGCTTATGTTCTTTTTGCAAATTTTTTATGCTGTCTTTTTAGCTATGTCATCTGACTGGCTAAGATGGCACCTTCGGGCGGGAAGACTACCGCGCATGCGCGCTGCAATTCCCAAAGGCTTTCTTTGAAAGCTGGGGAAAATTGCTCCGCGAGGGCTCCGTCGGCGCCGACGTCACCCATAAGTGAGGACTGATTCCTGCTGCTCCTGGAGAACACCTGTTACAGGTGAGTAACTACGCTTTATCAGTGGTGTGCCCCAGGGATCTGTCCTTGGTCCGATTCTTTTTAACATCTTTGATAGTGATATAGCAAAAGAACTGATGGGTAAGGTTTGCCTCTTTGCGGATGATACCAAAATCTGTAATAGAATAGACACCCAGGAAGGTGTAGATAACATGAGGAGGGATCTAGCTAAGCTTGAAGAATGGTCTAGAATTTGGCAGCTGAGATTTAATGTCAAAAATGCAAGGTCATGCATTTGGGCTGCAGCAATCCAAGTGAGCAGTATAGTGTAGGGGGGTGAAGTACTTTTGTCCACTAAAGAAGAGCGGGACCTAGGCGTGATTGTTTCTGATCTTAAAGTAGCTAAACAAATAGAAAAGGTGACAGCAAAAGCTAGAAGGATGCTTGGGTGATTAGGGAGAGGAATGGTAGCAGAAAAAAGGAGGTGATAGTGCCTCTGTATAAGTATTTGGTGCGACTTCATTTGGAGTATTTGTGTGCAATTCTGGAGACCGCACCTTCAAAAGGATATAAACAGGATGGAGTCAGTATAGAGGATGGCTACTAAAATGGTTAGTGGTCTTCATTATAAAGCATATGAGGATAGACTTAAGGATCTTAATATTTACACCTTAGAGGAAAGGCAGGATCGAGGTGATTGAGTCTTGAAGGACTAGCAAAAGGGACTGCTACTTCTGGAGAGAGATCTGCAATTGTGAGTATATACTTCTGGGAATTTTCTGAAAGGACTTCTTTGTTTTAAAGCTAATTAATCTGTGAACCCAGTGTTTTTTGTTCAATCAGTCAGGGCCCCACTTGGCAATTAAAGGAACAAATACAGAAATTGACAACACAAGCATCAATTGATAAAATAATTTCAAAAAAGGAATGTCAATTTTTAAATGACACAGATGATACCATAGCAAAATTTTATTTGGTTCCAAAAATTCATAAGAGTATTGAACAACCACCGGGCAGGCCGATTGTCTCAACAAAAGGATCAGTGCTAGAACCATTATCAATCTATGTTGACTCTTTTCTTCGACCACTTCTTACCATTATTCTCTCGTACATCAGGGACTCTTCGCATTTTCTGCAAATTCTGGAGACCCACTCTCAGTGGGCATCAGCACCACACATTTTATTAGTCACATTAGACGTCACTTCTCTTTACACCAAAATTCCGCAAGACACAGCATTACAGGTCATCGGGGAGGTTCTGGCTGATAGACAGGACCTTTCAGAAGTTCAACATCATTTTTTAATACGTTTGTTGCGGTTGGTGTTGTTTCATAACTATTTTCAATTTGAGAAGACCATCTATTTACAAACATCTGGGGTGGCGATGGGAGCCACATGCGCTCCGTCAGTAGCTAACATCTACATGGAAATGTTTGAGCGCAAATGGCTCTCCACATCCATTTTTGACGACAATATAAAATTATGGCGTCAATTTATAGATGATGTCTTTATGTTGTGGCAAGGCCCAGTGGAGTCTCTAACAGAATTTGTGCAGTGGTTGAATAGCTGCGATACCAATATTCAATTTACCCATGAGAGCAGCTTCAACTCAATCACTTTTTTGGATTTAAAAATATCTAAGGGGGCCGGTACCTGGCATACAACGGTGTATTGTAAACCCACTGATCGCAACACTTTGTTGCATTATACTAGTGCTCATCCACAGCGTTTAAAGAACAGTCTCCCATTTTCTCAGTTCCTAAGATTTCGACGTAATTGCTCGGAAGTGCAAGAGTTTAAAATCCAGGCAAGAATTTTAAAAGATAAATTCCGTGCACGGGGTTATCCGGAACATATAATAGAGTCAGCATACAAACGTGCACTTTATTACAATTGAGATAATTTATTAACTCCTCGAAGGTTGCAAGGAACATCACAAGCTTGCGTGAGCCTTATCACCAAATACTCACCGTATAGCTATAATATTATTAAAATATTAAAGAAACATGAGAATGTGTTGCATAGTCTTTATCTTTATCTTTATCTTTATTAAAATTTGATATACCGCTACGGCAGCGCATTGAGCGGTGTACAATAAAATTTGATCAACACTACAATCCAGGAAAAAGAACGCCAAGTTTAAGACAGGAAAGAGGATTTAAAGAAAAGTGAACAAATTAGAACACCAAACAATATCTCATAATAAGTTTGACACAACTGATGTTAACAATATACAACAAATCATAACAAATAAAAAAGAAATTAACAATAATCAAACCAGGGTATACAGATACATGTAAAACAGACATAGACAGTACTTGGTTAGACACGCAGACGAAGGCAGTCAGGGTGGGTCTTCAGGGGGAGGTCAAAAGCTTTCTGGAATAGGTAGGTTTTTAGTAGGGATTTAAACTGAGGGTAGGATGATTCTAGGCGTAACGGAGTGGGAAGTTTATTCCAGAGTGAAGGGCCAAGGAAAAACCAAGCTGAATGCCGCGTCTGTTCCAGACGGGCTTGTGAGGGAGAAGGAAGAGTTAAACGGTTTGTTTGAGTGGAACGGAGCAGCCGGTGAGGAGTATACCGTGAAATGCAGTCAGCGAGGTACCGAGGGGTGCAAGTGTAAAGTATACCAGGCCTAGAAAATTACTATGCTCGATGTGTCTGGCAGAGGCAACGAAACATGAAAGAACTTCTCAGTCTTACTGTTCTTTGTCCAGAGCCAGTGAGTTTGATACCAACACAAACCGGACATCGTAAGTGTGGCTCTTGTGATATTTGTTCTTCAACATTAGAACTGGAGATCTTTGAATATAGGACAAAAAAATTCCGTTTAAAACATTCAACATCATGCGGCTCCACTTATGTGGTATATTGTATTTTGTGCCCTTGCCATCTAGCATACATTGGCAAAACCATACGACCGTTTAGAGTGCGTATGCGAGAACATAGGAGTAAACTTAAATGTGGGTACACGCAGGCTCCTATAGTCCAACATTGTTTAGATTTCAAACACAATTTTGATTCTCTGAAGTGTTTCTGTATAGATTTCATAGAGCGAGGATTGGAGGGTAGATCGAGAGATCTTATATTGGTACAAAAAGAACAGAAATGGATTTTTGAGGCAGCTACAGTGTATCCGACAGGGTTGAATTTGCAAATAGAGTGGAGTACATGTCATTAGCCAATTGAATCTCAGGATGTCATCACATGTCAATTTTCTTGGCCCTTTAAATGCTCCCAGTGGAATCTAGTCCGCAAGCGCGGCGTCTTTTGATGAGAACTGCAACAGCCAACACGGGGTGAGTCCCACTCACTGTTACACTGAGAACAGTAATCAATATAAGATGTATCATAAGATAAATTTCGGTTTGTTTCAATATTATAGATTTCTAATGAGGATTGATATTGAGTTGGAGCAGAGCTGATGAGTATCCCCTGAAGAAACGTTTGACTGTAAAACGCTATGGTGCCATTATTCAGGCGTTGGGAGAAAAGCTTATCGTGTTTCAGATAAGCATCCTCAGATTAATGTTACACTTATAATATTGAATTTATAAACATGAGTATTAAAAAATCCATATTAGCTTTAATGAAAAATTAAGCAACTAAGAAGGGTCATTGATGTAAGGTTTTGGGCGCAGTTCTCACATGAATATGTGTGTTCAATAAGTCGCCCCATTCTGATTCTGAGACCCAGTTGCATAAAAAGCTAGGGATTGGTTATAATACAAGGAGTTACACATTATAGATCATCTTAAGGGTGAAAAGTAGAGCTGCATCATATATCTAACTGGACAGTTTTATTAGTATACATATCCATAGCAACCCTTAGTAAGTAAAGAACTTAGATCTAAACACAAGCTTAAAACTAAGATGCAGACAGCAGTCCAGCAGTGAGATGGGGGCTTTCCAGTCTTTTGCATTGAGTGTCACATGTATGATTTTCTCCCAGTTGGTGAGAGGTCTTACATGTGCACTAGGTGCAAGGAGCTCTTTGCTCTTGGAGAATGAGTCCGTTCTCTAGAGGCTAGAGTAGCAGACTTGGAAAACATAAGAGACAGAGAGGTACATCAACGAGACCTACAGGGATATAGTCTTGAAGTCCCACCTCCAGTCTGGCAGCATCCCTGTTGCCATGGAGGAGAGAGGTCACGTTACAGGAGAGCATCACCCTGGTGTGGCAGGAAGTGATCCTGTAACTAGGACCTGTCCTCCAGGTGATGTAAAACCCTCTCGCTCCGAGGAAGTTTCTCCAGGGCCATGTGCCCATGAGGGAAGGGTTAGGACAGCCGTTATAGTTGGTGATTCGATCATTAGACATGTAGATAGCTGGGTGGCTGGTGGACGTGAGGATCGCCTGGTAACATGCCTGCCTGGTGCGAAGGTAGAAGACCTCACGCGCCATCTAGATAAGGTCTTAGTGCTGGGGAGGAGTCTGCTGTCTTGGTACATGTCGGTACCAATTACATAGGAAAATGTGGTAGGGAGGTTCTGGAGGCTAAATTTAGGCTTTTAGGTAGGAAGTTGAAATCCAGAACTTCCAGGGTAGCGTTCTCCGAAATGCTTCCTGTTCCATGCGCAGGACCCAAAAGGCAGGCAGAGCTCTGGAGTCTCAATGCGTGGATGAGACAATGGTGCACAGATGAGGGTTTTGGATTTTTTAGGAATTGGGGAATTTTCTGGGGAAAGGAGGGGCTCTTCCGAAGGGATGGGCTTCACCTTAACCGGGATGGAACCAGGCTGCTGGCATTAACCATAGAAAAGGAGATAGAGCAGCTTTTAAACTAGATAATAGGGGAAAGCCGACAGTTGCCCAAGAGTGCATGGTTCGGAAGAATGTATCCTTGAAGGATACTACCAAAAGCAGAGAGGTTCCAAAAAAGAGTAAAGTAGCCCAAATGCCCTCGAGTATGGAGCAGACACAGCTTAAAGATCCCAAATTACCCATATCTACAAATAGCCAGATTAATATGAATAAAATACGGTCTCTAAGATGCTTGTATGCAAATGCTAGAAGTCTAAAAAATAAGTTGGGAGAGTTAGAATATATAGCACTAAATGAGAGGTTAGTTATGATTGGAATATCAGAGACATGGTGGAAGGAGGACAACCAGTGGGACACTGTGATATCTGGGTACAAACTATATTGTAATGATAGAGCTAATCATTGGTGGAGGGGTTGCGCTCTATGTTAGAGAGGGCATTGAGTCAGAAAGGATTAACGTTTTGCAGGAAACAAAATTTGCTGTAGAATCTCTATGGATTGAAATTATATGTAAAACGGGGAAAGCGATGGCAGTGGGGGTGTAATATTGACCTCCTGGCCAGAATGAACAAATGGATGATGAAATGCTCAAAGAAATCAAGGAAGCTAACAAAAGTTACAGTGCAGAAATAATAATGGGTGATTTCAATTACCCCGGTATCGACTGAGTCAGTGTCACAACAGGACATGCTAGGGAGATAAAGTTACTAGATGAAATAAATGACTGCTTCTTGGAGCAGCTGGTTCATGAACCGACCAGAGGGGAAGCCATATTAGACCTAGTCCTTAGTGGAACACCAGATCTTGTGCAAGAGATAAGAGTGTTGGGGCCACTTGGCAATAGTGATCATAGCATGATCGCGTTTGATTTAATTAGTGGAGGAGGGATAGTAAGGAAATCCACAGTGCTACCTTTTAACTTTCGAAAGGGAGGCTATGATAAAATGAGGAAAAGAGTTATGAAAAACTAAAAGGAGCAGTTACAAAGGTTAAAGACTTGCATCAAGCTTGGGTGTTGTTGAAAACTACTATCTTGCAAGCCCAGACCAGCTGTATTCCACGCTTTAAGAACAGTGGAAGGAAGTCCAAAAAACTGCCAGCATGGTTTCAAGATGAGGTCAGAGAGGCTGTTGTTGCCAAAAAAGCATCTTTCAGGAAATGGAAAAAAGAGCCAAACAACGAAACCTGGAAACAGCACAAGCACTGGCAAATCAAATGCAAGGCATTGATAAGGCAGGCAAAGGGAGAATTTGAGAAGAAGCTTGCTGTGGAAGCAAAAACACGAAATAAAGACTTTTTCAAGTACATTCGTAGCAAAAAACCTGTGAGAGAGTCAGTTGGTTCATTAGATAATAGAGGAGTTAAAGGGGCACTAAGAGGCGACAAGCCGATAGCGGAGAGACTGAATGAATTCTTTGTTTTGGTCTTTACTGCAGAAGATGTAGGGATGTTACCCATGACTGAAGTGGTATTTAAAGGTGTGGAAGAATTGAAGGAAATATCGATACATCGGGAAGATGTATTACAACTATTAGATAAACTGAAGAGTAGCAAATCACCTGGGCCGGATGGTATACATCCAAGGGTGTTGAAAGAACTGAAATATGAGATAATAGCAGGTCTGCAATCTGTGAATTTTCATTAAAATCATCTGTAATACCTGAAAATTGGAGGATCGCCAATGTAACGCCAATTTTTAAACAGGGTTCCAGGGGTGATCCGGGAAACTACAGACCCATGAGCCTGACGTCAGTACCGGGAAAAATGGTAGAAACCATCATGAAGACCAAATTACTCAGCATGTAGATAGTCATGGCCTAATGGGAGACAGCGAACATGGCTTTAGATAAGGAAGATCTTGTCTTACTAATCTGTTATGTTTTTTTGAAAGTGTGAATGAACAGGTGGACAAAGGTGAATCGGTTGATATAGTGTATCTGGACTTTCAGAAGGCCTTTGACAAGGTCCCTTATCAGAGACCTTTGGCAAAACTAAAGAGTCATGGGATAGGAGGCAGTGTACTATTGTGGATGGGTAACTGGTTAAAAGATAGAAAGCAGAGGATAGGGCTAAATGGCCAATTTTCCCAATGAAGAAAGGTGAATAGTGGTTTATCCCAGGGATCTGTGCTGGGTCCGCTGCTTTTTGACATATTCATAAATGACCTAGAAAAGGGAATAACGAATGAAGTTATCAAATTTGCAGATGACACAAAACTATTTAAAGTTGTTAAAACCCAAGAGGATTGTGAAAAATTGCAAGAGGATCTTGATAAATTGGAAGACTGGGCATCAAAATGGCAGATGAAATTTAGTGTGGACAAGTGCAAAGTTATGCACCTAGGAAAGATCAACCCAAACTATGGTTATACAATGCAAGGTTCCGCATTAGGAACCACCACCCAGGAAAAAGATTTAGGCGTCATTGTGGATAACATGTTAAAACCCTCGGCCCAGTGTGCAGCGGTGGCCAAGAGAGCAAATAGAATGCTAGGTATCATAAGGAAAGGAATGGAAAATAAAACAAAAGATATTATAATGCCTCTATATCGTTCCATGGTGAGACCGCACCTTGAATATTATGTGCAGTTCTGGTCGCCGTATCTTATAAAGGATATAGCGTTATTAGAAAAGGTTCAGAGAAGAGCCACCAAAATGGGAAAGGGGATGGAAGGATACTCCTATGAAGAAAGGCTAAAAAGATTAGGGCTCTTTAACCTGGAAAAACGACGGCTGAGGGAAGATATGATAGAAGTCGATAAATTAATGAACGGAGTGGAACTGGTAAACGTAGATCGATTGTTTACGTTATCAGAATATAGAAAGACTAGGGGACATGCAATGAAGCTACAGGTAAACTATTTAAGACTAATAAAAGAAAATATTTTTTCACACAACGTGTAATCAAACTCTGGAATTTGTTACCGGAGGATGTAGTAAAGGCTGTTTATTTATTTTTATTTATTTATTTGTGTGCTTTTCTATACCTCCCCTTCCAGAGATCAGGGGCGGTTTACAAAGAACAAGTAAAATCAATTGAAAACATTGAACATTGAATTACATAGAACATTTTAGCACAAAAATAACTATGATACATGGAACATGTTTAACTATTTACAGAGAACTGTTAGTGTAGCTGGGTTTAAAAAAGGTTTGGACAAGTTCCTGGAGGAAAGGTCCATAAACCATTATTAAGAAGGGACCCAGGATATCAATGCTTGACCCAGTACAAGTATTGTGGAACCTGTGTCTTTTGGGGAAAAGTGCTAGGTACGTATGACCTAGATTGGCCACTGTTGGAAACAGGATACTGGGCTTGATGGACCTTGGTCTGACTCTGTATGGCATATCTTATGTTATGTTCTCCGTGGCATAAATGCAGAGGGGGAGAGCCTCTTTCAATTGAAAGCAAGTTCTGCTACGAGGGGACATGGGATGAGGGTGAAAGGGGATAGATTCAGGAGTGATATGTGGAGTGGAGGAGTGGCCTAGTGGTTGGGGCAAGGTACTTCAGGCTGGAAGGTCGGGGGTTCAAATCCCACTAGAGGACAGCAACCTTGGGCCGGAAGGACTGGGGTTTCTAGTCCCACAGGTGCTCCTTGTGGTCTTGGGCAAGCCACTTAACCCTCCATAGTCCATGTTCCCTGTAAAATAGTTATCTCCAAGTTATAATGCCCTGTTCAATGTAATTTCAGTTCGTTCAATGTAAACCGCACTGATGCAGAATAGCGCGGTATATAAGAGAATGTAAATAAAAAATATATATATTACTTTACGGAAAGAGTGGTGGATCCATGGAATAGTCTCCCAGTGGAGGTGGTAGAGATGAGGACAGTAGTTGAATTCCAACAAGCATGGAACAAACACAGAGGATCTCTACAGGAAAAAAGGGGACTGTTGTAGTGGTTGATATGGAAGGGCAGAATAGATAGGCCATGTGGTCTTTTTCTGCTGTCATGTTTCTAATGTTGACTCCTGGTAACCTAGTCCCTGGGTTTTCTTGGCAAAGTGCAACTGAAGTAGATTGTCAGGCCTTTCTTCCATGTAGGACGTCTACAGCACTTAGTATCCAAGTACTGACCAGGTCTGATGTCAGCCAAGAGCAGGCTCATTCCTGGCAGCCAAAGCCTGGCATTGAAACATGCAGTTTATTTAGCAATGCTTATATACTGCTTTTCACCTGGTCAAAGTGCTGTACATTCGGATACAGTATCTATTTCCCTTTGTTCCTGAAGGACTCACAGTCTGTATTTCATACCTGAGGCAACAGAGGGTTAAGTGGCTTGCCCGAACCCACAAGGAGCACCTGTGGGACTAGAAAGCCCAGTTCCTCCAGCAGGATTCAAACCCCTGGCCCTCTGACGTGAGGTAACCTGCCCCTACCACTAGGCCACTGCTCCCTTTCCAGTTACCTATGATGATCAGCACTGACACTGAAGCGATGTCGAATGCTTGTGTTAGGTAGTTGATTACAATGGCATGATGACAGATAAGCAGCCTAACGCAACGAAGTGCAGATGTACCTGCAAGTAAAGCAAGATCTGAAAAGAAGCACCCCGATTGACTTTGCAATTAGAGCAGCTTCATCTCTGAATCAGGCTGTGTTAATTCTGCGACAAAAAATATCTACTACATACTGCCTGCATTTAACCCTGAAGAAAACCTGAGAAGTTTAATTTAGCTACCCAGCCCAAATCATTGGACTGAATATTTCTCTTATTAGCTAGTTCTGTCTTTCTCCATTAGAGGGCAGCAGAACTCTGTGTCTTCACACAACCCCGTCTGATTGCTTGGGAGTCAAGAGTGATGGAAGTTGGCCTTGTGAGTGTGCTGAAATCTTATGTGATTTTGGAGGGAAACTGAAGCAGATTCATTTGGTATAATTCCAAACTCCATCCTTGTGACCTATCTTGGCAGCTCCCAGCACAGTGTAAATTGTTTACAGATCAAACAAGCAGAGTACTCGGTAGGATTGTAGATATTAGAACATTCCTGGGGCTTTTACCAGTCTGGGAAAGAGAAAGCAAATTCTATTCCATTAACTGTTTTAAAGCTTAATACTAAAATGTCAGGCGCTTCCTGTGCTGCTGCCATCAGCTCAGTTTGTTTTATTTCCTCTGAAATCCTTGAGGGCAGCTCCGTAACTAGGATTGAATGGCCCCAGCAGAAAGATTAAGATGGGCCCTTATCAAGCTGTTTCTCAAGGTAGGGGCTGGGGAGGGTCCCCAATGGGGCTGCATTCAGGTAGGGGAGGAGTGCGATGGAAATTGAGGATATCTGGGATAGTGTTTGGGTGGGTGTCTAGGGTTTTAGTAGAGGGCGGGGGAGTGCATGGGTGGTACATAGGGGGTTCCTAAGAAAGAAGGGATTTGTGGGTGAGATCTTTAAGGTGTGGTTGTAGGTATTACAGATGTTAACTTCTACTGATGCCATCGATTTGCTCATTGTTATCTCACTATTTTCCTACTTCCGGTTGTTATCACCTTTGATTTTCTGATGTAATACATCATGGTTCCTCTGCTTCAGCTGTATTTAGTGTGTCTTTATTTTTAATTCTGAAACATGGTGTCAGAAGATTCGGAACCTGTGCTGTTTTCCTGCCTATGATGGAGAGAGTTTCTAGAGTGTGGTGGGCTGCAGACCTAGGAGTTCTAACAAAGCTTACAATGATACTGATCATCTTATTTATTTATTGGGGGGCGGGGGTGGGCTGGTTTATACCGCTTTATCAGCAAAATCAAGGGGGTTTACATAGAACATTTGAATTGCATTTTAATAGAACAAGAAGTGTAAACATTTAACAATAAAATACATTGCTGAATAGCATTAATCACATTATAACTAGAACATTAAATGGAACATATTTACATGAACAATACAGTTAAGTATAGCGTTCAGAGGTTGTACCCTAGTCCATGAAGAGGAAGCGTTGCCATGAGAAGTAATTGGGGAATTATTCTGATTATGTAGGGTATATGCTAGGTCCGGGTATCTTAGTTTGATAATATTCAGTGAACAGGTGTGTTTTGGGAAGGTGGCTAGGTCATTATGCTGTAGCAAAGTGCAATCAATGAATAAATCCAGGAGTCAATTGACAGGGTCCAAGCCAGTTTATTGTGCACAGGCCCAGTCAGTCAAAGCTTCAAAAGGAACTGAGCAAAGGTTTCTACAGAGACATAACCATTTATACCTCTTTTTCAGTTTGATACATGAGAACTTTCTATTGGTTCCAACTTGATACATACAAACTTCTCATTGGTTCTACATTTCCTGCACCTGTCCAATTAGAAATCCCTCCGGAGCCTAGCAACCAGCCCCCTCCCTTAGGATCGCTCTAACAATGGTGCAGTTCTTGATTTTGTTACTTCTCTACTGCAAGGTTATCCCTAGCTCCAGGAATGCATATATTGAAACATTTCTGTTCTTTCACACACAAGAGAATAATGGAAGACTTATGGATTCATAAAAACTTCTTATTAAGCATTTTAAAAGTTTTCTCATTTTTCACAGATTTTTGGTTCTTTTCTAGCTATAATGGGAGTTAGGATCCAGGCCTAACTTACAGGCCCTTCATAGTAGCAGGCCATGCTAGGCCATAGCTTATCACAATTATACATCTTAGGGTTGGCGGGAGAGAGTTCCAAAGGATGGGAGAGTAGTATGTAAATGCTCTATTACTTGTTGCTTGGTTGGTTTTTCGGCAGTTTGTAGGGATTGACCAAGTGTTTTGTGTGCATTCTCTTCTTTATCTTGAGTATGGTAGCATGGTTATTTATTTTATTTATTTATTTATGTATTTATTTGTGAGTTTTATATATCACTTTCTCAACCTAACCAAGGCGGTTTACATATAACATTTAAACAATCTTAAAATAGTTTATATTGAAACAAGGTGTTATGAACAATGCAACAAAGCAAACATAACTCACTAAACTCAATGATATAAACTTATTTACACATGCAGAGTAGGCATTTGCATGGATATAAAATAAGCATGTAATACAATATTAGACAGTGTTAAAAGTTGGCCTATTTAGAGATTTATTTGTTGTTTATTTATTTGTTACACTTTTCTATACCGCCCCTTCCAGGGATCAGGGGCGGTTTACAAATAACCAATATATTACAGGTAACAGATAAGTGAACTTTTTACAGAAAACGGAAAATAATATAAAACAAGAACTATTTACATATTAACTATAGACAATAGTTATTTGTGATTGGATGAATACGAATACATGCTGTATGTATTTTCTGTGCCAGGGTATTGTTGTCTGCGAGGTTGAGTTGTTTTTGAGGTTGAGCTAGAATTGTCGTTTCCATAATGTGCAATGAAGAGATATGTTTTGAGTTCTTTTCTGAATGCATGTAAGTCTTTGAGCGGATTGATAAGGGCAAGGAATTCCAGAGACTAAGGGCAGCAAATGTGAAAGCTGTAGAACTTGTAGTCTGTTTTGTCTTACGAATAGTGTGGGGGATTATAAGAGAATGAAGTGTATTTTCCCTTTGAGATCTGGTATCTGGGGGAGGGGGGGGTGAAGGAGGGTCATGAGGAAGTATGGAGCAATATTGTTAATCAGTTTGAAGGTTGTCATCATTATCTTGTACTTTATTTGGCTTGTTATTGAGAGCCAGTGAAGGTCATATAAAATTGGTGTAATATGGTTAGATGAACCTTGGAAATGATTCTGGCTGTAATGTTTTGCACTCTCTCGAGTATATTTAGGTTCTTAGTTGGTAGACCCTATAACAGAAACAAAGTGTGGTATAATAATGGCTTGAACTCAGGGCCGGCCCGTCCATTGAGCGAGAATGTTTTTTGCACAGGGCCCCGCGTTTCAGGGGGCCCCGCGCAAAAAACATTCTGATCCTAAAGTTAAATTAAAAAAAAAAAAAAAAAAAAAAGCTGTCTTCTTCCGCTGCCGGGGGCCGCCGCGGCAGCATCGAGTGTGCCGCGGGGCCCCCCCTGCCCAGCAGAACCTGCCCTCCCCTTTATCACCTCTGTCTCTCGTTGTAGCTTCAGTCACACGCGCCGGCTCTCAGAGCGCGAGAGGAGAGTTTCTCCCTCGCTGCTCTGTTAAGCCCGCGGGGGCTGATGGGAAGTTCCCATCAGCCCCCGCGGGCTTATCAGAGCCGCGAAAGGGAAACTGGTCCTTTCGCGCTCTGAAAGCCGGCGCGTTTGACTGAAGCTACAATCAGAGACAGAGGTGATAAAGGGGAGGGCAGGTTCTGCTGGGCAGGGGGGGCCCCGCGGCACACTCGATGCTGCTGCGGCGGCCCCGGCAGCCGGAGAAGACAGCTGAAAAAAAAAAAACAGTTCCCGGGCGGGCGGGCGGGCGGGGGGGGGCTATGGTGGGGGTTAGAAGTGGTGATGGGCTATGGGGGGTTAGAAGTGGTGATGGGCTATGGGGGGGGGTTAGAAGTGGGGAGGGGCGAGGGGGGGGCTATGGGGGGGGGTTAGAAGTGGTGATGGGCTATGGGGGGGGGTTAGGAGTGGTGATTCGATATGGGGGGGTTAGAAGTGAAGGGCTAAGGGGGGGTTAGAAGTTGTGATGGGCAATGGGGGGGGGATTGAAGTGGTGATGGGCTATGGGGGGGTTAGAAGTGGTGATGGGCTATGGGGGGGCTATGGGGAGTTAGGAGTGGTGATGGGCTATGGGGGGCTATGGGGGGGTTAGGAGTGGTGATGGGCTATGGGGGTGGTTAGGAGTGGTGATGGGCTATGGGGGAGCTAAGTCTGTATCTGGGCTGATGGGATTAAGACTGAAAGTGGGTTGATGGGGGGGGATTAGGACTGGAAATGGGCTGATGGGGGATTAGGACTGGAAATGGGCTGGTGGGATTAGGACTGGGAGTGGGCTGATGGGGAGGTTAGGACTGGTAATGGGGTATGGGGGGGGGGGCTTAAACTGAAAATTGGGTGATGGGGATTAAGACTGGAAATGGGCTGGTGGGATTAGGACTGGCAGTGGGCTATGGGGGGCTAGGACTGGTAATGGGTTGGGGGGGTTGCTAGGACTGGAAATGGGCTGGGGGGATTAAGACTGGAGGTGGGCTGATGGGGTTAGGACGTAATGGGCTGTGGGCTGTTGGGGGGGTTAGGACTGGTAATGGGCTATGGGGGGGCTAGGACTGGGAATGGGCTGATGGGGGGGTTAACACTGGAGGTGGGCTGATGGGGTTAGTACTGGTAATGGGCTGTGGGCTGATGGGGGGTTAGGACTGGTAATGGGCTATGGGGGGTTAGGACTGATAATGCGCTATGGGGGGCTAGGACAGGAAATGGGCTGATGGGGAGGGTTTATGACTTGAGGTGGGCTGATGGGGTTAGGACTGGTAATGGGCTGTGGGCTGTTGGGGGGGGTTAGAACTGATAATGGGCTATGGGGAGGTTAATACTGGTAATGGGCTGTTGCTGATGGGGGCTGTCTGGTAATGGGCTATGGGGGGATAGGACTGATAATGGGCTATGGGGGGGGGGCTAGGACAGGAAATGGGCTGATGGGGAGGGGTTAGGACTTGAGGTGGGCTGATAGGGTTAGGACTGGTAATGGGCTGTGGGCTGATGGGGGGTTAGGACTGGCAATGGGCTATGGGGGGCTGACTGGAAATGGGTTGATGGGGTTAGGACTGGAAGTGGGCTGATGGTGGGTTAGGACTGGAAGTGGGTTGATGGGGGGGGCTAGGACTGGTATTGGGTTGGGGGGTTGCTAGGACTGGAAATGGGCTGATGGGGGGCTAGGACTGGAAATGGGCTGATGCAGGGACTAGAAGGGAATGGATGCTGGGTGAGGCTGGAACTAGAAGGGAGCTGATGTTGGGGGAGGATTAGAATGGGATGGGCTGGGAGAGTAAAATGGAGAGGGGAAAAATATTTTGTGTGGGAGGGATAAAAAAATCTACAATTAGCCGGGTATTGGGAGAGTAAGTGGGGATTGAGGATGGAGGGGTAAAATTTGAGTGGATGAAATAGGAATGAGGAAAGAGCAAAAGGAGAAAGATTAGTATGTTAAAGCAGATGTAGAGAGAGAGAATGGAAAAAAAACTAGAAGAGAGAAGAAAGGACAAATGGACAGCAGATGATGGAGAGTTAGCAGAAAACATGAAGAAACCAGAAGAAAGTGTCTGGAGCAATTGCAACTGAAAAAAAATGCACAAAAGGTAAAAAGATATCTCTTTATTTTGAATTTATTAACCGGAATATGAAAGCTCTGGGAAATGTGCATCATTAACGTCTGCGCTTTGTTTGGTACAAGTGGAAATTAATTTATAGTTTTATTTCTACAGTGTTGTTGTACATTCCAAGTTTGGCTTTTGGGGTTCCCAGTTTAATTATTACCTTCCTGTTTCTAAATTGTGATTCCTTGTTTGGTGATGGTCTATGTTCTGCATGTGTAACTGAGCTGAGGTATTCTGTTTATGTAATTCCTATTTGACATTGCCACTTGTTCTCTTTCCCCAGTAGGTCATGTATTGTTGTACTCTGAAATGTATTGGTTTAATATTTGCAGTGTTGCTTTTTGATAGGTAGGGTATGGTGCTTTGTGAGTCCTGGTAGCGCTGTTAGGATACGGCGGGTTTGCTATGGGTTCTAAATGGGCAGTGTTTGTAGAAGTTCCTAATGTGCCTGGCGGTTGGCACTGCATTATACTGTAGTCTGGGCAGTGTTTGTAGTAGTTCCTAATGTGCCTGGGCAGTGTTTGTAGTAGTTCCTAATGTGCCTGGCGGTTGGCACTGGATTATAGTCTGTCTTTATCCATACACTCATTAAGAGACATGTTTACTAAAAGTTAGTGTATGTTAGCATTATGCAAATATTTATGCAAATAAGGCCACTTATGCAAATGAGGCCCCGCACCGAGTCTCCGCACATGGCCCCGCACCCCCCTTGGGCCGCCCCTGCTTGAACTACACATCTGAAGTTGTGGGTGTCAAGAATAGTCTTAAGTGCTGGATGGTCTTTAGCTTGTAAAAGAGGTCCTGGATGTTTTAAGTGGGGTAGCATACTGAGGGATTGGTCAAGAATTATACCTCTTGCTTAACTGGAAGGACAATATTGTTAATAGTGATGGATTTAGGGGGGAGATGTTTGATTTTTTTATATATAAGACTTCTATTTTGTTCTGATAATAATCCCTGAATAGGTGTGTTTTAATTCTTTACGGAAGGTGAGTAGGTAATTTATGTTTCTTAGGTTTAGAAGCAGGGCCGGCCCGTCCATTGAGCGAGAATGTTTTTTGCACAGGGCCCCGCATTTCAGGGGGCCCCGCACAAAGAACATTCCGCTTTAAAAGTAAATTTAAAAAAAAAAAAGCTGGCTGCTGCCGCCACCGCAGCAGAATCGAGTGTCCCGCGGGGTCCCCCCACCCGGCAGAGCCCTCCCTCCCTGCCTGCTTGCCGCCCTCAGTCCCTTTCCACTTCAGCTTAGAGCCGCGAAGGGAGAGCTTCTCCCTTGCGACTCTGTTAAGCCCACTGGGGCAGATGGGAAATTTCCCATAAGCCCCAGCGGGCTTGACAGAGCCATGAGGGAGAAACTCTCCCTTCGCGGCTCTAAGCCGAAGCGGAGAGGGACTGAGGCAAGCAAGCAGGCAGGGAGGGAGGGAGTGCTCATCCGGGCAGGGGGGGCCCTGCGGGACACTCGATTCTGCCACGGCGGCGGCAGCAGACAGCTTTTTTTTTTTTTTAGTTTTAATTTTCCCTGGGCTGATGGGAGGGAGGGGGGTTAGGGCTGCAGGGGGGTTTAGGACTTGGGTGGGCTGATGGGGTTAGGACTGGTAATGTGCTGTAGGCTGATGGGTGGGGTTAGGACTGGTAATGTGCTGTAGGCTGATGGGGGGGTTAGGACTGGTAATGGGCTGTGTGCTGATGGGGGTTAGGACTGGTAATGTGCTGTAGGCTGATGGGTGGGGTTAGGAATGGTAATGTGCTGTAGGCTGATGGGGGGGTTAGGACTGGTAATGGGCTGTGGGCTGATGGGGGGTTTAGGACTGGTAATGTGCTGTTGGCTGATGGGGGGTTAGGACTGGTAATGGGCTATGGGCGGGGCTAGGACTGGAAATGGGCTGATGGGGTTAGGACTTGAGGTGGGCTGATGGGGTTAGGACTGGTAATGTGCTGTGGGCTGATGGGGGGGTTAGGACTGGTAATGGGTTGGGGGGTTGCTAGGACTGGATATGGGCTGAGTGGAAGGGGAGGCTTGAACTGCAAATAGCTGATGGGGATGGGGGCTTGGAATAGAAATGGGCTGTGAGGGGAGGGAGCTAGGACAGGAAATAGGCTGATGGAGGGTCTAGGATAGGACTGAAAATGGGCTGTTGGGGGGAGCTAAGATTGGAAATGGGCTGTGGTGGGGGCTTGGATTGAAATGGACTCATAGAGGGGCTAGAACTGGAAGTAGGCTCATAGGGGGCTTGGATTGAAATGGGCTGAGTGGAGGGGAGCTAGGATTTGACATGGGCTGATGATGGGGCTAGAAAAGGACTAGAAATGGGCTGATGGGGGGTTGGGATTGGAAATGAGCTGATGGAGGGACTCGGATAGAACTGGAAATGGACAGGGGAGCTAGGACTGGAAATGGGCAGATGCGGGGAGTAGAAGGGAGCGGATGCTGGATGGGGCTGGAACTAGAAGGGAGCTGATTTTGGAGGAAGATTAGAATGGGATGGGGCTGGGAGAGTGAAATGGAGAGGGGAAAAATATTTTGTGTGGGAGGGAAGAAAAATCTACAATTGGGCGGGTATTAGAAGAGTATGTGGGGATTGAGGATGGAAGGGTAAAATTTGAGTGGATGAAATAGGAATGAGGAAAGAGCAAAAGGAGAAAGATTGGATAGAGCTTATCGAATAAGGTTATAAGTAATGTTCTCCAGAAACAAGCAGGAAATCAGTTCACACATATAGGTAACGGCACTGAGGGAGCACACGCAGAGCATTTCTCCAGCTTTCAAAGAAAGCCTTTGGAACATGCCACTACGCATGCATGGTCCCCTTCCTGCCCAAGGGTACCATCTTGCACAGTCTTTTTTTCCATGGAGTCCAATGGATGTCTGTCCTGGTTCCCTGGAAAAATCCTTGCTAATTATTCTTAAAATAGTTTGTTTCCCCGTTTGCGTACTGGTTCCTCTTCCGCCTTGAGCTGGCGCCATCACCGGGCGCTGTTCTTTGTTCCTTTTGTCTTTTTTGATCTAAGTTCGCCTTGACTGGCATTTGTGCCCTTTATTTGCCTGGGGGTCGTCGACCCCATCTGGGTGTTCCCCACTATGTCCCCCGATGGGTTAAAAAAATGCAACCGCTGCAGTCAAAACATATCGGTCACCAACACCCATAACTGCTGCCTGCGCTGCCTGGTCCTGGACCATGACAGAACCTCCTGCGACCTGTGCCAGGCCATGATGCCTAAAACCAATAAAAAGAGGTCAGAGTTGCAGGAAAAACTGTTCCCCAGGTCCGACTCTGCACCAGCCTCCCCGACACCAAGTTCCAAGCCCAGCACTTCCCATGAGACCCGAGCGTCCTCAGAGTCCCAGGGCAGCGGCTCCTCCAAGAAGACCTCAGACCCAGAGAAAAAGAAGAAACAGGCCTCAAAGTCCACCGAGGTTGCACTGGAGAAACCCAGTAAAGCTGCCCAGGCGGCTAGGAGAAGCACCCTACCAAGGTCCTCAAGAAGGGTTCCTCGATTGGTGGAGACTGTGCGAGGTTTCTTGAGACCATAGTCCTCGTCGAGGACGCACTTGTGAGTTCTGGTGCTGGGCCCGAGGTTCTTGGTGCCCGCGCCGAAAGCTGCAGAGCCTTCTGGCTTGGAAACCAGAATGGCAGCCTTGGAGCAGTACATCACTGCTATACTGGCCCTGCAGCAGGCAGTGATGGCTGGTTCGTCCACATCTGCCCCAATGACTGGGCCCCGACTGCGGAGGAGTCCCCAGTCGTTGAGCCAAGCTCTGAGTGCCATCTGCCTCAGGTAAGCCCTCAGCGCCAGTTGAGGTCTCGGTCCTGTTCCTCGAGCATCCGATCCTTCCCAGGCAGTTAATGCGAATCGGACCCCAGGTCCTCCGGAGGCCACCGGCCACTCGGCCCTGGCTCCGGCCCCGAAATATGAGTCTCAGGGCCTTGGACTCATCATCACCGCTCGACTCCGAGTGGGAGAAAGACGACGAGGCGTCTCCGGAAACCAGGCGGCACTGAGATATTCCTTTGGACCCTTCACCCCTGGCACTCCAGTGCCATTCTCCTTTGGAAGATGTGGCCTTCCACGAGGCCAGAGTCCTCTTGATGCAAACGGAGGCGGAGGAAGAGCTGCACACCGAGGAACTGGAGATTCTTCAGTATGAGTCTCCTCTTAAGGAGACTCACGTTGATGTGCAGCTGATCCTCAAGTGGCTGCTACTTAGTGTGTGGGAGACCCGGCCTTGGTGCTGGTGGTGAGCCAGCGCCTTGATGCCATGTACCACATCTGAAAGGGCCCCGAGTTCCACAAACCCATGGTCATTGAGTCGATCATGCAGAAACTCAGGAGCCAGAAGATCCACTCCTCGGTCCCTCCTGGAAGGGATGCTAGATCCCTCGATGCCTCAGGCACAAGTGTTACCAGGACTCCATGCTGGGTTGCCAAATTCAAGCCTATGAACTGTACTTAGGCATGTACCTGAAGGCACTAAACCACGAGTTGTCCGGGTTTTCAGCAGGGCTTACCGGTGAACCCCTCAAACGGTTTCAATCCCTGACCTCCAGGATCAAGGACTCCTCTAAGTTCCTTTCCCAGGCAGCCTATGATGGCTTTGAGTCAGCAGCCCGGGTAGCAGCGGCCGGCATCAGTGTCTGATGCCAAGCCTGGCTGCAGTCTTCGGACCTTGAGCAATGGATCCAAGACAAATTGCTCAAAGTTCCCTGCACCGGGGAGAACCTGTTCATCAAGCCTATGGCCAACAAGACAGCCGAGATCGAGGCCGACGTGGTGACTTGACAGAGGCTCTCCAAAAAGACCTCATTCTTCCCCATAAGAAACCATCAGGGAAAAGACCCCTGTTACTGAGGAAAAAGGGGCCCTTTCATCAGAGTGACCATTACCAGCCCTTCTCAGGCCAGCAACAGGGTTCTCGCCCTAAAAGACAAATCCATGGAGCTCAGAAGCCAAAGGCACCGAAGTCCCAGGCTACAGCTCCCATTCAACCAGGAGGGAGCTTTTGACTTCCAGGGCAGGGCTTCCCCTCCCCGAGGAGACCTTCACCAGCCCACATGGGGCCGCCTGGAACTCTTTGCTGCAGGTGGGCCAAGGTCCCCTCGGACCAGTGGGTACTGCATGTGGTAAGGGAGGGATACCTCCTCCACCTACAGCAGTTACCACCCAGGTTCTTTCCAGGAGAGCCGGTATGATCCCTCCTTCACCCTTCTGCTCTCAGAACTCGCAGGTCTGCTCAGGGACAATGCAGTAGAGCCTGTACCCAAACATCTATGGGGAAAAGACTTCTACTCCAGATACTTCCTTGTCCCAAGAGAACCGGGGGCCTCAGGCCCATATTGGATCTGAGAAACTTGAACAAGTTTCTGGTGAGGGAGAAGTTCAAGATGCTCTCCCTTGGAACACTACTGCCTTACTTCCACCAGGGAGATTGGCTGTGCCCCTTGGACTTAAAGGATGTGTACACTCACATCCTGATCCACCCCTCCCACAGGCAGTATCTATGGTTTGTGGTGGGAGGAGGGCACTACCAGAACAGGGTGCTATCCTTTGGTCAGGCCTCCTTGCAAAGGGTCTTTACCAAATGCCTGGTGGGGGTAGCCGCTCACCTGCGCCTACAAGGGGTTTATATCTTCCCCTACCTAGATGACTGGCTCATTAGGGTCAGTACGGCCTCAGAGGTCAATCAGGCCGCAGAACATGCAACCCTCCTTCTGCAGCACTGAGGTTAGTCATCAACTACACCAAATTCCATCTCTCCATTTATTTATTTATTTAACATTTCTTCTATACCACGCTATTATAATCAGTGCGGTGTACATCGAACAGAAACATACTACAATGCATACAGGCAACATTGAGTTTACAGTGAAACAGGATATTAAACATGGAATAAACCGGGAAAACTATGTACAAGCTAACTTTATACTATGTACACTTCTCTAACTCATCTAGTTGTTACATGTGCATTTGTGGGTGGATAGTACACGTGGGATGGTTAGCGGTGGAGCTTATGTGTAGGCTAACCATTTTTTGTTTGTGTTAGGGTGTTAGGGCGGCTGGGGCATGCCGGTAGGTTGCCAATTGAGTGTTTACCTCGGATGGTTTCCGGGTAGAATTTTGTGAACAGGTGGTGCTTCAAGGCTTTTCTGAATGGGGCTAGACTCTTGATGCCTCGGATTTCATGGGGAAGGGCATTCCAGTTTAAAGGAGCAAATATGGAGAAGGCCCTGTTGGAGGTTGTCTTTGTGCATTTTGTCGTCATCTTGGGGACTACTAAGGTGTTCATTGTAGGTCTCCTGTTTCTATTTTCAGGGGTACTGTGGATTAGCTTGCTGATTGGCGTAGGGGGGTGGTTATTTAGGGCTTTGAATGTAAGGACTATTGACTTGTATTGGAGTCTGGCATGTAATGGTTTGCCAATGCAGTTCTTTCATGATTGGCGTTATGTGGTCAGATCTTGGCGATCCAGAAAGGACTCTTGCAGCTGCGTTCATAGCTAGGTGGAGTGGATTTAAGGTTGATTGTGAGAGTCCGTGGAGGATGATGTTAGCGAAATCCAGATGTGGGAGGACTAATGCCTGGAAGGTTGTCCGGTAGTCGGTGAAATCCAGTAGGGGGCGAAGGTGACGCAGCGTTCTGATCTTATGATATATTGCCTTTGTGACGTTTTTCACATGTGTTGTCATATCCAGGTGCTGATCGAGCGTGATGCCTAGATAGCGGATTGTAGATTTGGATTTCAACTCTACATTGTTGGCATGTAGTGATGGGGGAGGAATGAACTTCCGGTTCCTCGTGACGAATAGAACATCAGTTTTGTCATGGTTGATCCGTAGATTTTGTGTCAACAGCCAGTCAGCTACAGCTTCGAAGCATCTTATTATTGGGGAGAGCACTGGTTGGTCAATTGTGAACGGCATGTAAAGGAGGATGTCGTCTACATAAGCAAGGCATTGTACATTGAAGGATCGGATCAAATCACATATCGGCTGCATGTAGATATTAAACATCAGTGCCGATAAGGACGAACCTTGAGGCACCCCCTGTGTCTGCAGAAATGGTTCTGAGGATGTGTGGCCTGCCTTGACTTGTTGCCACCTATTGGATAGGTAGGATTTGCACCATTCCAGTGCCGTGCTTTGAATCCCCTTTTCTTTTAGGCGTTGTAAGAGTATATCATGGTTCACAGAGTCGAAGGCGGCAGAGATGTCCAGAAAGATGAGGACAAATCCTTGTTGGGTGTTGTTTATTCCTGTGACCAAGTCGTTGAAGAGGGTTGTAAGGACGGAGTTCATAGGTGCTCAGTTGGACACATTACAGTTCAAGGCCGTCCTCCAAAGAGAAAGGGCAGAATGCCTCAGGCAACTGGCAGAAGAGGTGCAATGCCGCTGGTCAGTGCCGGCTCATCTCCTCTTTCGCCTGCTGGGCCATATAGCCTTAACTATCCATGTCACACCCTCAGCCCGCTTACACATGCAGACAGCCCAGTGGTGCCTCTGCTTGCAGTGGACTCAAGCCGCATGCAGGCTACAGGACAGGGTCAGGGTTACCCGCCAACTGGCGGAGTTCCTCAACTGGTGGCCAAAACTTGCACCACCTCCAAGTGGGAATGCCATTCCAGGCACCTGCACTACAGAGGACCCTGACCACATATGCCTCCCTCCTGGGTTGGGGGGCACATTATGGAGACCGCCACACACAGGGCAGCTGCTCTCGGAAGGAGTCACACCTACAGATCAATCTCCTGAAGCTCAGGGCAATCTTCTTGGCCCTTCTTGGTTCCGCCACCACCTGCGACCCTTGTCTGTGCTGATCCAGACTGGCAACAAGGTCACCATGTTTTATATCAAAAAGCAGGGCAACACAGGCTGGTACTTCCTCTGCTAGGAGGCGGTGGCCCTCCTCTTCCTCAGAGCTGCAACAGCATGCTCTGTGAGCAGTGTACCTCTCGGGCCAGGACAACTGCCTAACGGACAGGCTGGGCAGAGTCCTTCACCCACACGAGTGACGCTTAAATCCCAGAGTAACGAAGCAGCTCTTCCACCTCTGGGGCAGGCCCATGATGGACCTATTCACCTCTCCAGACAACATGCAGGTACCCCGTTTCTGCTCCCATCAGCCCACCTGGAGAGAGTGGCGGCAGATGCCATCCTGATCTTGTGGTCCAAGGGCCTACTCTATGCATTCCCACTGACCCTTCACCCCCCCCCCCCCCTGGTCACCAGGACCCTCTTCAAGGTCCATAGTGAAAGGGCATCAGTCATACTGATTGCCCCTAGGGCTCAGGCAGCCTTGGTTCCCTCTGCTTATTTCCCTGTCGGTGGCACTCCCAGTCCCTCTGAGCCGAACCCCAGACCTCCTGTCCCAGGAGGAGGACTCCCTCATGCACCTCAATTTGGGGTCGCTAACGCTAACAGCGTGGCTGCTGAAAGGGCAGTATTGTCCCCTTTCAGTCTTTCAGGGAAGTCGAGGAGATCTTATTGGTCTCCCAGAAACCCTCCACCAGATGGGCTTATGCCTTTAAGTGGAGAAGGTTCTCCACCTGGTGTGTGGAAAGGGAGGAGAATCCCATCTCCTGCCATATGCAACTAGTACTTCAGTACGTACTGTATCTGTCGCACACCGGCTTGAAATCTAACTCTGTGAGGGTACATCGGAGCAACATAGCTGCTCACCACCTCCCTATCAAGGGAAAACTCCTCTCAAGCCAGCCCCTGGTCTCCAGGTTCCTCCGGGGCCTCCTGTTATCCAAGCCCCATCTCTGCCCTCCAGAGGCAGAGTGGGACCTCAACATGGTGCTCCCCCAGCTCACCAAACTGCCGTTTGAGCCCCTGGCCACTTGCCACCTGTGGAACCTGTCTTGGAAAGTGGCTTTTCTGGTAGCCCTCATGTGAAGGATTCTTGAGAGGTGTAATCACAGCATGCTTGAAGGCTATAAGGAAAGTTGCAGTGGAGAGTGAAAGGTTGAGAATATGTGAGATGGAAGGGATGATGGAGAAGGAGATGGAGTTAAGATGGGTGGGATGGGATCAGAGGAACAGGTAATGAATTTAGAGGAGGAAAGAAGAGAGATTTCCTCATCAGAGCTCTTAGAAAAGGATGAAAGGATAATAGAGGTTGAGAGGAAAGGTTTGTATTGAAGAGGAGGGAGAGGGAGTGAAGAAGATTTAGTGGGGAACTGAAGTGTAATCTTATAGATTTTGTCATGGAAATAATCGGCTAGGGTTTGGGCAAAAAGAGAAGGAGGGATTGGAGGCAGAACTGCCTTAAAAAGAGAGTTGAGAGTTGAAAAGAGATCGCAGGGGTTAAGAGGCAAGAGAGCTAGTTAAATGAATAGTTTTGCATGGTGAGAGCAATGGTAAACTCGAAGGAAATAAGCATGAATTTGAAGTGAAAAAAGTCAGAAAGGAAATGGGATTTGAGCCAAGTGTGCTCGGCTGAGTGGGCACAGGAGCGTAGGTAGCGGGTAGTTGAGGTTAGCCAGGGCTGAGGTGAAGTGCGCCTCACGGGACATGGGATGGGCAGAGCACAGCAGAGAGCAGTATTACATGAATTTATAATCTCATTAATGGATTTAGAGGATGAAATGGAAGAAAGATAGGAAGCAGAGGGTAGGGCTAAATGGCCAATTTTCCCAATGGAGAAAGGTGAATAGTGGTGTACCCCAGGGATCTGTGCTGGGTCCGCTGCTTTTTGACATATTCATAAATGACCTGGAAAGGGGAATAACGAGTGAGGATATCAAATTTGCAGATGACACAAAACTATTTAAAGTTGTTAAAACCCAAGAGGATTATGGAAAATTGCAAGAGGATCTTGATAAATTGGAAGACTGGGCATCAAAATGGCAGATGAAATTTAATGTGGACAAGTGCAAAGTTATACACCTAGGGAAGAACAACCCAAACTATGGTTACACGATGCAAGGTTCCACATTAGGAACCACCACCCAGGAAAAAGATTTAGGCGTCATTGTGGATAACAGGTTAAAACCCTCGGCCCAGTGTGCAGCGGCGGCCAAGAGAGCAAATAGAATGCTAGGTATCATAAGGAAAGGAATGGAAAATAAAACAAAAGATATTATAATGCCTCTATATCATTCTATGGTGAGACCGCACCTTGAATATTGTGTGCAATTCTGGTCGCCATAAATTTAAAAAGATATAGCGTTATTAGAAAAGGTTCAGAGAAGAGCCACCAAAATGGTAAAGGGGATGGAAGGATACTCCTATGAAGAAAGGCTAAAAAGGTTAGGGCTCTTTAACCTGGAAAAGAGACGGCTGAGGGGAGATATGATAGAAGTCTATAAATTAATGAACAGAGTGGAACGGGTAAACGTAGATCAATTGTTTACGTTATCAGAATATAGAAAGACTAGGGGACATGCAATGAAGCTACAGGGTAAACTATTTAAGACTAATAAAAGAAAATATTTTTTCACTCAACGTGTAATCAAACTCTGGAATTTGTTACCGGAAGATGTAGTAAAGGCTGTTCGTGTAGCTGGGCTTAAAAAAGGTTTGGACAAGTTCCTGGAGGAAAGGTCCATAAACCATTATTAAGAAGGGACCAAGGATCTCAATGCTTGACCCAGTACAAGCATTATGAAACCTGTGTCTTTTGGGGAAATTGCTAGGTATGTATGACCTAGATTGGCCACTGTTGGAAACAGGATACTGGGCTTGATGAACCTTGGTCTGACCCAGTATGGCATATCTTATGTTTTTATGCTCTTATGTAAGAGGTGATGAGTCAGTAGCGGAAAAAGTCATTGGATCGATAGCATGAAGATTCCTAAAAAAGGTAGGAGGCGAATGGGCAAGGTGAGGAGTGATGAAGGGTGAAGCTTAACAGATGGTGGTCAAAGGGAAGAATTGAGGTATAGAAATTAGAGGGTAAACAATTAGAAAAGAAAATAAGGTCAAGGCAGTGATCGAGGTGATGAGTGGAAGCAGAAGAGCAAAGCTAGAAGTTGTATAAAGAGGTAAAGGAAAGGAGCATAGGGGTCAGAAGGGTTATTGATATGAAAATTAAAGTCACCAAGAATAAGGGAGGGGGAAGAATCCAGAAATAAGGAAAGCCATGAGTCAAAGTCAGTGAGAAAGATAGAAATGGACTTGTCAGGGTGAATAGATAACAACAATCTGGAGATGTAGAGGATTAAAAAGGGATGGAGTAGACTTTAAAAGAGGAGAAGCAGTGAAACTGAGGGAGAAGGAGGGGTTGAAATTGGCAAGAAGGAGAAAGCAGAACCCTGACACCACTACCATAGCCAGTGACAAGAGGAATGTGGGAGAAGCGGTAGCCACTGTGACTGTGGGCAGCGACCAAAGCAGTGTCATCAGGGAGGAGCCAGGTCTCAGTAACAGCTAGAAGACTTTTTCTATGCAGACGACATTGTTCTGCTTCATCACACCTCCCCTTCCTGCCCAGACCTTTCCGCGTTAAACTCCTGTCTTTCCGATGTGGCTAACTGGTTGACACTTAACTGTCTTCACCTTAATCTTGATAAGACCATCGCTATCTGGTTCTCTCATAGCAATCCACCTCCCACACTGGCCCCTTCTTTCTCTGACTCCCCTGTTCCTCTAGTCTCCACCTTCCGTTATCTTGGTGTTCATTTCGATTCTGACCTATCATTCCATGCCCATATTTCACACATCACTAAAACTTCCTTTTTCTTCCTCTGACAAATTCGTGCAGTCCGTCCTTTCTTATCTCCATCAGCCCTCACCACCTTGTTGCTATCTCTGGTCATGTCACGTGTGGATTTTGCAAACTCACTCTTCATCGGTCTTCCTAAATCTCAACTGTCCTGGTTACAATGGATCCAGAACACTGCTGCCCGCCTTGTCACCCATTCTTCCCCCCCCGAGATCACATAACACCCCTGCTATTCTGCCTTCATTGGCTACCCTTTCCCCATCGCGCTCAATTCAAGCTTCTCACCCTGATCCATAAAGCTCTCTACGCCGGCACCCCTCAATACTTAACAGACCTTCTTTCTTTTCACTCTCCTAGGTACACTCCTCGCTCCTTCCACCTCAACCGCCTCACCCTTCCCTCCCCTCCCGCGCTGACTTACAATCTACTCGTTCTTCTGCCTTCTTTTTTGCTGGCCCCGCCCTTTGGAACTCCCTTCCCTCTTCACTCCGTCTGGAACCTCATCACTCCACATTCAAACAAAACCTGAAAACCCACCTTTTTTCCCTGGCGTTTGATGTCCCCTCCCCTTTCGTGTAAATCCCACTCCCCCTATCCTCTATTTTCCTTGTGTCTTTGTGTCTTGTCCTTACTTATGTTTGGTCATGTCTCTCTTGTCTCTACTGCTTTTCTATTAAGAAATTGTAATTCTTTTCCACTTCACTGGCTTTGGCCTTCTTTTAAACATGTTTTTTAATTGTACACCGCTTTGCTTGTTATAGAAAGGCGGTTTTTATCAAATGAAATAAACATAAACATAAGACGGAAAGCGTGAGACATAAAAAAGATCATGGGTAAAGAGAAGTTTATTAGAAATGGAATGAGCATTCCATAAGGTGCATGAGAAGGGGAGAGATGAGTGGGAAAGGAGAGGGATATGGATGACATTAGGGCAGTAGAGAGAGGAACTAATATGGGAGGGAGAAGAGTAAAGGTGGGCCAGGGTTGGGATTAATATCACCGGAAGACAGATGGAGAAGAAGAGTGTGAGGGAAAGAGGAGATGGCATGGCGGAAACGAGGATGAGGTTGTTTTAGAGAGGAAGGAGAGGGATGAATGAGAGGAAGAAAAAGGAGAAGCTCAAGAACTGAGCAGAGGGTAGAGGACAAAATGGGAGAGGAAACAGGGAAGGTGGAGAGAGGGTGAAAAGGAGGGGAGGGGGTTTAGGTTGATGGAATGAGGGAAGAAGTTTAAGGAGATCCAGAAAAAGGAACAAAAAGTGATGTGGAGCCATAAGAAGGGAGGAGCAATTCAACCTAAGACATGGCAGTGAGGGCAAAGTATAATTAGGAGAAAGGAGGGATAACAAGTTAGTAAGTGAATAAGAATAAAAATAAAATAAAATTAAGTAAAATTGCAAATAAGTAAAAGTCTTAAAGTGACACTGAATAATCAGATAAGGAAAATAGGCATTACATGTAATCTATGAATCTATAAACATATTTAAACATTAGAGCCATCAATCATGGGCTGATACAAGAAATGTGAGTATTGACAACTCATCACAGATATGTCCAGTTCCACTGCAATAGGAATGTGGGTCCAGTACTAATTGATTTGAAAAGTTTATAAGGGTGCCAACAATTATGTCCTTGTGAATTCTAAAACCCGAAACAGTGCAGCCACTATAATATTTCATCCAAAAAAGGTGCACAACATTCAATCTCTATTTAGCCAACTGAAGATTCCTGTAATCTAACGGACAGGACTACCAATATTTAATTTGTATTTTTGTTGGATCATCTGTTATTGAGGATGCACAAACATACTCATGCTACAGACCCTCCATTTTAATCAAATTTAAAAGGCCGACTAAACCCACCTCGCATGAGGCTATATGGTCCTCTGACCCAGCCACCGCAAATCAAGTTTCAATAGAACCTGTTATTTCTAATACCGGTTTGGTGAGAACACAATTTCATATATACAAACATGATGTCTATATCACCCAAGAAAATCAGGATACTCATCTGATGAATTCAGTGGGAAGCCATGGCCTGTGATGAACTCAATCTCAAGTGGAACATTCCGTTTTTTCCTCCACCCTTCACAAGACCACTCAGGCTATCAACGTTCTCATCGATAAAACTCCCCAGCTGAGTGTTCAAACAAGCCGTTAGGTACTGTGATACAAGCCGTTGTGTTTCAAGCCGGTCGTCTTCATGGCCCTTTATCAAGCTCCGTATTCTCAACTTCCTGTTCCGGCGTAGACGCCATGGCGTCATCCAAGATTTGATGGTAATGGGAGAGAAGAAATTTAATGATGACATCACTACCATTCACAAAAAGATTAATTCAATGTCCACCATTCCACTTCAGTGTTTAATCCTGTCGGGGCAGTAGAGTGCAACATATATATCCATCTTTGTTCCTTGTAGCGTAGCTGGCTTTGCCTGTCCCCTCCCCGCTGCAATGGGGGAACACTATCTAATACTATCCATCTTAATTGATTGAAGGTATGCATGTGCTGAATACAATGTTGTACCATTGGGGCTGCTATTACCTTAGTTGTTATGCAAGACCGATGTTCCTGTAAACGTTTCTTTATGCTCCTGGTAGTCATGCCAACATACACTTTCGCGCAAGGGCACAGTATTAAATAAATCACATAAGATGAGGTGCAATCTGTGGTGTAACGTAAAGAAAATGTCCTAGTTGACTGTGGGTCCCTTCATTCAGCACCTTCTATTGTCATGGAGCAAAAGTCACAGGAACCACATGCATGATGACCAGTTCCTATTAGTGGCCATGTAGACAAAGGACCTGTGTTGATTATACGGTCTGCAGTATTAGAACTCTGTTGGTTTGCCAACATTAAAGGTAACTGGAAGCATTTATGTAACATTAAAACATGCCAATGAGATCTAAGAACTTTTTTGATTCTTCAGGGGGACTCGCAACTAAAAAGAACTTTTTTGATTCTTTTTAGTTGCGAGTCCCCCTGAAGAAACTCAGGAGTGAAACGCAAAGAGAGGGCGCCAAAGGATGGCATTGGGGAGCACTTAAAGCTAAGCATTGGTTTAAAGTTCACAAGTTTAAAAACTACTTAAATGTTTGATCTGTGGTGGTTTCATTATAGCGCCGGATGGGTCATTGATGCTACTAGGCACTACGATAGATACATTTAATGTCTATAATAGAGTGCCGATGAGTCTGAGACCTTCCGTGCATTAGATAGTTGTGGAGATTTAAGAAAGAAAAAGTCTGAAATATATCAGTTCTGTTAAAACAGTACATTAGGAATCCCCACAATAAGAAAAACAGGACTTCATGTTTTACTAGAGTTAGAGTGGAGTGATTACAGTTTTGGTCTCCAGCAGCCTGATAGCCAGAATACAGCCACAGGAGCAAGCAAGACCCGTACGAGTTTTACTTTTAAAAATTTAAAGCAGGAAGAAGATTGTCATTTCCTATAATGAAGCTTCAGAGGCAACATGTACAGCTCCTCTTCTCCAAGTGTGAAGCAACTTAGGTTTAAACAGGAACAGAAGGCCTGGATTCTAGATTCTGTCTGCAGCAGCTGGAGGACCTCACTACTCACGCTGTTTCTTCTGGTTCTCTTGTTTTGTGGCCTCTATTGGGCTCGTTTCCTCATTTTTTTTGGTAGCCTGTAACTTGGGAGTCCCATACATAAGGACTTACTTCCTGCTTGTCCACAGAGAAAGTGAGGTTTACTCACTTGTAGCAGATGTTCTCTGTGGACAGGAAGAAAGTCCTCATGTATGGGTAACGTCCCCGATGGAGCCCTGGATTGGTACACTCCCCAGCTTCCATTGGAAGCTTTTGGGAGGCTCCAGCACGCATGTGTGCCTGCCTTCCTGTCTGCCACGGCACCATCTTTTCTCCAGTTTGATAACCAAGCTAAGATAGCACTGAGGCGGGTGGGAAGGCAGGCATGCATGTGTGGTGGAGCCTCTCAAAAGCTTCCAGTGCTACAGGTGAGTAACTAATCTTGATCAATGCCATTCTGGCATTCCTCACATCCAGCTTCTTACAGTATCTGTCAGAATGGGAATATCCCAAGTTATAACTTCATCCTTCTCTGTAATTCTCTTAGGGTGTCATTCTGAGGCATGAATAGCGGGGATGGACGTCACGTTGGGATGACCATCCCCGCTATTCATACCGTTTCCCGAATCCAACTACCTTCCCCGCATGTTGTATAGGGAAGGTAAATGGGGGGGGGGGGGGGGGAAGGGACGGCGTTGGGGCGGGCAGTGGGTGGTAATCGGTCCCAGACGTAAAGGGCCGATTACAATGTCTGCTCTTTACGGCTGAGGCCGGCAACATATATGGGGAACTTATTCCACCTCGGAGGTGGAATAAGTTCCCCTAGTCGTAGGGGAAGGGCAGGCCCGGGGCGTGGATGTGGCCTGGGGAAGGCCCGTTCATGCAGGCCAGACGGAATCGGGGTCCCTGCCTGCATGTACAGTCCTGTTTGCGATTCTGATCCCACAGGGGTAGATGTGCCCCGCAGGATCAGAATCACAAGTCCCTCTGTGTGTCTGGTTCCGGCCGGACGCACAGAGGGCCTGGACATATAGAATGGAATCGTGCCCTTAGTGTCATGATCCCAGCACTTTTCCAGTACAGCAGTGTTGTAGTGTTTAAAAGTTTCCAATAGATGAGGCATATCACCTTGCACCTTTCTGTATAGAAATTTTCTGCCATCAGAATTTTGCAACCAGCTATGAAATGATTAACTCTTCCAGCTCTTTTTTTCAGAATCTGCATATATCTGTGTTACCAGTTTTCTTTATGCTCGCTGTGCGCCATCTCTTCCATAAACCATTATCCTGCGCTGTAGCTAGCAGTCTCTCATCCTTAGCTTTCAAATCGCCTCTCCTTTACCATTCATGTATCTGATCTTGATTGGATTGACAAACATGTCGGCTATGTGGTGGCCCAAATCATTTTGCAAAGGTATGCCTTTCAAGCAGGAAGCAGAACATAGCAAATACACTGCATAATTTGGAAGAGATATCAGAGTCAGATGAGGCAGACTTGCTCAGTACTGATGCAGTTTTCTCAAAAGAGTGTCTTGTGCCATGTGACCAAAAGGACAAAAATGGTTTATGAATCTCAGAATGAATAATAAGGTACAACCTTGTCAGCAAGTTGGCATTGAGCACACTCCTGTAGCCCGTGACACCAAACTGAAGCTATATTCAGATAGTAATAGCAAATCAGAAACCATTGCTGTCTGGCTCAACAAGTGAGTCTTGGGTTCATCTTGTTCACCATTCCTGCAGAGCTGAGCCAGACAGAATATCAGTACACCAGACCCCTGTCAAAACAACAGCTGGTTAGTGCCTATGATGATGCCTTTCATGGCCCAGTGGAATTTGTTCTGGGAGAAGTTCATTTTGAACTTGATCCCAGTATTTCATCAGTACAATGTGCTCCATAAAGCCAGAGGTAAAAGCACAGCTGAAAAGCATCATGATGACGGTCATATTGCATCTGTGATGGAACCAACTGACTGGATCAGGAATATGGTCATATCTAAAAAAAAACCAAAACAAAACCCTGAGAAACAGAATTTGTATTGATCCATTTTTTTTAAACCATAGGCTGAAAAGGTCACACTATATAATGCCAGCACTCAGATGTTTCATACCAGCTGCCCAAAGCTCACTTGTTTACCCTTGTTGCATGTGATGCATTCCTGCAAGGTAAGTTAGCTGAGAGAAGCAACCTCATGACTATATTCTGGACCACATGGGGCAGGAAAAGATGGCTCAAACTACCATTTGGAGTCTCTGCAGCACCAGAGGTGTATCAGCAGAAGTAGCAGGAACCTTTGGAAGGGCTCGGTGGCATTGAATCAGTATCAGACAACATCCTCATCGTTGCCTGTGGTGGCACGACCATGACAAACTTAGCCCCGATGATTCCTTGCAGGCAGGTGATGCTATGGCTTGGTGTGAAGACGTTATAATGGGTATTTGTGATCTGGATTTCTTCTGTTGGAAACAGGATACTGGGCTTTCTGGACCTTTGGTCTGACCCAGTATGGCATATTTTATGTTCTAAGGCAAAGGAGGTCCACTTCCATAGGCATGTCCTGTCTTCACAAAGGCTGAAAGCAGGCCCAGATAAGATTAAAGCCATACAGGATATTCCACTGCCTGAAAATGTAAAATCTATGCAGTGTTTCAATGGCTATGTAACTTACCTAACAAAATTCATGCCACGTCTGTCTGATATATGGGAAGACTTCTGGATAAGGATCAGGTTTTGTGCTGGCTTCCAGAACATGACAGGGTAGTAGATGAAATAAAGTCCTTCGTCACATATGCTCCTGTGTTGTAATACGAAGATGTCACCAAGCCTTTTGTGATACAAAATGACTCCAACAAAAATGGGTGTGGCAGCTGCTGCTGTTTAATGCAAGAGGTTCAGCCAGTGGCTTTTGTACCAGACGATTAGCTGAGTAGAATTATGTACAAATTGAAAAGGAATGTCTCAGCATTGTGCCAACATGATTCTGTTTCTATCTTAGCTTGCTAGTGCTTTCATCATTATCTCTATGGCAAAGACATAATTACAGCTGAAACTGATCACAAATCATTGATAGCAGTCTTCAGAAAGCCCCTATTGCATGCACCCAAGTGACTTCAGAGCATGTTACTAATGTTAGAACATAAGAACATAAGATATGCCATACTGGGTCAGACCAAGGTCTATCAAGATGAGTATCCTGTTTCCAACAGTGGCCAATCTAGGTCATACGTACCTAGCAGTTTCCCCAAAAGACACAGGTTCCACAATGCTTGTATTGGGTCAAGCATTGATATCCTGTGTCCCTTCTTAATAATGGTTTATGGACCTTTCCTCCAGGAACTTGTCCAAACCTTTTTTAAACCCAGCTACACTAACAGCCTTTACTACATCCTCCAGTAACAAATTCCAGAGTTTTATTATACATTGAGTGAAAAAATATTTTCTTTTGTTAGTCTTAAATAGTTTACCCTGTAGCTTCACTGCATGTCCCCTAGTCTTTCTATATTCTGATAATGTAAACAATCGATCTACGTTTACCCGTTCCACTCCATTCATTAATTTATAGACTTTTATCATATCTCCCCTCAGCCATCTCTTTTCCAGGTTAAAGAGCCCTAACCTTTTTAGCCTTTCTTTATAGGGGTATCCTTCCATCCCCTTTACCATTTTGGTGGCTCTTCTCTGTACCTTTTCTAAAATCTCTATATCCTTTTTAAGGATTTTGGTGGCTTTTCTCTGAACCTTTTCTAATAACACTAAGATACGGCGACCAGAATTGCACACAATATTCAAGGTGCGGTCTCACCATGGAATGATATAGAGGCATTATAATATCCTTTGTTTTATTTTCCATTCCTTTCCTTACGATACCTAGCATTCTATTTGCTCTCTTGGCCACCGCTGCACATTGGGCAGAGAGTTTTAACATGTTATCCACAATGACGCCTAAATCTTTTTCTTGGGTGGTGGTTCCTAATGTGGAACCTTGCATCGTGTAAACATAGTTTGGGTTGTTCTTCTCTAGGTGCATAACTTTGCACTTGTCCGCATTAAATTTCATCTGCCATTTTGATGCCCAGTCTTCCAATTTAACAAGATCCTTTTGCAATTTTCCACAGTCCTCTTGGGTTTTAACAACTTTAAATAGTTTTGTGTCAAAGCCCGCTGATCCATCGAAGAGTCCACTCCCTCCGACTCGCTAGACAGGTGTGGCCCCAACGAAGCTTCAGAAACTCCCAACACCAGGGACACCGTGGCCTCCACCACCCGCCGAGACATATCTGGGCATATTTGCTTAGAGGGCTGTTGCAAATCTTGGGGCGTGAGATCGCTGCTCGAGGGAGACGCCTGGCTACCCAGCCCCTGTGATCTACCAGCCGAGCTACCAACTCCCGGTTGAGGCTGCAAAGGCTCCTGACGGAGTAATACAAACGAATCCAAAGGATCACTCACTGGAGTCGAGGTCACCGGAGAAGTTGGGGCTGCATACTCCGCTTTCCCTTTCTCTTTCGTCCCATCAGTAAAAGCGTCAGGAGCGTGCACTCACTGAGCCGCCATCTTGGATCCTTGAGAACTTGTCGGCGGCGGTCAATGTAGACGCCGAGATCCCTCAGCAACTCCCTGAGGTTGCTGGAGTTTTACCGGCTGAACAATCCAGGTCTACTGTTTCCTTTTCTTTGCCAAGACCTGCACAATTTACTCTTGAGTCTATATGGACTGCTATTAACAAATTGGGACAAACTTTCCTTACACAAACAAATGGAATTCAACTAGAAATAGCAACAAATTTGGCTAGAATCGATCAATTTGAGCAGGAGGTCTCCGGGATTAAAATCAAGCTTGAAGAGACTATCGAAAAAACTAAACAGATGGAAACTTTGTCGGACCTCTTTATTAAGGATTCTAACCAGGCGAAAGCCCGGCTGGAACAATTAGAAAATTTTTCTAGATTGGCAAATTTGCGCTTGGTAACTTTTCCTGTGTTACCAATTATTTCCGTGAAAGAAATGTTTAAATTGTATCTTCTTGAAGTATTGGGGGTTTCTTCAGATGCCTGTCCTCCTATTGTTAGAATTTATTATTTACCTACAGCACGGAAGACCTCGGCCTCTGGGGCAGAAGTGGGTCAGGAGCAATTTGATGTTTTGAGTGTCTCTGCTTTATTAGAAACTTCTGAATCGTTGTTGGTTAAGAAAGCGACCTGTTTAGTTACTTTTGCTTTAATATCAGACCGAGAATGGCTGCTTAGGTTATTCTTTCGTAAAAGGAATGTATTGTTCAAGGGTTGTTCGGTTCGAGCTTTTCCAGATCTAGCTCGGGAAACCCGTCGGCGTAGGTCTGAATTTTTGATCCTGCGACCGCGGGTTCTCCAGCTGGGGGTTTATTCTTTTTAAAATTTCCTTGTAAATGCTTGGTGAAATTTCATGGGAATTCCTATGTTTTTTTGTTTCCTTCTCAATTGCTTTCCTTTTTGAATTTTCAGGGCTTTGTTGGGGGGGGGGGGATGAGCAAGTACTCTTGTTGCAGTGTTTAAATTGGCTGCTTTGTTGCTCTCGTTTCCTTTCATTTTTCTAAATGTCATTTTCCTGTTCATTTTGGATCAGCGCTTTTGTGGGCTAGTGTGGGGTTTTGCTTGTGATTGTTAAATACCTTTGATTATTCCGTATTGCAAGATTGTTTATGCTTGTAATTTTTGTTAAACTTAATAAAATATAAATAAAAAAAAATAGTTTTGTGTCATCTGCAAATTTGATAACCTCACTCACTCCAGGTCATTTATGAATATGTCAAAAAGCAGCGGACCCAGCACAGATCCCTGGGGTACACCACTATTCACCTTTCTCCGTTGGGAAAATTGGGCATTTAGCCCTACCCTCTGCTTTCTATCTTTTAACCAGTTCCTGATCCACAATATTACACTGCCTCCTATCCCATGACTCTTTAGTTTTGCCAAAAATCTCTGATGAGGGACCTTGTCAAAGGCTTTCTGAAAATCCAAATACACTATATCAACCAACTCACCTTTGTCTACCTGTTTATTCACACCTTCAAAAAAACATAACAGGTTAGTAAGACAAGATCTTCCTTGTCTAAAACCATGTTGGCTGTCTCCCATTAAGCCATGACTATCTACATGTTCAGCAATTTTGTTCTTTATGATGGTTTCTACCATTTTTCCCAGTACTGACGTCAGGCTCACCGGTCTTTAGTTTCCCGGATCACCCTTGGAACCCTTTTTAAAAATTGGTGTTACGTTCCCATCCTGCAGTCTTCAGGTATTACAGATGATTTTAATGATAGTTCACAGATTACTAATAGCAGGTCTGCACTCGCATATTTCAGTTCTTTCAACACCCTTGATTTGCTACTCTTCAGTTTATCTAATAGTAGTAATACATCTTCCCGATATATCGATATTTCCTCCAATTCTTCCGCATCCTTAAATACCACTTCAGTCATGGGTAACATCCCTACATCTTCCTCAGTAAAGACCGAAGCAAAGAATTCATTCAGTCTCTCCGCTATTGCCTTGTCGCCTCTTAGTGCCCCTTTAACCCCTCTATCTTCTAATGGACCAATTGACTCTCTCACAGGTTTTTTTGCTATGAATATACTTGAAAAAGTCTTTATTACGAGTTTTTGCTTCCGCAGCAAGCTTCTTCTCAAATTCTCCCCTTACCTGCATTTGACTTGCCAGTGCTTGTGCTGTTTCCAGGTTTCGTCGTTTAGCTCTTTTTTTCAATTTCCTGAAAGATGCTTTTTTTTTGGCAACAACAGCCTCTCAGACCTCACCTTTAAACCATGCTGGAAGTATATTGGACTTCCTTCCACTTTTCTTAAAGCATGGAATACAGCTGGTTTGGGCTTCCAAGATAGTATTTTTCAACAACACCCAAGCTTGATGTAAGTCTTTAACGTTTGCAACTGCACCTTTTAGTTTTTTCTTAACTATTTTTCTCATGTTATCATAGTCTCCCTTTTGAAAGTTAAAAGGTAGCACTGTGGAGATCCTTACTGTCCCTGCTCCACTAATTAAATCAAACGCGATCATGCTATGATCACTATTGCCCAGGGGCGGCCCAAGGGGTGTGCGGGGCCATGTGCGGAGACTCGGTGTGGAGCCTCATTTGCATAAGAGGCCTCATTTGCATAAATATTTGCATAATGTTACCATATACTAACTTTTAGTAAACATGCCTCTTAATGAGTGTATGGATAAAGAAAGACTAAAAGATTTCTACATTACTATAATCCAGTGCCAACCGCCAGACACATTAGGAACTACTACAAACACTGCCCATTTAGAACCCATAGCAAACCCGCCGTATCCTAACAGCACTACCAGGACTCACAAAGCACCATACTCTACCTATCAAAAGGAAACACTGCAAATATTAAACCAATACATTTCAGAGATTAACAATACATGACCTACTGGGGAAAGAGAACAAGTGGCAATGTCAAATAGGAATTACATAAACAGAATACCTCAGCTCAATTACACATGCAGAACATAGACCATCACCAAACAAGGAATCACAATTTAGAAATAGGAAGACAATAATTATACTGGGAACCCCAAAAGCCAAACTTCGAATGTACAACAACACTATAGAAATAAAACTATAAATTAATTTCCTCTTGTACTAAACAAAACCCAGACGTTAATGATGCACATTTCCCAGAGCTGACATATTCCAATTAATAAATTCAAAATAAAGAGATATTTTTCTACCTTTTGTGCATTTTTTTCAGCTGCAATTGCTCCAGCCACTTTCTTCTGGTTTTTTCGTGTCTTCTGCTAACTGTCCATCGTCTGCTGTCCATTTGTCCTTTCTTCTCTCCTAGATTTTTCCATTCTCTCTCTACATCTGCTTTAACATACTAATCTTTCTCCTTTTGCTCTTTCCTCATTCTTATTTCATCCACTCAAATTTTACCCCTCCATCCTCAATCCCCACTTACTCTCCCAATACCCGGCCAATTGTAGATTTTTCATCCCTCCCACACAAAATATTTTTCCCCTCTCCATTTTACTCTCCCAGCCCCATCCCATTCTAATCCTCCCCCAACATCAGCTCCCTTCTAGTTCCAACCTCACCCAGCATCCATTCCCTTCTAGTCCCTGCATTAGCCCATTTCCAGTTCTAGCAACCCCCCAACCCAATACCAGTCCTAGCCCCCATCAACCCACTTCCAGTCCTAACCCCCCATCACCCCATTTTCAGTTTAAGCCTCCCCTATAACCCATTACCAGTCCTAACCCCCCATCAGCCTACTTCCAGTCCTAACCCCATCAGCCCATTTCCAGTCATCCCCCCATAGCCCATTGCCAGTCCTAACCCCCCCCCATCAGCCCACAGCCCATTACCAGTCCTAACCCCATCAGCCCACCTCAAGTCCTAACCCCTCCCCATCAGCCCATTTCCTGTCCTAGCCCCCCCATAGCCCATTATCAGTCCTAACCCCCCCCCCATAGCCCATTACCAGACAGCCCCATCAGCCCACAGCCCATTACCAGTCTTAACCCCCCCCCATAGCCCATTACCAGTTCTAACCCCCCCAACAGCCCACAGCCCATTACCAGTCCTAACCCCATCAGCCCATTTCCTGTCCTAGCCCCCCCATAGCCCATTGCCAGTCCTAAAACCCCCAACACCCCACAGCCCATTACCACTCCTAACCCCATCAGCCCAGCTCAAGTCCTAATCCTTCCCCATCAGCCCATTTCCTGTCCTAGCCCCCCCCCCCCAGAGCCCATTATCAGTCCTAACCCCCCCCCCCATAGACCATTACATAAGAACATAAGATATGCCATACTGGGTCAGACCAAGGTCCATCAAGCCCAGTATTCTGTTTCCAACAGTGGCCAATCTAGGTCATATGTACCTAGAAGTTTCCCCAAGAGACACAAGTTCCACAATGCTTGTACTGGGTCAAGCATTGATATCTTCGGTCACTTCTTAATAATGGTTTATGGACCTTTCCTCCAGGAACTTGTCCAAACCTTTTTTAAACCCAGCTACACTAACAGCCTTTACTACATAGTCCGGTAACAAATTCCAGAGTTTGATTACACGTTGAGTGAAAAAATATTTTCTTTTATTAGTCTTAAATAGTTTACCCTGTATCTTCATTGCATGTCCCCTAGTCTTTCTATATTCTGATAAGGTAAACAATCGATCTACGTTTACCCGTTCCACTCCGTTCATTAATTTATAGACTTCTATCATATCTCCCCTCAGCCGTCTCTTTTCCAGGTTAAAGAGCCCTAACCTTTTTAGCCTTTCTTCATAGGACTATCCTTCCATCCCCTTTACCATTTTGGTGGCTCTTCTCTGTACCTTTTCTAAAATCTCTATATCCTTTTTAAGATACGGCGACCAGAATTGCACACAATATTCAAGGTGCGGTCTCACCATGGAACGATATAGAGGCATTATAATATCTTTTGTTTTATTTTCCATTCCTTTCCTTATCATACCTAGCATTCTATTTGCCCTCTTGGCCGCCGCTGCACACTGGGCCGAGGGTTTTAACATGGTATCCATAATGACGCCTAAATCTTTTTCCTGGGTGGTGGTTCCTAATGTGGAACCTTGCATCGTGTAACCATAGTTTGGGTTGTTCTTCCCTAGGTGCATAACCTTGCACTTGTCCACATTAAATTTCATCTGCCATTTTGATGCCCAGTCTTCCAATTTATCAAGATCCTCTTGCAATTTTTCACAATCCTCTTGGGTTTTAACAACTTTAAATAGTTTTGTGTCATCTGCAAATTTGATAACCTCACTCGTTATTCCACTTTCCAGGTTATTTATGAATATGTCAAAAAGCAGCGGACCCAGCACAGATCCCTGGGGTACACCACTATTCACCTTTCTCCATTGGGAAAATTGGCCATTTAGCCCTACCGGAGAAAGGTGAATAGTTCCATTACCAGTCCTAACCCCCCCATCAGCCCACAGCCCATTACCAGTCCTAACCCCATTAGCCCACTTCCAGTGTTAACCCCCCCCATCAGCCCATTTCCAGTCCTAGCCCCCCCATAGCCCATTACCAGTCCTAACCCCCCCAACAGCTCACAGCCCATTACCAGTCCTAACCCCATCAGCCCACCTCCAGTCTTAACCCCCTCATCAGCCCATTTCCAGTCCTAGCCCCCCATCGCCCATTACCAGTCCTAACCCCCCCAACAGCCCACCTCAAGTCCTAACCCCTCCCCATCAGCCCATTTCCTGTCCTAGCCCCCCATAGCTCATTACCAGTCCTAACCCCCCCAACAGCCCACAGCCCATTACCAGTCCTAACCCCATCTGCCCACCTCCATTCATAACCCCCCCAGCCCATTTCCAGTCCTAGCCCCCCATAGCCCATTACCAGTCCTAACCCCCCCCCCCCATCAACCCCCAGCCCACCTCAAGTCAAGTCCTAACCCCCTCCATAGCCCATTACCAGTCCTAAGCCCCCCCCCCCCATCGGCTCAAGGAACATTTTTTTTTTTAAAACTGGCTGCTACGGCTGCCGCGGTAGCGGCAGAATGGAGTGTCCCGCGGGGCCCCCTCTGCCCGGCTGAGTCCCTCCCTCTGCGATAGCTGAGCCCCTCTGTGCCGCCGTCGCAGAGGGAGGGAGGGAGGGAGGGACTCAGCCGGGCAGAGGGGGCCCCGCGGGACACTCCATTCTGCCGCGGCGGCAGCGGCAGTGGTAGCAGCCAGCTTTTTATTTTATTTTTTTTTTAAATTTAATTTTGAAAAAAAGCAGAATGTTCTTTGCGCGGGGCCCCCTGAAACGCGGGGCCCTGTGCAAAAAACATTTATGCTCAATGGACGGGCCGGCCCTGCTATTGCCAAGTGGCCCCAACACCCTTATATCTTGCACCAGATCTGGTGTTCCACTAAGGACTAGGTCCAATATGGCTTCCCCTCTGGTCAGTTCATGAACCAGCTGCTCCAAGAAGCAGTCATTTATTTCATCTAGGAACTTTATCTCACTAGCATGTCCTGCCGTGACACTGACCCAGTCGATACTGGGGTAATAGTAATAATAATGGGTGATTTCAGTGCTGTAACTTTTGTTAGCTTCCTTGATTTCTTTGAGGATTTCATCATCCATTTTTTCATTATGGCCAGGCGGTCAATAGTACCCCCCCACTTCCATCACCTTCCCCTTTTTACATGGAATTTCAATCTATAGAGATTCTACAGCAAATTTTGTTTCCTGCAAAACCTTTAATCCTTTCTGACTCAATGCCCTCTCTAACATAGAGCGCAACCCCTCCACCAATTTGATCAGCTCTATCATTACGATATAGTTTGTACGCAGGTATCAGTGTCCCACTGGTTGTCCTTCTTCCACCATGTCTCTGAGATTCCAATCGTATCTAACCTCTCATTTAGTGCTATATATTCTAACTCTCCCATCTTATTTTTTAGACTTCTAGCATTTGCATACAAGCATTTTAGAGACTGTATTTTATTCATATTAATTTGGCTATTTATAGGCATGGGTAATTTGGGATCTTTAAGCTCTGTCTGCTCCATACTCGAGGGCATTTGGGCTATTTTACTCTTTTTTGGAACCTCTCTGCTTTTGGTAGTATCCTTCAAGGATACATTCTTCCGAACCATGCGCTTTTGTGCAACTGTCGGCTTTCCCCTTATCTATTTTAAAAGCTGCTCTATCTCCTTTTTAAAGGTTAATGCCAGCACCCTGGTTCCATCCTGGTTAAGGTGATGCCCATCCCTTCGGAAGAGCCCTTCCCATCCCCAGAATGTTCCCCAGTTCCTAACAAATCCAAAACCCTCATCCTTGAACCATCGTCTCATCCACGCATTGAGCCTCTGGAGCTCTGCCTGCCTTTTGGGTCCTGCGCGTGGAACGGGAAGCATTTCGGAGAACGCTACCCTGGAAGTTCTGGATTTCAACTTCCTACCTAAAAGCCTAAACTTAGCTTCCAGAACCTCCCTACCACATTTTCCTATGTCATTGGTACTGACATGTACCAAGACAGCAGACTCCTCCCCAGCACTATCTAAGACCTTATCCTGGTGGCGCGTGAGGTCCGCTACTTTCGCACCAGGCAGGAATGTTACCAGGCGATCCTCACATCAACCAGCCACCCAGCTATCTACATGCCTAATGTTCGAATCACCAACTATAACGGCTGTCCTAACCCTTCCCTCATGGGCACATGGTCCTGGAGAAACTTCCTCGGTGCGAGTGGGTTTTATATCACCTGGAGGACAGGTCCCAGTTGCAACAATACATTCTCAATGTTGTTTTGTTGTTCAAGTTTATTTTCAGTTTATTAACAATAATACATTAATACAATTTCAAGCATCAAAACACTATGTTCCCCCCCCACCCCCCAAGGGGAAAAAAAGGCAGAGTTCAGCATCAGAAGAACATAACAATCTCTAAATACAATTCTAGAATCAGATATCTTTCAAAATTAGGTCTAATGCTTTCCAGGTTTTTTCCACTTAATCAATACAATCGGATGATACTGAAGCAGTGCCTTCTCATTTTCTAGTTATACATACAGTATGCCACCAAAAGATAACACTTATAAAGGACAAGTCTTTCCAGTTATGCAATATATGTTCAATAGCGATTGATATCATAACATCAAATAATGCTCTGTCACTCTTAATTAGAACATCATGCGAACATAAGGATCTAAATAAGTCTACTTGTATCATTCTAGTAGCGTTTAACTTGAAAGCATCACATATGAATCTCCACACCCCTTCCCAGAATAACTTAATTGAGGTACATTCGAACAGCATGTGAGTCAGTGTACCAGTCATAGCTGAGCAGTGCCAGCACAAATTAGACTCATGGAGCCTGGCTCTGAACATGCATAAGGGAGTCCAGACTGTATGGTGCGCTATAAAGTATAATGATTGTGCCAGACTGCTAGACATGGTTGGTCTAACGTTTTGACCCCAAAAGCTATTCCAGTTTATCTTGTCCTATTGGACACCAGCATCATGCTCCCAGGTCCTATGAAGGCCCACCAAAGAAGTACCGTCACAACTTTGTAACAGTTTATAGAAATAAGAGACCAATTTCCCATTTACCTTAGCTTTATGACATAACTCATACATATCCGCAATAGGACACATTCCATCACACCATGGAGAGACCTATGCCAAGCTTTGAGTCAAACAATCCATTTTAGCAACCCGAGATGACAACAATCCAAATCTATTAATTAAAGTCTCCTGGTAAATATATTCCCCCCCCCCCCCCCATTAAACAGTTGACAAACATAGAAAGCACCTTTTTCAATTTAGCCCTTCCAAAAACATTTTCGCCTATTAACCTGTACCAGCTGATTATTCCAGATGGAGGAAGCAGCGAACAAAGCGTAAGACGTCGCACGGCAGGAATCGATCATGCTTGTTTGTTTAATTTTTTTATTTATGTGATTTTTATACCGCCATATCAAGAATTATAGCGGTTTACATAAAACAACTGAATTACATTGAACAAGATAGTGATGACATATAACTAACTATATACATGATTCGAATACCAGTCTGTTCTTAATGACTCATGTGCTTTCAATATTATGCATTTTTGAGGTAATCAGAGCAATGTAATGTATTGTGGGGTTGAGAGTAAGTAGAGAAATTGTGGAGTGTAAGTTGCTTGATTCTTCTCAAGGTTATGTCAGGTCAATTATTTGGAGTGATCTCTGTTTGTCCAAAATGTTCTATAAATAAGAAAGTTTTGAGATGTGTGCAGAAGGTGGAAAGGTCAGTTATATTTCTAAGTCCCTGTGGTAATGAGTTCCAGAGCACTGGAGAGAGATACTCGAATGCCCTGTTACTTGTGTATTGTTTTGTCATTCTGTAATCCGGGGGGAAATAGGAGGGTGTTATTCATTGCAGCTCTTCGATGTCTATCATTGGGTTTTATTTGACAAACTGAGATAGGGTAGGGGGTGCTAATTCTCTGATTTTGAATGCTGTCATGATAAGTTTATATTTAATTCTGCTTTGCATGGGGAGCCGATGAAGGGTGTGAAGTATGGGTGTGATATGATCTGCACAGTGTGAGTTAGATATGATGCGAGCTGCCATGTGTTGTGCCATTTGCAAGGGGTGAAGAGTTTGTTTCGATAGGCCATGGAGGAGACTATTACAATAGTCAATATGTGGGGTGATCTGATCATTACTTGCATCAATGATCTGAAGTCATTACTATTGAGTAAGGGCTTCAGATGTCTTACTAGGTGAATTTTATTATATATGGCTTTAGTTGTGTTTTTAATGTGTGTTTTGAATGTGAGCTGTTTGTCTAAGGTAACACCTAGGTATTTTACTTCATCTTTCACATCTAGAATGATTTAGTTGAAAATGATGTTGCTTGGTGGTATGTAATTTTGATTTCTTGAAATTATTAGTACTTCCGTCTTTTTATAGTTGATGTTCAATCCATGGGATTGGAGCCAGGCATCAATTTCTGTAAAGCATGTAATTATGGAATCAAGTATTTGTGTCCCTACATTAAAAGGCATGTATAGCATTATGTCATCAGCATAGATGGCATAATCAACATTGAATTTCTTTATTAGCTGACAAATCGGCTGAATGTGTATATTAAAAAGGAGAGCCGATAGTGCTGAGCCTTGAGGCAGTCCTGTAGTTTGCTTGAAAGTGCTAGAGAATTGCTCTGATAATACTATAAATAAACAATGACTCTAGCTTGGAAACTGGGATACTCATTGTGGGCAGAGTGGTTAGCATAAAAGGAGATACAATCACCTTCTCCATTTCAATCCATTGAGATGAGGAGTTATTTCACTCCATTCCGTACCATAACAATGATGCAGCATGGTAGACCTTGAAATCTGGGAAAACCTCCCCTCCCCTTTCCTTGGAAACTTTAATGTTGATAAAGCTATGCACAGTCTCTTGCTCTTCCACAAGAAGGAGGTAAGAATCCTATCCAGGTGAGTATAAAAGTTAGGTCTACAAAAACCTGGCAACATACTTTACTTATACACTATACTTGGGAGCACCATCATCTTTATAGTGTTTAATCTCCCCCACCAAGATATCCGGAGATGAGACCAACGTTGCAATGTGTTTTTTAATTCTGCCAGAATATTATTGCAATTAAATTTAATAGTGTCTTCTGTGGTTGGAAAATTGCACACCCAAATAATTAATTTCCTGAGGTGCCCATTGAAAGGGAAAATCCCTCATATCATCCTGCGTGATGACATCATTGAGAGGGAGGAGCTCACTTTTGTCACAGTTAACTTTAAATCCTGAGAACTTTGAAAACTAGTCAACTCCTATCTCGGAGACATCTCACAGAGGACTCTGGATTAGAGAGAAATAACATATCATCATTGGTGTAGGCAGCAAACTTCCAACATTGCTCTCCAACAGTAATACCAGTAATATCATTTTGTTTCCAAATTTTAATCAACAATGGTTCCTTGAATAGCAGGGGAGAAAGAGCAGCCCTGCCTAGTACCTTTTTCCAAACAAACAGCTACTGATTGCATTTCATTGTCAATGGGATCCCCCAATCTGGGAGCGGCATAAAGCATTTTAATCCAATTTATAAAACCAGTTCCACAGCTGAACCATTCTAAACTCTGAAAAGATATGGCCATTCAACCCAATCGAAGGCTTACTCAGCATCTAAAGAAAGTGCCACCGTGGGACTAGTCATATGACACGACAAGTCACAATGCCCATCTCTCTTCTCTGGTATGTTGCTGTTTCTGCTCCTTTCACAAAATTCATGCAGTTCACCCTTTTCTCACCTCCCTGTTCTTGCCTACCTTGCTTCTTACTCTCGTTATTTCAAAGTTAGACTATTGCAATACTATTTACCTTGGTATTCCTCAATACCAGTTACACATACTTCAATGTATTGAAAACTGGTGCCCGTGTCCTTTCTTTACTTCTCAGTTCAAACATATTTCTCCTCTCCTCATCAGTTACTATTGGCTCCCTGTAAAATTTTGCATTCAGTACAAACCTCTCACTTTGATACATCGTGCACTGCACTCTGGGTCTCCCAGTTATCTCTCTGACTCATTATTTCTTCACTCTCCCCACCATGCATTCCGAAGCATCCCTGGCAATTGTCTGCACTGTCCCTAAGTTTCTCAAGCCCATTTTGCCCCCACATGATCATCAACCTTCTATGTGATTGCCCCTGTATCCTGGAATTCATTTCCACCTGCCCTTAGACTTGAACCTGTATCCACCAACTTTGAATCGCTTCTAAAGACCCATCTTTCAATGCTGCCTTAGAGGAAAATTAGGGAATAGATAATTCAATTTCTCATTTTCTGGTTGAATGACTCCTTGTATGCCTGTCTTTTCTGTCCTATGATTTTATGTCATTCTTTTCCTCTTTGTATTTTATTTATAATGTTTTTAATTGTACACCGCCTTGCTGATCCCTCTGAAAGGCAGTTAAGCAAATATAATAAACAAACATAAACATCTCAAAGACCTGGTGCAAAGAAGACAACTAGTGGGGCACTGTGATCTGGGTACAAATTATATCGCAATGATAGAGTAGATCAAATTGGTGGAGGAGTTGCGCTCTGTTAGAGAGGGCATTGAGTCACATAGGATTAAATTTTTGCAGGAAACAAGATACACTGTAGAATCTCTATGGATCAAAATTCCATGTAAAAAAGGGGAAGGTGATAGCAGTGGGGGTGTACTACTGACCATCTGGCCAGAATGAACAAATGGATGATGATATGCTCAAAGAAATCAGGGAAGCAAACAAAAGTTACAACACAGTAGTAATAATGGGTGATTTCAGTTATCCAGGTATCGACTGAGTCAGTGTCACAGCAGGACATGCTAGGGAAATAATGTTTCTAGATGAAATAAATGACTGCTTCTTGGATCAGCTGGTTCATGAACCGACAAGAGGGGAGCCATTTTGGACCTAGTCCTTAGCAGAACACAAGATCTGATGCAAAAGATAAGGGTGTTGAGGCCACTTGATAATAGTGATCATAGCATGATCGTGTTTTTATTTTATTTTTTTATTTAACAGTATTTCTAAACCGCCTTATCTTATTAATCAAGGTGGTATCACAGCAAACAATCGGGTAAAGTGAGCGTGTTATTCATGCAGTGAGGGTGAAACTTTGACTTGAGTGTATGTTGTGTTGTGTGCGTGTTTGATTTAATAAATGGAGAAAGAAAGGCAAGGAAATCCACAGTGCTACCTTTTAACTTTCAAAAGAGAGACTATGATAAAATGAAGAAAATAGTTAAGAAAAAACTAAAAGAAGCAGCTGCAAAAATTAAAGATTTACATCAAGCATGGGTGTTTAAAAGTACTATCTTGGAAGCCCAGACCAGATATATTCCACGCTTTAAGAAAAGTAGAAGGAAGGCCAAAAAACTGACAGCATGGTTTAAAGATGAGGTCAGAGAGGCTGTTATAGCCAAAAAAATATCCTTCAAAATGATTTGGGGCCTGTACCAGAAGACATATGAGAAGAGACTTGAAAACCTAAATATGTAAATGCTACAGGAGAGGAGGAACAGAGGAGATATGATATTTAGAGTATTAAAGAACAAACAAATATTTTTTTCAAAGACGGGGAAGCTGTAATGTGGTAGGCGACGGCCTATGATCCATGCTAATTGAACTAAGCAGACAGGCCTGAGCAGCTTGACCTGTAACTGAAGCCTGTAGTTAGGCCCAGAGGAATGAAACCCCCCCTGAATGATGACACCATAGAATTGAAACTTAACTCAGTTTAACTGAACATAGCTAAGCAGAAACGAAACTTAGAAAATATAGAAAAACAAGTTTAATTGGTACTGATAAGGTGTGCTATGCTTCTATGGAATTAATTAACTCTGCAAAAAGCAAGGTTACAGTGCCCTGCTTCCCATATGTTTTAACAAGCTAAGCGACCTTGGAGGAGAGATGTAACAAGTTAGAGACACTGACCATTGTAATTGGGACTAGAAGGGGGGCAACCAGGTGCTGAGCCCAGACCAGAGTCCCGATTGGGTAGCCATATCAGTACCGGGACCAATAGATGGGTGAGAGGGGTACTAGGACCAATGAAAAGTTTGCCTATGCTTAGAATGGACAAGAAAGCTATAAAAGTTGTTGTTTTACTAGAAGCCATTGCTCAGCCATTTTGAAATTGCTTATTGCTTGAGCCATGTGCACATTAAACTGGCTTGGATCCTTGAAAAGACTCCTGGATTTATTTATTGCATGCTTATCTGCTGCTACATTCTTGGTGCGTTGGCCTGGAAGTGCGAGTGGTGGATAGTGTTCAAGTGAATAAATCCACGTAATTCGCCTTGAGGTTTGGACCGGTTGGAACCATGCCAATCCGATGCAGAGGAATTCCCTGGGCCCACTGATCCTCTTGTATCGGAGGGAGTTCTGCCTGGCCTCGGCAGGCACTGGTTCCGGCTGGAACAACACCTCCGACCCGGGGGAGTCCAGGATCCAACTCAGAAGCTTGGGAACCAGATCTGGTAAGTATAGTTTTGAAAACCTGTCTAGACAGATGAGTTAGAACTGCAGTTTGAAATTTGTGAAACTTTGTGGAATTTGTAATCTCGAGAAAATTGGAAATTGGTAAGACTTAAGTCTTTGTTTGAAAATCCTTGCATGAGTATTCGCGAGGTACAGCTGTTATAGAGAATCATGATTCAGCCTAGTCAGAGCAGACAGGACTGGGTTTTTTGGTATGTCTAGACAGAAATAGAAAGAGCAGTACTGCCATTGGAACTTGGAATTTGGAATTTGTAATCTCGAGATATTGGGAATTGGTAAGAGAGCATGATCACCTCTCAAGGAAGGGCCGAGTAACCCCGCATGGGAATTCGCCGGGTGAAACCCTCATCCTTTTTGTAATTGGGAAAAAGACTAGTCAGAATAGATAGAAAGGAATGCATTCTGAGATACGTTGCTAGCATGATTGTGTGAATGAAGTGTGAATGAGAGGTCTGGCAGCACGGACCAAGCGAGAGTGGACTCTGGACTAGCGCAGTTCCTAGTCGGGTGACTGCGTCTAGGTCGCGAAACGGATGAAGCGTTTGGTGTATTGTCCGTCCTGTGTATTTGATTTTTGCTATCTGTTGAAACTGCGAGTTTCCCTTCTGTTATAAATGTGAGATTATTCTGTTGAGTAATTTGTGACAGTTCACTGGTTAAGAAATTGTATTAATAGAGCAGAATGAAGACCCAAAACACCTACGGTCATTTTTAGAAATCAAAAAGCTGGTCTCACCCAGTTGGTTTTAGCACAGTGAAAAAGCTGACAGGGGGCGTGTCTGAAGGAAAGAATGTATAGTGTCGTCTTTCTAATCCTGTGCAGGCTTAAATCTCAATGCTGGTAGTTTGTGCTTATTTCAGGCAAATTGTACCTGTTTTATTTAATATGTTTTTGTTCCTTCTGCTGTGGTTATGTAATATATATCATTTATTTATCATTTAATAATAATGTTTAGTCAGGATTGTGGATCCCGATAGCTTTGGGCTTAACCTGGAAAGGGTTGCGTTCTTATTAACCCCTTTCGAGTTCCTGTACCGGACCAAGTGAGGAGAATTCCTGTAGGGCTATAGGCACAATGTATTTATGAGCTTAGCTTTGTTTTGTATTATCTATGTTCCACCCTCAGTAAATACTGTAATGATTGAAATTTTGTTTCTGCTATGTCTGGTTTTGATTGAATATGCTTGTTGAATAAGAAGGGATCTTATATATTATAGCGAATACCTTATAAAGTATTATGTATAAGGGTGTATTTCTATGCTAATTGTTTAGGAAAGTGTTTAATTGTTTTTTTTCTGGCATCTCTCTGTGTGTGTGAATGAGAAGTCCTGAGCACAGTTAAGCCCCAGCGAGCCGAGGGGTGTGGCTTCCACATAGCCTGCAGAAAAAAAAAAAAAAGGGTTCTGGAGAGACTGCTGGAGACTGCAGGAGATTTCTCCTAGGAATGAAAAGGGACTCCCGATTTGAAAAGTCTCTTCATTTAATCGAAGCCTGATGAATTTATAATTAGTTTTTTCTCTGGTTTCACTAGCTCTGTTTAACCAAAAGTTTTAAAAACAAAGTTTATCTTTTTATGAATGAGTATAAGTCATTTGAATGCATGCTTCCCCTCTGTGCTGGTTACTAATGAACAAATCAGTTAGCTACACTGACCTTTACAATATTGGCTTTTAAGATAAATTAATCTGTTTTTCTGTAATTAAAAAAAAAAAAGGAAAGGTGTACTGTATTTTATGAAAAATATCCGGAATGTCTTTTGAATATTTGCTTCCTGAACTAAAAAATAATTTCTTTTGCAGAGACATGCTGACAGATAGCTATAGTTCTCTCTATAAGAAGCATAATGGATGTATGTGCTCAATCTAAGTGTTTCCTGCCTGCCCTATGTTTACAGAAATAATAAGTGTCTTTTCAAGTATGATCAAGAATTTCAGTAAGGGATTTACTGAAGATTATGAAATGTCTCTGTCCCAATCAGGATTTTGCCCCAGAATTTCTAGATATCCTGTCTCGTCTCTCTCTCTCTCTCTGTAAGTAGTTCTGTTCAGAGTGCTTAAGGGGGGGATGGAGCCCAGTCCACCGATGATGTCAAACCCCCCCCCCCCCCCGGTGGGCATGAACTAATGTGCCCACAGCAGAGAAGTGGATCCTTAAAAAAAAAAAAAATCAACCTCCTGGATAGAGCATTGCTAGGAGAAACAGAATCCAGGAGAGGGGGGGGGGGGACTACAGATTCCCAAGTAGTTTGCTAGCCACCTCTGCAACAGGGGAATGTCCACCCCCTCCGGACTAGAAGTGAAAGTCAGCTGACCAGACTTGTTTAGAACTGAAAAAAACTGCATTATACACTGAGAAGTTTTAGGACTTGATTGAACTAATGAACGGAAATTGCAAAGAACTGGATGAATTTGCGGGCATAATGGTTAAATGAAAGTTAATCAGAGGGTGTGTGAATTGTGAAAATAAATGTAACAGAGAAAGTGAATGATATTTTAGTTGAATGATGTGAGGAGGTTATCCTAATCGAAGGAACAGAGGAAGTGAAAAACTGGGTGTGAGTACGCCCATTATAGAAAAAGAAGGACATTAGAGAAGTGAATGCCCGTATCTTGACTCCACCCCAGGAGGGAGTACTTGATTGTAGAATCATAGACAGAATAAAACCAAGCACAGTGTTTCAGCACGAGAGTGGAGCAGCTATAGCGTGAGTGGCAGCCTGAGAGGGCTACAGCATGGATGAAGACTAGGCCAGACCGGACTCGCCAGTTTCCCTGGGTCCCCAGGAGTCAGTCTGAAAAATAGGGGACCAATATATGGACTTTTATGGGGGATACAGGAGCAGAATACTAAAGCCAGTAGCCCCTGTGTTTTTCTCGCAAAGCCTTTTCTGCAGAACCGCATGTGTGAACTAAAAAAAAATAATAATAATAATGTACCAGTTCCTGTATATGCCTGAATGCCCTATTCCATTTTTGGGCCGAGACCTGCTTGCAAAGCTTCAAGCACAATCTCTTGGACCTTATTTGAGAAGCTGTTACAGCTACAGCCTTCCTAGTAAGCAAAAACTAAAAGAAAAATCACTTTGAGATAGAATCTTCAAGTTACTGTACCACACTCTGTTCTAACCATTATGAAACACAAAGGAAATTACTAGCTAACAAATCTATGAATGTTGAAGTATTAGAGTATGTTGTGTGAAAACCCCAGATACAACTGAAGGGTCAGTCAAGCTTTCAATCCTGCTATGTTGTTATCAGTTGGTCTTGATCCCCTGATCATGACTGTTTAGAAGTTATGGACACTGTATTCTCAAGCCACCTGGATTTGACTGATGTCCCTATGGAGAACCCTGAACAGACTTTCTTTGTGGCTGAAGGCAGTTTCATCATCAATGGACATTGTTGTGCTAGATATGCAGTGGTGACCCCTGATTTGGTAGTTGAGTCCTCAGCCCTGGCCCTAGAAACTTCACCACAGAAAGCTGAACTGATAGTCCTCACCAGAGCACTAACAATAGGAAAAGAGCCCTGTCTAAATGTGTACCCAGATTTCAAGTATGCCCTTACAACCTTGCATGCATATGGGCCCTGTACAAAGAATGAGGGTGGATAACCCTAGGAAGCAAGTCCATTAAGTATAGCCCCAAGATATTGATATTAATAGATACATACTGCCTATAGATCTCAGAATTTAGGAAAAGTAGAATGTATGAATAGAACCCTGAAATCTCAGTTGTCTAAACTTTGCCAAGAGGTTTACCTGAAGTGGCCCCAGGTTCTTCCCATAGCCCTTCTTAGGATATACTTAGCCCCTGCTAAGTCTTTAGGAGTTTCCCCTTTTGAGATTCTGTATAGGCAACCCCTGCCTATTGTATAGGAAATAAAAGGAGATATGAGACAGATAGGATCTGAAATTATTAGACATGAACTATTGGTTTTAAGTTCTGTTTTGCAGGAGTCTTCAAACCTGAGTACAAAATCGATTACTCATCAATTTGCATGAACCCCTGCATCCTTTCAAGCCTGGAGTCTCGGTGTGGATCAAAGAGTGGAGAAAGATACTGTTAGCCCTGCATTGGAGGGGACCCTATGTTGTCATCCTGTCAACTCCAACTGCAGTAAAAGTCGCAGAATTTGAACCTTGGACCCATCATAATCAAGTGAAGCCAGCAGCTGCTCTTGAACCTGATCACTGGACTACTGTATAGCATCCTGAGACTCCATTGCACCTCACCCTACGACAACAACCACGGACCTAAGACTTATTGGTCCCTCAGAAACTGCACTATTTCAAGACTGTTTGTTTATCTGAAGGTAAGCCTCGCATCTGGAAAAAAACTGCAATCATCAGAAAGAGACTGTGTTGTGTTAAGAAATTGAATCTTCTAAGAGACTGTGTTTAAATACTCTGAAAAGACTGTTTTGATCTCCTAAAGAGTGAACTGCTCTAAGGAAGCAATAATAGCCTAAGAGACTATGCTATGATATTTTAAGGAATTGAGACATCCCAGAGGACAGTGATACTTTGGAATCTACAGCCCTACTCCTGCCAAAAAGTTGGTAGGTCTACGTACGGCAGAAGCTTGAGGATCTACAATCAACCCTACATCTGTTATCTGTTGTGGAAGTCGACAGTTCCACCAATTTTCCAGAGACTATGCCCATTATGAATTATTATTATTGCTTTATTCTGGCAACAGTTTTGGAGTGCTTTGAAATGACTTTTGCCTTATCTCCCTGGGCAGCCTGTATAAGTACAACATGAACTGGACCGAAGGTCACTCAGACCTTGTTTTATCATTCTTCCTATACTTGCATTGGTATACTCTCCAATCCAAAAGTTGTTCTAGATCTTGACTTTCTACAAGGCTACGCAAGCCACCGTTGCAATTCCTCATGCCACCACCAGAACTTGTTTCTTGAACTTGCTGGAGCAATAGCATCTAGTCTCCACACTTCTGACTGTTTCTATTGTGGAGGAACTAAGATGGGAGATCAGTGGCCCTGGGAGACGCAAGAACTGAACTATTCTATCCTATACAATCAGACTGATTTACATAATACTACTAGTGAGTGGGTATTGGCCCACCCCATTGTTGACAGTTTGTGTTTTGTTCAGACTGGACCACAATCTACTACGAAGGATGGACAGCTGGTCTGTCTAAATCAGAAGCTTTACGACAGCACAACAAAGATGCAACTGAACCTTCTAATCCTTTAGTTCTTTTTCCCACTCTTGCCAAACTATGGACTTTGACTATCTGCTTGTTGCTGCTCCCTTGTTTCTTGCCATTTTGCTTGCAAATGATAACTTCAGTTATTAATAACACTGTAGAGCGTAAGACAGCTACAAAGATGCTAGCTATGTGAACTTACTACCCTATACCACAGAGTGATACCTTTACCTAGTATTATGTGATTTGATTCTCACACCTTATTAACATGCGGGTGAGAATAATCAAAGGGGGGAATGTGGTAGGCGACGGCCTATGATCCATGCTAATTGAACTAAGCAGACAGGCCTGAGCAGCTTGACCTGTAACTGAAGCCTGTAGTTAGGCCCAGAGGAATGAAAACCCCCCTGAATGATGACACCATAGAATTGAAACTTAACTCAGTTTAACTGAACATAGCTAAGCAGAAACGAAACTTAGAAAATATAGAAAAACAAGTTAATTGGTACTGATAAGGTGTGCTATGCTTCTATGGAATTAATTAACTCTGCAAAAAGCAAGGTTACAGTGCCCTGCTTCCCATATGTTTTAACAAGCTAAGCGACCTTGGAGGAGAGATGTAACAAGTTAGAGACACTGACCATTGTAATTGGGACTAGAAGGGGGGCAACCAGGTGCTGAGCCCAGACCAGAGTCCCGATTGGGTAGCCATATCAGTACCGGGACCAATAGATGGGTGAGAGGGGTACTGGGACCAATGAAAAGTTTGCCTATGCTTAGAATGGACAAGAAAGCTATAAAAGTTGTTGTTTTACTAGAAGCCATTGCTCAGCCATTTTGAAATTGCTTATTGCTTGAGCCATGTGCACATTAAACTGGCTTGGATCCTTGAAAAGACTCCTGGATTTATTTATTGCATGCTTATCTGCTGCTACAGTAAAACTAGAGAGCATAACATGAAGCTGCCAGGGGGGGAACTAAAAGGCAACGTCAGGAAACACTTTTTCACTAAAAGGGTGGTGGATGTTTGGTCCCGATGGAGGTGGTGGGGGCAAACACAGTGACAGAATTCAAAATGGCATGGGACAGACCCAGTGGATACCTTTTTATAGCAACAGCATAAAATCAAAATAAACTTAACTATCTCTTATATCTGGACAAATAGGGGTGACCTACATGGAGCAGTTGGTACACTCCTAAACAAAGGCATGGGGAGAGGTATCCTGCACTGAGCCTCAGGTGCACCTACTCTTGCCACCTTGCTGGGCAGACTAGATGGACCATACTGGTCTTTATCTGCCGCTATATACTATGTTACTCTGTTATGTAAATTGTGAAAAGTTTGAGCATTATCACCACTATATCTGCTTTAATGAAACCGGCCTGCTCCTCCCCAACAATTATATGAATCAATCACTAAGCCGTGTAGCTAAACTTTTCACCAGAATCTTATAGTCCATGTTTAAGAGGAAGATAGGGTGATAACTAGCCATGGATAAAACATCTTGGCCCAGTTTAGCAAAAAACACTACATTAGCCTCTGCAAAATTTGATGAAACACCAGGACTTTCAAACAAACTATTACCGAGCCATTGTAATTTCAGAGCGAAATACGTTGCAAATTGTTGGTAAAATTCAGTTGTAAATCTGTCTAGCCCAGGAATTTTATTTCTAGACAGGTTCTTGATTGCCGAAGGAACTTCTTCAGCTTGGATCTATGCTCCCAAATGTTTCCTCTGCACCTCAGAAAGCATAGGGTGCTTTACTGCCTCAAGAAATGCCTCCAATAGATTGACATTAGCATCACAAGTAGAGGAGAGAGGTTTCCTATAATACTTGACAAAAGCACTTAGAATATCCTGAGGGTTAGTTATAATGCCTCTACCCTCCATATTAATGCCAGCAATGAAATGTTTCTGCTTTTGTACTTTTAGAAGCTGTGCAAACAACTTACTGGTATTGTCGCCTCCAGCATAGTACCCTGTCCGCTGAACAAAAAGCTCTTGTGCTGCCTGCTGCATCAAGTTCTGAGTTCATAACACAGTCGTGATAACTATTGAAAGACTGGAGGACAACTGGATCCTGTGAAAACTTCTTCCAAATGAGCAATTCTCTTTTCCGCAACCAGGCAGAGAGACAGTGGTTAAAGCCGCTGCCTAGGACCCAGAAGATCAAGGGTTCAATTCCCACTGGCACTCCTTGTGACCTTGGGCAAATCACCTTACCCTCCATTGCCTCTGAAAAAAAAAGGCCTGGCCATCTACTTCCAGTGATACATTGCCAAGAAAACCCAGCTGGGTTGTGAAGAGTCAACAATGATTTGATAGCATTAAAAAACAAATAGTACTATAAGATATTGCCATTTTCATTTCTTAGAACAAAATCATCAATGAAAGATTTCAATTTGTCAACAAAGGTGGTCTCCAAAAGTTGTCTATTCTGAAAGTGCCACAGCGGTCTATTAAAATTTTTAGACCATGACCAGAATTCAAGACTGATAGCCGCATGGTCAGATATATGTATGGGCTGAATAGTACAATTCTTGACTTCTGGTAATAGAGATTTAGACACCAAAAGATAATCAATTCTCGAGTATGACTGATGCAGGAAAGGAAAGAAGGTATATTCCAGTGCTAAAGGATACATGCTACGCCATGCATCAAAAAGAACTCCTGTCTAGGATATCATTAAGGACTGTCTTAAAATCTCCACCCAGCACAAACTACTCATCTCCAACAGATAAAAAGCTCTGGATCAGCCCATCATAAAATAGCGGAGAGTCAACTGCAGGTGCATAAATAATCATCAACATACATTGCACCCTGCAATAGATAAAATTAAACATGCCAATCTTCCCTCATTATCCATTTTCGGCTCTATGATTTGGACAGGCAAACATTTCCTGATTTATTATGGAAACTCCATTCCTTTTATGGATACCCAGTAAAAAAATATGACTGTCAGGCCACCCACTCTGGGAGTGGAGGAGTAGCCTAGTGGTTAGAATACTGGTTTGGTAACCAAGCAACCAGGGTTTGATTCCCACTAGCACTCCTTGTGGCCTTGGGCAAGTCACTTAACCTTCCATTGCCTCAGAAGAAAGGCCTGGCAATCTACTTCTGGTCACACTGCCAAGAAAACCTAGGCACTTCTGGGTCACCAGGAGTCAGCATTGACTCAAAGGCACACATTGCATTGCAGTCATTCAGGAATGAAATTAGCATACAAAATGATGTTCTATGCAAAGGGTCCAGGGTTATTTTACTGAAATCACTGCAATCATAGATGGTAAAATGTATGCATTCAAGCCAGACCAATGTGGAATGTGTTACTGACAGGCCCATGATACTCTTTACTGGCCTAACATCCAAAGCAAGATCAAGGACATTTTGAGCAATTGTTCCACCTGTAGTGAATACACAAGTTAGCAGCAAAAGGAAATGATGATGTCACATGAAATAACGGTGCAGCAGATTGTCAACATGGACTTATTTAATTTTGCTGGGATAGATTAGATAGGACATTGATAGTGGATTAATATCAGACTTCTGGGAAATTGAACTGGTCCCAGACATGTCTGCTAAAGCCAAAATCAAGTGTAGCAAAGTACAGATTGCACATTATAGCCACCCTCATCAAGTGATCTCAAATAATGGGTCTCAATTTACTTGATGCAATTTAAAGTTTTCTGTTAAGTGGGGGTTTGAACATGTTACTATATCACCAAAGCACCCACAAGCTAATGGCAACGCTGAATCTGCTGTAAAGATAGTGAAGGACCCATGCAAGACAGCAAAAGGGATGGTGAAGACTCATGGAAAGCTACACTGTGTTGGAGGAAACACCAACACAGGGCATGGAGAGCAGCCCAGTGCATTGCTGGATGTCAAGGAGATTAAAGACCTTTCTGCCAATTGCCAGCAAGTGACTAATCAGGTCTCCAAATATGGTCACAATCTGAATTTGTTATTTACACCCCAGAATTTGTCCATACAGCCTGTAAAGGTAAAGGTGCTGTCCTCTCATAGACTGAACACTCTTTTAGAACCTTCTCATTAACTATTCCTTGTCCTCGAGTCCCATCTGGATTGGATGTTTTCTATCCTAGATGTCATAATAGAGTAAATCTGGGCTCGATTATACTCCTATGTACAGGCTGGCCCCATGATTTTGAGTCCCTTCCATTGGAAGAGAAACTCCAGTCTTGGAATCAGTTTCCAAGTAGGGTCCTAGATAAAGCAGTCAGGCAGCCTCAGATGAGTCATAAGCAGAAGATTAGACACTCATGGTATCATGATAATCTATGCTTATTGAAAAGACAAGCCCATAGAGAGGAGAGAATCTGGCATCGAGTAGGTTCTTATTAGTACAAGCCAGATGTATTGAGTGATATTGAGATTATAAACTCAATATACAGCAGGAAAAGAAAACATATTATATGGATCTAATTAACAAAGATTTAAGTACAACAAAAACAACTCTTTTCAATAATGCACCTCCAGGGATATCCTTAAACAGCTTCCCCACATGCCTTTTTCATATGAATTTGCCTGTCATTATGTCTCTAAACTTGAGGATGCTGAGAAGAGCATTAATGGAAGAGGATGGCCACCTAGTGTGGCATAGTTTGGGAAGGGAGACAGTGTGGGCCCTGGGTTTTTGAATAATACCTTCCCTTCAGTGCAGACACTACAGCCATGCTTACACCGGAGTTTGCAGTCCTCTGTAGGACTTCTTTCACCTTAGTCTTGAAGGTGGCCTTTCAAAAGATGTCTTCCCCTAAAAGACCAACATGTATGCGTGACCCTTTTCATTTAGATTGATGAAGAAACCCACACTGGTTCTTCACCCATTGGCTCAGAGTAGACAGTGTTTGCCCAGTTGTTGGCCTTTGTGGAGAAACCAGATGTCCTTCATCCATACCAATCGGAGTTGAGACCAGGGCATAGTATAAAAACTGGTATGCGCCCTTCTCAGTGAAATTTACAGTTCACTTGAGGACACAGAGGTGATGCTTCTGGTATCGCTTGACTTGGCTTCAGTGTTTGATCTAGTGAACCATTGCCTGTTCATAGAGAGACTATCAGAGATTTGGGTGAGAAGTCAGGTTTTGTCCTGGTTGAACTCTTCTTTTTTTTTTTTTTTAAGTGGCCACTAGTCCTAATAAGCTCTCAGATTACACAGGTCTGCGACTAAAAAGCTGTTTGATTATTTTCATCTAATTTCCATGTATTTTGGTGTGCTGAAAACAAATAAAATATTGAAAAAACTCCTAGACGTCATGATTTGCCACAACATGCAGAATTGTCTTGAAATTTATCAATTTTTTTCAAATTAATATTAATTGAAATTACTATTAATTAATTCACATAAGTGCATTTAAGATATAAAATGCCAAAAAAACCTTAAAGGGGTTGTCCGAGTTATGTAAAAAAAAATATAGCACTGTAAATCTGATGGTCAGCAATATGTACATAAGCTAAGCAAGTTTTAAGTCCGTGCTTCTAATGGTAGAAGGGGTTAATCTTTCCTGAAGAATCCAGTGGGAGGGAGACACAGGGCAGATAGCAGCAGCACCGGTCAGTGCAGGGGGGGCGTGGCCAGCACTGTGACGTCTCGTGTACAGACACAGAGCTGCTCTCTCCTGCATGCCACACTTGTGCACGAATCATGATCAGGTTCTTGGTTGTAGGCTGTTCACACTTTTTCATTGCAATTCGTGTTAGCTCGTCATTCTTCAACCGTTATGTTATGGCTCCGCGAAAGTGTATTAATTCGCCAGACAGTTTCTGTTTCATCTGTGGTGAATATACAGTGTTGAAGCAACAGCAGAATTGTGAAAAAAAGTATACTTTGCATACTTTGGACTAAAAATAGGAGATCAAGATAAAGTCTGGGCACCTCATAAAGTGTGCAAACGGTGTGTTGAGGACCTCCGAAACTGGTTCAAGAGTAAGAAAAAATCTTTCCGTTATGGGATTCCTATGGTATGGCGAGAGCAAAAGAACCATAGGGGCTTGTTTACAAAGCCGCGGTAGTGGTTCGCGATCGCGATCGCAGCCGCGGCCCCATTGAAATCAATGGGGCCGCGGCTCTGATTACGATCGCAAACCGCTACCGCGGCTTTGTAAACAAGCCCCATAGTGACGACTGTTACTTTTGTTCATGCGATGTGAAAGAGTGTAATTCCAAATGGAAGCATTCCATTTCATACCCCAATCTTCACTCGGCAATTCGTCCCATCCCCTATGGCACAGATATACCAGTACCCAAGCCCCCTGCTACCTTGGAAGAGATACCTAGCTCCGATGAAGGTGAAGTCATACCTGAACCAGATGACGAATCAAGTTCTAACTTTGAAGATGATACAAGACCAAAATTGTTTTCTCAGGAGGAGATGAATGATATGGTAAGAGACTTGAATCTTCCCAAAGATGCCGCTGAGTTACTCGGATCAAGGCTGAAAAGCAGGAATTTATTATTGCCAGGAGTGTCATCTTCATGGTTCAGACATCGTGAAAAGGAGTTCGTTCCTTACTTCGCCCAGGAAGACAAGTTGGTTTATTGCATCGATGTCGAAGGTCTGATGGGTCAATTTAAAATCCAATATGATTCAGAGCAATGGCGTCTTTTTATAGATTCTTCAAAAAGAAGTCTCAAAGCAGTTTTACTCCACAACGGTTTTTACGCTTCCATACCTGTAGGTCTTCCGTACACTTGAAGGAAACCTACGAGAACTTGGAATTGGTTCTTCGTAAACTTAAATATGAAGACCATGGTTGGCAAGTGTGTGGGGACTTGAAGGTCTTGTGCATGCTGCTCGGGCAACAAGCTGGGTATACCAAATATCCTTGTTTTCTGTGTCTATGGGACAGTCGAGACCGACAAAATCACTGGACCAAGAAGAGTTGGCAGCCGAGGGTGCTAACAGTCGGTGAAAAAAATGTCCTCTGAGAAACTTTGGTACCTTCCCATAAAGTTCTTCTACCACCTCTCCACATAAAATTGGGATTGATGAAGCAATTCGTAAAATCACTTCCAAGAGATGGAAAATGCTTCAAATACTTGGTCACCAAGTTTCCAGGCCTGTCGGAGGCAAAATTGAAGGAAGGTGTGTTCGTCGGACCAGCTTATAGTTGATCAAGAGCAGGGGCGGCCCAAGGGGGGTGCGAGGCCATGTGCGGAGACTCTGTGCAGGGCCTCATTTGCATAAGGGGCCTTATTTGCATAAATATTTGCATAATGTTACCATACACTAACTTTTAGTAAGCATGCCTCTTAATGAGTATATGGATAAAGAAAGACTAAAAGATTTCTACATTACTATAATCCAGTGCCAACCACCAGGCACATTAGGAACTACGACAAACACTGCCCATTTAGAACCCATAGCAAACCCGCCATATCCTAACAGCACTACCAGGACTCACAAAGCACCATGCCCTACCTATCAAAAGGCAACACTGCAAATATTAAACCAATACATTTCAGAGAATAACAATACATGACCTAATGGGGAAAAGGAACAAGTGGCAATGTCAAATAGGAATTACATAAACAGAATACCTCAGCTCAGTTACACATGCAGAACACAGACCATCACCAAACAAGGAATCACAATTTAGAAACAGGAAGACAATTAAACTGGGAACCCCAAAAGCCAAACTTGGAATGTACAACAACACTGTAGAAATAAAACTATAAATTAATTTCCTCTTGTACTAAACAAAGCGCAGGCGTTAATGATGCACATTTCCCAGAGATGACATATTCCAGTTAATAAATTCAAAATAAAGAGATATCTTTCTACCTTTTGTGCATTTTTTTTCAGTTGCAATTGCTCCAACCACTTTCTTCTGGTTTCTTTGTGTCTTCTGCTAACTCTCCATCGTCTGCTGTCCATTTGTCCTTTCTTCTCTCTTCTAATTTTTTTCCATTCTCTCTACACATCTGCTTTAACATACTAATCTTTCTCCTTTTGCTCTTTCCTCATTCCTATTTCATCCACTCAAATTTTACCCCTCCATCCTCAATCCCCACTTACTCTCCCAATACCCAGCCAATTGTAGATTTTTCTTCCGTCCCACACAAAATATTTTTCCCCTCTCCATTTCACTCTCCCAGCTCCATCCCATTCTAATCTCCCCCAACATCAGCTCCCTTCTAGTTCCAGCCCCACCCAGTATCCACTCCCTTCTAGTCCCCCCATCAGCCCATTTCCAGTCCTAGCTCCCCCTCCATTTCCAATCTTATCCAAGTCCCTCCATCAGCTCATTTCCAATACCAGCCTCCCATCAGCCCATTTCTAGTCCTTTCCTAGTCCCACCATCAGCCCATGTCAAATCCTAGCTCCCCTCCACTCAGCACATTTCCAATCCAAGCCCCCCATGAGCCTACTTCCAGTTCTAGCCCCTCCATAAGTCTATTTCAATCCAAGCCCCCACCACAGCCCATTTCCAATCTTAGCTCCCCCAACATCCAATTCCCAGTCCTATCCTAGCCCCCTTCATCAGCCCATTTCCTGTCCTAGCTCCCTCCCCTCACACCTCCGTTCCAGTCCAAGCCCCCCTCCCCATCAGCGATTTGCAGTTCAGGCCCGACTTCCACTCAGCCCATTTCCATTCCAAGCCCCCTCCCCATCAGCTATTTGCAGTTCAAGCCCCCCCTTCCCCTCAGTCCATTTCCAGTCCTAGGAACCCCCCAACCCATTACCAGTCCTAGGCCCCCCATAGCCTATTACCAGTCCTAAGTCCCCATCAGCCCACTCTCAGTCCTAATCCCATCAGCCCATTTCCAGTCCTAACCCCCCATCACCCAATTTTCAGTTTAAGCCCCCCATAGCCCATTACCAGTCCTAACCCCCATCACCCAATTTTCAGTTTAAGCCCCCCCCCCATAGCCCATTACTAGTCCTAAACCCCCATCAGCTCACTTCCAGTCCTAACCCCCATCACCCCATTTCCAGACTTAGCTCCCCATAGCCCCAGTCCTAACCCCCTATCAGCCCTCTTCCAGTCCTAACCCCATTAGCCCATTTCCAGTCCTAACTCCCACCCCAACAGCCCAGGGAAATTTTAAAATGAAAAAAGGCCAAAAATATTTTTTCCTTATTCTAATTTCCATCTGTTAGTTATTTAATATATATCACTCAAAACAGGTTTGAACTATAAATAAAAGAGCAAACGTTTTTTTGTATATATGTAGGAACGTTTGTTATGCAAGACCAGTGTTCCTACAAAAAAACAAACACTATTTGTTCTGTAAAATATACCCCAAAAAACCACAATGCTAAGAAATGTGTGCAACAAATGTAAAACACATTAAAGTAACCTGAATAGGTCTCAGATACTTAGCTGGTAGTTGGAGCCACCAAAGGAAAGCCAGGGACCAAATAGGCTCAAAATAGAACCCCAGCAGTAACCAATCAGGATGCAAAACTAGTCTCAAAATGATGACAGGAATAGACGACACAGCACTGTGTTTCGAGCCGTTTCAACCCGGCCCTGCGTTAGGTCTCAAAATGGAAAAGAGGGACAAGTTAAATCCATATATTGAATCCTTATGAGCCTTTCAGCACTCAGGCTGCCAAACCAATGGCTAGAAGTACAACAGTCTGTTAGGACTTCTCAACGGGCTAATAGCTCTTTTAAACTAGATGGTGTCTGATGTTACGGGAGCCCAATCGAACAGCTGGGCCTGTATTCAAGCAAGCAAAATGCCCATCTCGGTAATAGGATATATTAATGTATATCAAAACTTGAACTTATTGAAGCAGGACTACCGAGTGGAAAAATGCACGAGAAAAATGATAGGGTATTCAAACTTACTCGATTAAACTTTTCTTATTAATAGTCCAGGAATAGTCCAGGCAACGGCAGAATCGCATATCCTGCGGGACCCCCCGACAGAGCCTGCTCTCCCTGCATTAGCTCCATCGGCTTTCAGAGCGCGAAAGGAGAGTTTCTCCCGCGCGGCTCTGTTAAGCCCGCGGGGGCTGATGGGAAGTCCCATCAGCCCCTGCGGGCTTAACAGAGCCACGGAAGGGAAACTAGTCTCCCTTCGAGCTCTGAAAGCCGACGGAGCTGATGCAGGGAGAGCAGGCTCTGTCGGGGGGCCCCGCAGGATATGCGATTCTGCCGTTGCCGCTGCAGCGGTAGCGGCAGCTTTTTTTTTTATTTTAAAATTTACTTTGCAAGCAGAATGTTCTTTGCGCGGGGCCCCCTGAAACGCGGGGCCCTGTGCAAAAAACATTCTTGCTCAATGGACGGGCCAGCCCTGATCAAGAGTTTGTCAATACCATGACGGATCCTCAAAAAGAAGGGTGGATTGCATTTAAAGAAGTCGTACAGAAATTTTTAGGCAATAACAGAGATCCTCACTACAAAAAGATCGTCGGACGAATGCTGAAAGCATTTCAAGCTTTAGGTTGCCTGATGAGTTTGAAAGTGCATTTCCTCCAGTCCCACCCTGAATACTTTCCTGAAAATTTGGGAGCTGTGAGTGAGGAACAAGGTGAACGATTCCACCAAGACATTAAAGAGATGGAAAGGAGATACCAGGGAAAATGGAGCATTACAATGATGGCAGACTACTGTTGGATGCTTCAGAGAGACATTCCAGATGCTACTCACAAGCGTAAATGCACCAAGAGGAGCCTCACAAGGAAGAAGGATCGAGTTTAGTGTGTAGGTGAGCTCATTTCAGTTCAAAAAAGGATTTTCATGAAAATATTGTAATAAAACTTTAATTTTATAAGTCTATTTCCATTTATTTTGAGGTATTGCCTTATTTAACATAGTTACCTAAATTGTCAGGAAACGTGATGTCCTATGACAAAATGGAGGTCATTTTTGGATTCAGCGCACCAAAAAACATAAAGATTACGTGGAATAACCAAAACAGCTCTCGAAAAAAAATGTTTGCAGACCTGTGTTATTAGTCTTTGGCCTGTAGAGTCTTGCAAGGCTCAGAACTATCTCCACTTCTTTTTTAATATATTCCTTGCCCTCTTGGCTTCTATAGTTCAAAACCAAGGTCTCGGTGGATATTATTACTCAGGTGATATTCTGCTAGTGGCACACACAAGTCCCACAACACCAAACCCCTCTGGCATTAACATGTGTCCAACAGCAGTTGCACAGTAGCTAATGGATCAGCAGAAACATTTGAACCCAGCCAATACTGAGATGTGTATTACCGGTTGATTTCCATCCCTGACAGCCCAGTCTTTACTGTTAGGCAAGCCAGTTGATTTATCTGATTCCTTGTGGGTAACAGAAGAGACAGGGATCTTGAACAATTTTCAGAAGACTTTGTTCGTGAAGAACTAGCTAAACTAAAAGTAGACAAGGTGATGGGACCAGATGGGATCCATCCCAGAATATTGAAGGAACTTGGGGATGTTCTAGCGGCTCCATTTACCTCTTTAATGCTTCTTTAGAGTCAGGAGTGGTCCCAGAGGACTGGAGAAAGGTCACAATACACAAAAGCAGAAGAAAGGAGACGGTAGACAAGTACAGGCTGGTTAGTTTCATCTCTGTGGTGAGTAAATTATTGGAAACGCTGGTAAAACAGAGAATAGTGAGGTTTGTGGAGTCCAGTGGATTGCAGGATCCAAGGCAGCATGGGTTTACTAGAGGCAGGTCTTGTCAGAGTTATCTGATTTCTTTGACTGGGTGACCAGGAAGGTGGACTGAGGGAGAGACCTAGATATGATGAACTTAGATTTCAGTAAAGCCTTTGACACCATTCCGCATGGGTGACTTATAAACAAACTGAGCACCCTAGGGATGGACCCTAAAGCGACTGACTGGCTTAGAATTTGCTTGAGTGGGAGGCGACAAAGGGTACAGATAAATGGAGCTTACTCTGAGGAGAGGAGGTTACCAGTGGTGTGCCCCAGGGATCTGTCCTCGGTCCGATTCTTTTTAACATCTTTGTTAGTGATATAGTGGAAGGGTTGTCGGGTAAGGTTTGCCTCTTTGCGGATGATACCAAAATCTGTAGTAGAGTAGACACCCAGGAAGGTGTAGATAACATGAGGAGGAATCTAGCTAAGTTTGAAGAATGGTCTAGAATTTGGCAACTGAGATTTAATGCTAAAAAATGCAGGGTCATGCCTTTGGGCTGTAAAAATCCAAGGGAGCGGTACATTGTAGGTGGCCAAGTACTTCTGTCCATGAAAGAAACATAGAAACATGATGACAGAAAAAGACCACAAGGCCCATCTAGTCTGTCCTTCCATAACAACAACTACAACAGTCCACTTTTTACCTTTAGAGATCCTCTGTGTTGGTCCCATGCTTTTTTGAATTCAGTTACTGTCCTCATCTCTACCACCTCCACTGGGAGACTATTCCACGGATCCACTACTCTTTCCGTAAAGAAATATTTCCGCATATCACTCCTGAATCTATCTCCCTTCACCCTCATCCCATGTCCCCTCGTCGCAGAACTTGCTTTCAAATGAAAGAGGCTCTCTCCCTGAACATTTATGCCACGGAGGTATTTAAACATCTCAATCATATCACCTCTATCCCGCCTTTCCTCTAAGGTGTACATATTAAGATCCTTAAGTCTGTCCTCATATGCTTTATAATGAAGACTACTAATCATCTTAGTAGCAACCCTCTGCACCGACTCCATCCTGTTCACATCCTTTTGAAGGTGCGGTCTCCAGAATTGCACACCATACTCCAAATGAGGTCGCACCAAAGACTTATACAGAGGCATTATCACCTCCTTTTTTCTGCTAGCCATTCCTCTCCGTATGCACCCAAGCATCCTTCTAGCTTTTGCTGTCGCCTTTTCTACCTGTTTAGCTACTTTAAGATCATCGGACACAACTACGCCTAGGTCCCGCTCTTCTTTAGTGGACAAAAGTACTTCACCTCCTATGCTGTATTGCTCCCTTGGATTGCTGCAGCCCAAATGCATGACCTTACATTTTTTAACATTAAATCCCAGCTGCCAAATTCTAGACCATTCTTCAAGCTTAGCTAGATCCCTCCTCATGTTATCTACACCTTCCTGGGTGTCTACTTTATTGCAGATTTTGGTATCATCCGCAAAGAGGCAAACCTTACCAGACAGCCCTTCCGCTATATCACTAACAAAGATGTTAAAAAGAATCGGACCAAGGACAGATCCCTGGGGCACACCACTGGTAACATCCTTCTCCTCAGAGTGAGCTCCATTTACTTGTACTCTTTGTCGCCTCCCACCCAACCAATTTCTAACCCAAGCAGTAACTTTAGGGTGGGATCTGGGCGTCATTGTTTCAGATGATCTTAAAGTAGCTAAACAGATAGAAAAGGCAATGGCAAAAGCCAGAAGGATGCAGGGGTGCATAGGGAGAGGAATGGCCAGAAGAATAAAGGAGGTGATAGTGCCTGTATATGTTTCTGGTGCAGCCACATTTGGAGTACTATGTGCAGTACTGGAGACCGTACCTTCAAAAGGATATAAACAGGATTGAGTCTTTGCAGATGATGGCTACTAAGATGATTAGAGGTCTTCACCTAAGTATGTATGACCTAGATTGGCCACTGTTGGAAACAGGATACTGGGCTCGATGGACCTTGGTCTGACTCAGTATGGCATATCTTCATGTTATGTTCTTATGTCAGAAAGTATAAGGGGACAGACATAAAGATCTTAATATGTATATGTTAGAGGAAAGGTGGGATAGAGGAGATATGATAGAGACATTTTAATACCTCTGTGGCATAAATGCCCAGGAGGAGAGCCTCTTTCGATTGAAAGCAAGCTCTGCAATGAGAGGACATAGGTTGAGGGTAGAAGGAGATAGACTCAGAAGTAATATGCAGAAATATCTTTTTATGGAAAGAGTGGTAGATGCGTGGAATAGTCTCCCAGTGGAGGTGGTAGAGATGAGGACAGCATCTGAATTCAAGAACGCATGGGACAAACACAGAAGACCTCTAAAGGATAAAAGGGGACTATTGTAGTGGATATGGATGGGCAGATTAGATAGGCCATGTGGTCTCTTTCTGCTGTCATTTTCTATGTTTCTGTTATCAGTTCACATTGACTTTTGAATCAAGAATATGAGCTGTAATGAGATCCTCTATCTCCAGGAACAAGCAGGAATGAATCTTCACATATGGGTACTGTGATAAGGAAGCTTATCATAGCTCAGGAAGGAGCTATAGGAAAGGTGAAGGGACTCTGAACAAGCAACCTGTCAGTTCTGGTAGAAATAAGAAAACAGGAGGCGGAGCCTAGCGTCGAGCAAGATGGCTGCATAGAGTTTTAGCTCCGGAGGGTGAGGACAGTATCCTGAAAATTTCCCCAAACCTGGTGGTGTGTAAAGGGCTGTTTGGGTCTGCGAGCCAGGAGGAGAATGTCTGCTTCAAAGCCGACACGGCTTGAGTTCCCGAATGCGCCAAACAGCGGTACTAAGCGCTCGAAAACGGAGCCTCCCTCACCGCAAAAGATGGCGCCTGTGCGCGACCCCGAGGCCCTGCAGGAGCTTCTCGTGGAGGTGCGAGCTGTCCGGGAGATGGTGCGGGCGAATGGGGAGGCACTGTCGGCAGTCCAGGAGGATGTCGGGGCGCTGCGGAGCTCTTTGGAAGCCCTTAACCTGAGGCAAGATAAGACGGAGAGTGTCCTGGGCGTGCACGATGAGCGGCTGCGTCTTCTGGAAAGGCAGGTGAAGCAAATTAAAACGCTGCAAAAGGAGCTGGAAGAAGGAAACAACCGTGCAAGAAGGAATAATGTGCGAATTATCGGTATTCCTGAGGGGGCTGAGGGCAAAGATATGGTGGCCTTTTTACAGAAGCTGATCCCTCAGGTGTTGCGACTCTCTTTCTCGCTCCCTTTTGAGATAGAGCGTGCACATCGGGTTCCATCCCAGCCCCAGCTAAACAGTAAACGGGAGAGGCCGGTCATCCTAAAGATACTGAGGTTCCAACAAGTGCTGCAGATTATGGAGGCCTCCCGGGCACGTGCCCCGGTGGAGTACGAAGGGCACAGGTTGCTCTTCTTCCCGGACTTTGCCAAACACACAGTGGATAGACGGAGGGCCCTGTTAGCTTTGAGGCCACGTTTTGCAGCAGCTTCAAGCCAAGTTCGGGCTGTTCTACCCGGCTCGGATGCGCGTGACCTTGCACAATCAAACCAGGACTTTTGAGGACCCGGAGGCTTTGGCGGCGTTCTTGGAGGAAAAAGAACAATTGCAGATGCGCTGAGGCCCAGTAAGGAGGGTCTGGTGTCAAAGTGGCTGGACCTGGCGGAGGAGCTGTTTGTTTGCTATGGGTCTGTGGGGTGCTACTGCTTGGATAGGTGGTTGGGGGTTGGTGGTGGGGCCCTGTCTGTGTCCAAGGGGTGATCTCCCTGGTTCACGAAGGGTAAGGGCTGGTTCTTTGTAATAAGTGATAGGGTTAGCTTGTGTGTTGGGATGTGTGGGTATGGGTAATAGGCGGTGGAGGAGGAGGGTGGATGTTGGGTTTGGATTCTCCTTTATAATAGTTTCTCTGTTAAAATGAGGCTTGGGCTAAGGTTTGGGGTAGTTTTTCTTTTTTTTTCCAATGATTATGTTCCCCTCTGTGCCCATCTTGTATCCTCTGGGCTCACCTATTATTTTGCTAAAAGGGATACTCGCCCGGGGCCTTCAGGGATATTGGGGCTATGTGGAGTATGGGGGGCAATGTCAGTTGGTAAGGGTAATATGTTTACGAGGATTCCATTTCTGGGCTAATAACCTCAGACGGGGCAGGGCTGACGGTACTCTGGGCATATGGGGTCCACATGTAGTGGGATTTTATTATGATTATATATGGTGCATATCAGGGTACTCTCTTTGAATGTCAAGGGGATTAACAATCCTGTTAAACGTAAGAAAATAATTCAGTATGGGAGACAGGAGAAAGCTGATGTCCTGTTTCTTCAGGAGACTCATCTAGACTCCAGAGAATCGCTGAAACTAAGCATTCATCCCTTTACCGTTGCTGCCTTTTCGGCTGCGATACATAAGCACAATGGTGTGGCTATCTTGCTGCGGAAGTCTCTGGACCCAGAGGTGCTCCAAACGCGCTCGGATTCTGAAGGTAGGTGGGTTAGAGCCCTTTTGAAAGTGGGGGGAATGGAGATAACTTTCTTTAATATCTATGCTCCTAATGTTGATAGTCCGGGCTTTTTCAATACGCTGGCTGAAGAGCTTTTCGCGACTTCTTCTGTGCCGCTAGTCCTAGGGGGCGATTTTAACTTGGTGTTGGATCCTCTTATAGATCGCACTCCCGTGAAAACGGTGAAGCCCTCGCGGGCTCATGCCATTCTTCGGCCCCTTCTTGAGGGGATCGGGTTAGTTGATGTTTGGAGGCTTCAGCATCCGTCTGGTAAAGAGTTTACTTATTACTCTCCCCCACATAAGACTTCCTCCCGTATAGATATGTTTTTAATCTCCAAGATGCTGGTTTCTGTAACTATAGAATCCAGGATCCATGCGATGCATATCTCAGATCACGCTGCCATATCTTTATTGTTAGGGGTAGGTACCCTTGATGCTCCTTCAGGGAGATGGTCTTTCGATCGGAGCTTCTTGGATCGGGAGGAGTTCCGGTCGACAATACGGCTGGCGATTCGGGATTATTTTCAGTTTAACCAGGTACAGGATACGACGGGCTGGGCCTGGTGGGAAGGTTTTAAAGCCTCCATCAGAGCAGTGATTACCAGTTTTAGTATTTGGCAACAAAAGCAGGCTAAGACCCAGCTTCAAGATCTGGAGGTACGCATCAAAGCGGGTGAGCGTGTCCTGTATCGCCGCTCCGATCCTTGTATCTTGCTGAAATTGCAGTGTTTGCGATATCAATATAACCAGCTGTTATCGGATGAGGTGTCGCGTAGTATTCAGGTGCAGGAAGGTACCTATTACTGGGAGAGCAATAAGGCAGGGAAACTGTTGGCCAATACTTTGAAAGCCCGTAGGGCGGCGGGTCGGATTGCCGCTATTCGGGACCCACAGGATCAGAGTCTCCTGACTACGGACGTGGCAATCGCAGAGGCTTTTGAAGCCTTCTATAGGGATCTTTATGCTTCTGAGGTAGATTTCACGGAGGAGGGTTTTGAGATGTTGGTTGCTGAGTTGCAGAGGCCTGTATTGGATGCAGAGGAAGTGGATAGGTTAGACGATGCCTTCTCGCTAGGAGAGATACATCAAGCGATTACCTCCTTGTCGGGGGGGAAGGCAGCTGGCCCGGACGGGCTTCCTATTGAATTCTTTAAAACTTTCGCGGTAGAGCTGGTCCCGTGGCTCCAGTTGTATTTTCAAACCTTAGGTCAAGAGCCGTCTCAATCCGGTACTTTTGCAGCAGCGAACGTTATTGTGTTAGAGAAACCCGGGAGGGATTCCCAGCTGGTTAGTAACTATCGCCCTATTTCGCTCTTGAACTCCGATTATAAAATTTATGCGGCGATCCTGGCTTGTCGGGTGGCTGAAGTTGCCCCTCGATTGATTCACCCTGATCAGTGCGGTTTTGTGGAGGGCAGGTCCACGGCTGATAACGCTAGATTGTTTTGTCACGCCTTATTAGGGGCTGAACAAGTGGACTACCCCGTTATCGGTTTTTCACTCGACGCCGAGAAGGCGTTTGATCGTTTGGAGTGGCCTTTCATGTTTGCGGTGTTAGATTGGTTTGGTTTTGGTAAAAGTTTTCTCCAACTTCTTCAAGTGTTATATGCCCGACCCACTGCTTGTGTTTGTGTGAATGGCACGCAATCGAAGGGCATGATGCTAGGTCGGGGCACCCGTCAGGGATGCCCTCTTTCCCCGTTGTTATTTAATCTTGCACTGGAGCCTTTGATGTTGCTAATCCGCCAGAATCAGCATATTCAGGGGATCCGTATGGCAGGCTTGGACGTCAAGTTATCGGCTTACGCTGATGACCTGCTTTTATTCTCTACTCCGGGCTCCCTATTACAGATTTTCAGTCTTATTGATCGGTACTCCTCCTTGTCCGGTTATAAAGTAAATTGGTCAAAATCCACAGTGTTTCCGATGAACTCGAGGGCGCAGAAAAGGGATGTGGAGAACTTTTCTTTGGTATGGGAGCCAAAGATGATCAAGTATCTGGGGGTACAGTTCTGCTACCCTTTGGATGAGACCATTCGATTCAACTCCTCTTGGTTGAGAGATTTAGTACGGGACCTGTCCAGTAAGTGGTCTCCTTTGGCTCTGTCATGGTGGGGGCGGCTAGAGACTATTAAGATGGCCATTACCCCTAAGATTAACTATGTCCTCGAAATGCTCCCCTGCTACCTCCCAAAGCAGGTCTATCATCAGATCGAGGGTCTGTTAAGTCGGTACCTGTGGAACAATAAACCGCCCAGAATTGCATTGGCAAAATTGAAAGCTAGAAAGGAGGAGGGTGGGGTTAATTTTCCCGATTTTTGGGCCTATCATTCTGCTTTCTTACTTAAACAAGGATCGAGATGGCTGGAGAAGGTTACGGAGCAGAGCCCTACTTGGTTAGTGTTGGAGCAGAAGCTCATTGCCCCGATTCCTAGTTATCTCCTACCTCAGATGGTTTGTCCGCAAGAGGTTGCCCCAGCAATGGTTTGTGATTCGCAAAGAGCTTTTGCAACTCTGCGGCAAGCTTTGTCATATGACAAGGAGATGTTTGCTTCTATGCCCCTCTGGTACAACCCCTTATTTAAAATTCAGCGTGAGACTTTTGCTTGGCGCAAATGGTACCGGAAGGGCATTTGGGAGCTGGGGCAACTTGTGGCGCAGGGTAGTTGGAAGCCGTTTGATATGGTACAAAGGGAGTATCACCTTCCTGGTTCTTTATATTTTCAGTGGTTGCAAATTCGGCATTGTGTGGGGAAGGTGATTGGGAATATGCAGCTGTTGGCTACGGAGGATAAGGTGGGGCTCTTGATTCAACAGGTGGTGCAGCAGACTGGGGTTGCGTCTCAATACTACAAGTTGCTAAAGCAGAAGGACCCTTCTCGGATCCAGGGATTGAAAGGTGTTTGGCACCAGGAAGTTGATGTCGACCTTCCCGCCCAGGGTTGGGTTAGGTTCTGGTCGAAGTCGGTCAGGGTGTCAAGGTCGGCATCACTGACCCAATCCCTCTTCTTTTTTGCACATAGGGCTCACTGTACACCTGTTAAACTGGCCAAGTGGGATGAGACTTCTGGCAACAAGTGCTGGTCATGTCAACGGGATGTTGGCACGCTAGAGCACACAGTGTTTGGCTGCCCTTGTGTCCGGGTTTTTTGGGAGCGGGTTTGGGAAAGGATACAACTTGTGCTGAAGTTTCAGGCGCCTCTCTCATGGACCATAGTAGTCCTTCGATCACAAGCTGTAATTCCTCCTCTAGATAAGGATTGTTATTTCCTTCTTGACTTCATGCTGGGGGTAGCCTTACAAATGGTTCTCCGGAACTGGAAGCACACCTATGATGTAAGCTGGCTTGCCTGGTGGAATCAGCTTTCGTTGTATAGTAAATATGAACAAATGTCCAGAAAAGGTAGACCCCTTGGAGTTGCCCAATATGTGAAATGGCAGGCTCTTAACGAGTTTGTTGCCCATGGTTGCTTAGTGAGTTAACTGCCCGACAGTCTGGTAGTGGTGGCTATTGCCCAAAGGAGCATGTTCCCTGACGGTCCCTGGGGGGGGGGGGAGGGGGGGGGGGTTGTGTGTAAGCTGAAAGATTTACTGTATTCTGTTTTTTGGTATTTTGTAGTTTGTAGCTGTTTGTTTGGTGTTTGAAAATAATAAAAATAATTAAAAAAAAAAAAAAAGAAATAAGAAAACAGAATTTTCCCATAAAAGACTACCAGTCCCAGAATGCACCAGGTTTCCAACAGCCATTAGAGGAGCTGAAGTGGGGAAACGTGTGTTCAATCAGGAGGGCTATGAGGTAATCCCTAAGCACTCATCTCAAAGGGCAGGGCCTGATTCAGCACAGCTGCGCTGTGTTAGGGAGGAGCACTCATCTAAGCAGAATAAAGGTAGAGTTTATTCTACAGAGAAGCAGCTTGAGCTTGATCATCTTCATCATCAGGAGGATCATCAGAAGCAGAAGCCAAACCGGACGGACAGAGAGGGAAAGAAACCCTTTGGAAGAAAGAGGAGAAAAGCCTTTGAGAGGTCTAGAAGAGTCCAGAGCAGTACGTATACTGGGAGGCATTCCAAGGGCCAGCATACACCATTGGACTGGGGAAAGCCAGAGGAATGGTGCTGCAGAGCTAGGAATCTCCAGACGGTACCTGTGAGGGAGATGGCTGCACGTGGAAGGGACCCTAAGACCCGTGCCAGAAGGTATGTGAAGAGAGATCCAGTGTCCAGGGATCTGGATGGGAAGGCTGGACATAAGAACTGGACTACATACTGGCCAGGCTATATAGAGAGGAACTCTAACAGCAATGGAAGCTCAGGTATGAACACTGATCTATGCCCTAGCTATAACCTTGAAAGACAGCAGGGAAACAAGTATTCTCCTGAAAGTGCTCCATTGGGAGATTCATCTGTGCCAATCCATGATATTGAACCCATGCTTGTTGAAGAAGAGGGGGTGATAGCAGATGAAGAATCTGTTTACATGGACTGCTCTCTGTCTAAACTCCTTTGGTGATTTTCTGTTACAAAGTACAGCACCCATCACAAAGAAATACAAACTTGTTCTTTAATCTACTCAGAAAAGCTACTGAGTAGGATTTTTAGCCACGCAGTAGAAAGCAAGCCAGCTAAGGGGTTTCAGCTGGATAACTGCTAGCAATTGAGCCTTACCTAATTGCTTGTGAGCTCTGAGAGAATCACTTCTGAATCTATGTGGGAAGATATAAGAAGTTAACCTGAAAAGAACAGTTTTTTTCCTTTCTTTGTGGCTTTTGGTTTGTTGTTTGGTATATGCTAAGAGAATATTAGCTAAAGCCTACAGAAAAGACCAGTTTGTTGCCAACCAGGTCTTATTTTTTTTGCTTTGATTGCCTGATAAGTTAAAATGTTGTTTTCCTGATTTTGTTTTTTCAAGTTTAACACTGAAAGCAAGTAACCTGATTTATGTGCTACCAAGCATATCTGTGTTGGGAGAAATAACCCCATAAATAAATATCTTATTGGCTTTACACTTGAGCACAACTAAATTATTGTGAGCAGCTGTGTCTGGTGTGAATGAACTGCATTGCCCACAATCCCTTGCAAATCATATAGATATATGCACTTGCCAAGACTGTGAAGATTCTCACCCAGGCAGCCGTCTGACAGTACGTCGGTACCAACAGAGTCTGTGCGGGAACGCTCCCCAGCGTCCAATCAGAACCCTTTTTGGAGCATCCCACCACGCCTGTGTGCTGCCTTCCCGCCTTTCCCAACTGCCTCTCCTCAGTTTTCGTTTTTCCGCGGAGCCGGCAGGACGTACTCCTGTCACCTCAGAAAATTCTTCCTTTATTTTTGTTTTTTCTTGTGGTCGCGTCTGCCTTCCCTCGACGCACCGGTACCACCGGTGTTTTCTTCTTTCTTTCTCCTACAAATTTTTTCCTTTGTAGGGAATTTTTCCCTGTTTAGTGCCTGACTGTTTTTTTCGGCCTGCTAGGCCTCTACACTTTCCTTCATGGAAACGCCAGCCACTATCCCTAAAACATGTTTCAACTCTGGCGGTACCAAATTAGTTTTAGACACCCATAACTGGTGCCTCCCATGTTTGGGTCCTGACCACTATCCGCTGGAGTGTCCCTCCTGCAGTAGTATTTCCAGAAGAAGTCTTCAGCATCGAGCTCAACTCGATACGCGGTCCCATCAGTCCTGAGGGTACCAGCTACAACTTCTTTTTCACAGGATCAGGTAACCAAACAAAAGTCTATAAAGACTAGCCAGTCCTCAGGTGGTAGATCTCATGTTCAGCATCGAGATGCCTCTGGCCTTGCCCCTGAGGACAAATTGGCTTTAAAACCCCGGCGGGAGTCTTCGGCCTCCAAAGCATTAACAGGGTTTCAGGTTGTTCCCGGGGTTTTTACCTCTACGAACATACCTGAGCCATGCTCAGTGGTGGTATCCGCTTTGAGCGGTGTCGGTACCCCGGCATCGGCAATGGTGTTGGATGAAACATTCCACACCGATGATCGTAGTCTAGCGCTCTCGGTATCTTCGGTGCCATTAGAGTCGCTACAGACCGATCTTCCAGCATCAGTATCGATCCCGGTACCGGTTCTGGTATCCACGTCGGTACCCTCCAGGTGTGCTTCGATAGACTCGCTGCTTTCGATGCCGAGTCTAGAATCGATCTCTAGCCTGGATGATTGGGTACCGACTCGTCTCGGTACCGACCTCGGATGGTGCCGAAGACATTGTCCTGGGGATCAAAGTCGGGTGCTCTCGGTACCTTTGGTACTGTTAGAGTCACCTCAGACTGATCTTCCGATATTGGTACCGGCTGCAAAACCACTGCCGGTACCGCTTTCTACGTTTGCATCGGTATCGGTGCCTTCCATGTTTATTTCCACAAGCTCGCTTCCTTCGGTACCGAGCTTGGAATCCATCTCTGGCATGGATAGTATTCCACCGATTTGTCGCGGCACCGGCCTCGAGCGGTACCGACGACTATCCTTTCAGGACAATCTGATGCTCCACCCTTTCGGGTCTTGTACTCCAATGGATCGGGATCAATCCATTAGTGCCAAGACTAGATCTTCAACAGATCTAACCTTTACTCCTCATGATAGAGGATCCCCTTCTGGGGAAATTTCTTTTCAAGCATTCCTGCTTGATATGGCAAGGTTACTTGCCATTTCTATACCTGATCAAGATCCTGCACCAGGGGATTCAGAACTTCTGCATATCCCTGAGAATCCAAAGGAGGTCATCATGCTTCCTTTGCATCAAACCTTACAGGATCTTTTACTTCGAATGTGGGAAACTCCCTTAAAGGTATCCCCACCTTCAAGGGCCACTGACTCTCTGTACAAGGTGCCCCCTTCTCCAGGTTTTCAAAAGACTCAACTTCCTCATCATTCTATTGTTGTGGAATCAGCAATGAGGCGTGTTAAGAGTGCTAAAAGGCACTCTTCTTATCCGCCAGGTCGTGAGTCTAGAACTTTAGATGCCTTTGGACGTAAAAGCTTCCAGGCATCCATGTTTTCAACAAGAATTCTCTCATATATTTTCTATATGGGATTATCTCTTGAAGAGGTCACCAACAGTTTGCTGTTTTTGACTCCTTTTCTTCAAGATCTCAAAAGAGCAGACTACTCTTTACTGGTTAGTCATGTTCAAGTTATCTCTAGGTTCCTTACTCGTGCTACCCTGGACTGTTTTGAGTCTGTTAGCAAAACCTCTGCTATAGCCATAGGGGCACGATGCATGGCCTGGCTCCAAGCTTCGGACTTGGACAAATGGGTACAAGAAAGGCTGGGAAATACTCCTTGTACTGGGGAGAATCTCTTTAACAAAGAGACTTTATGCCAAGCTGCTCAGTTAACCACTGACACTATTGCTTTCAAAGGATTGTCAACACCTTCCTCTAACCCAGGTGGTAGGAAATCTTCTACCAAACTTTATTCCCCCAAGGGGAAAAAGTTTTATTCATTCTCTACCCATCATACAGCTGTTTTCAAACAAGGGAAACATCAAACCAGGCTAAAGAAACCACAACCTCAACTGCTTCAGCAAACCCAGCAGCCGCAGGGTTGCTGATAGATTCTTCACTGAATCCTTCTATCCTGTTTTGAGGTTTAGAACCTGTAGTCTGCTTCTTCTCATTACAAGCGTCTACATCGGTTCCATCCTAAATTTTACACATATCTCTCTTTTAAAGAGACATCCTTCCTTTTAGCTCATAGAGCTTCTTAGGATGATTATGCTTTACAGGTAGTAAAGTTACTCCTCTTCCTCCTAAGTAGACAAGAGGAGTAACAACTGTCAATAAGGTTGCCTATGCCTTTACCTTTGACAGTTTCTCCTGTATCAGCATGTCTCATATTACTTTTTCAGAGATTTACTCCATCCTAAGTCTTTTTTCAACTCTGTCCCTCTTAGTAAGACATTTTGGTCTGTGAGAGTGATACCACTTAACTGGAGGGCTTATCCCTAAGCCCCTTTCTACCTATTCCAGTAAAGGGTTTTCATTTCAGAGTTGTCTCCCCCTTGCAATCTTGTTTTGTGGCAGCTTCTCAGACAATGAGGGAGTCTTACCACTCCTACTTATGTCTGTAGGTCTTTTTTCCAATCTTGGGACCTAAAATTTGTTCTGCTGCCCTAACAATAGTTAAAAGTGCAGGGGCTCTTAGTGGTTAGACCACTGACTTGTTGACCAAGCAACCAGAGGTTGATCTCCAATATCAATCCTTTCTGGCCTTAGTACTAAGTCCCAGACAGGCTAAGAACCTTTTCTGGCTTTATTGTTGCAGACACATCAGCATACCTTCTATCCTTAGCCTTCTCCAATCCTTGGGCTTTGGCAGAGTAGTTCAGGTTACATACTGGCTCTTAAACAGCCAGTTTTTTCTTCTAACCAACCTGCAACATGCTCTCTGCATCTCTACAGAGCAGCTCTGCACTATGGGCCCTTGCTAGAGAGCAAATAATTCCAGATGGTTGGGAAGGGCTTTACCTAGTCATGACTACTGGGTTCTTCCCTACCCTTACCATTTCCATTAAAGTCTCCTTCTACAATAAAGGACACAGGCCTTTAATTACATGAAGACCTAAAGAATTACTCAATTCCCTGGGTTGGTCACATCTCCAGTGGACCCCTTCACCAGGGATGGTTTTCTTTTCGTAACAGCCAGTCCTTGTCTTGTATTTTCCTTCCACCCTCAATTCTTCATGGGGTAATCCATATTGAGCGCAAGAATGCATGATGCCCATTTTGCCCTCATAGAAGGGTAAATATGGTATCTCATTTCATTGCGTCTTCTTCTCCAGCTGCCATACTGGAGTTATGGAAGGATCCAGACTTACTGCCTGCGGATTAAAAACATCCTCTGCATTTTTTCACGTAGGCCTCCATTCCTGGTTATTCAAGGACTAGAATTCTTAGAGGACTCTAGACTTCTCCTTGTCAATGAGAGCACTCCCTTAGCTCTCCCACTCATAACTAGGGAGAATGGACTCTCTAAACATCTCCTCAAGCAGATATTTCCCTTCTTGTTAATAGATGAATCTTTCTCTCTCCACATATCCCTATGTGGGGACATGGGTGTATAGATAGAGATATAGAGATAGATATATGCATATCTGTGCCTATATATATATATTTATATAAATAGATATATCTGTATCTACCTATATATATATTGGAATATATAATAGTAGGTGGATATGTATTTATATACTTTTTCTATCTGTCTGCCTAGGATCATATATATATATATATTTCCTATAGGGCTCCGACAGTCACTATCCCTATCAATGCTGCTCCAGCATATTTAGGGTTCTACATAAACAACCACTTCTCTATGGTAGTTAAAAGTTTTTTTCACCATAACCTTCAGGTTAGGTACATCTGAAGTCCTCCATGTACCATCTTTTTTCCTAAGTGGCTTCAATTAGGAAGGACATTCTGCATCTTCAGAAAATTGGAGGCTACAATGCCTCATACTTCTGTCCTCCTTTGTCATCGGATATAGGGGTCTTCAATACCCCTCTTCTCCTATAAGAACTATGTCTCTTTAAGGTCAAAAGAGCTTCAGGCTTATCTAATAGGGACTTCCGCGTTTCCCGCAAAAGTCCTGCCTCATTGAACTACCCCAGTTTCCGCTGGGACTTTTCTCTCGCCCTAAAGGTTCTGACCTCAACCTGTCTTTTGCACAGTTTATTTACCTCTGCTCTACATTGAGGTACTCCTTGAGGATATTCTGCTGGTTCATATTAGCAGATCCATATGAACCTCCATAAACCTTTTACAATATCTCCAGGTGAGGTCCATATTGGTATATTGCAGTTCAATATTTACTACTAGATATTATCTACACAGGGTCTCCTATCTAGGCGTCCTGTTTGGTCCAGCTGTTCCATAGCACATCTTTTTAGTTCAACTCCTACCCTCCATCCCCAGGATGCCTGAGGTTCTGTCGAATAGCATGACCTTCTCAGATTCGCAACATGCTGGGACTCCTCCAGGCATCTTAGCTTGGGAGTCCCCATATGTGAAGGCTCATTCCTGCTTGTTCCTGGAGATAGCACAGTTACTTACCTGTAACAGGTGATCTCTGGGAACAGCAGGAATAAGTCTTCACAACCCACCCACCTCCCCTAGGAGTTGTATCTCTCTATCTCTATCTTTCCCCTCTCTCTCTCTCTTTGTCTCAGCTTTAAAACTTAACTGAGGAGAGGCAGTTGGGAAAGGCGGGAAGGCAGCACGCAGGTGTGGTGGGATGCTCCCAAAAGCGTTCTGATTGGACGCTGGGGAGCATTCCTGCGCAGACTCCGTCGGTACCGATGTACCCATATGTGAAGACTTATTCCTGCTGTTCCCAGAGATCACCTGTTACAGGTAAGTAACTGTGCTTTCTTTGCCCTAAGGAAAATAGGTACAGTCAGGCCGTATGTGGACTCTTCCACCCAGCACATCTGGGAGCAGAGAAATAACTACTGAAGCTAAATGTAACTTGCCTTGAACTATTACTGGAAAAGTGTGAGCCAAATGCATCTCATTCAAAAAGCAAATACTAATGCAGGACCTCTTATACTAACGTGCATTAAAGCACATTAGTATGCATTTAATTTAAGTGCATAGTAGGTAAATAGCATCACTGAGTATTATGGGGCTTGTGGTGTTTAATAAGCATTAATGTATACTAACTAGGTAGGGCTTCTTAGTAAATGGGGCCCTTAGATTGTAGACCCTCTGGGACAGGGAACTACCTACTGATTATAATTTTATTTGGGCTCGGATTTGGAAAGATGACTAATTTGAATCCAAACACAAAACAGCCAGTTGAGGAGTGAAACGAAACACAAATGACATTTCTCCCTTAAAGTCGAGGGAACGAGTTTCAGATCCTTTGCCATTCATGGAAGACTGAGCTATACCTCAGAGAATACTGCACTGACCTGTTTGTTTTATTCCCCTTGTGTAGTACCAAAAATAACATTTTCATTTTAACTGTAGTCTACAACCTTAAAAATGAATGTGCTTCTGGTGAAACGTTTCAGCAGTACACAGGCATTTGCACAGGTTAATTTTTTAGCTTTCAAAGATCTTTATTTGAACTTTGTCTTATAGGTTTCTTCTTTATTTTAATGCACTCCGTATTTCAAGAACATATTTCAAAAACTATTTATCCAGATAAACACTGATTTACTTGGGTAACTTGACTCAAAATGGCCAGCTCTCAATGCAGTAAAACAGCACGCAATGGAATAGGTTCACTAATGTGCACAAACCATTAGCGCAGGATTTGCTGCACGCTAAGTGCACGGTGCAAACAGCGCAGGGCCCCACGATAAAAGTCCCTGCAGATTGGGTGGGCTGGGGCAGAACAGGACGTTAACGGCTCATCGCGGTTAGTGAAGCCATTTCGGGCATTCACTAACTGCACCTGTTGCCATTCGTGCAAGTGCACATAACGCGACCTAAGCGAGTGGTGTGAAGTGAACCCAGGTGCTGGTTAGTACAGTGCATCACGTTATCAATGCACTAACAGCAGGGGGATGGACACACACACACATCCCTAAAAGTCCCATTAGCGCAGATCTCCACACTAATTTTGTGCCTCAAACGGGGATAGAGTTAGGTTGGGAGAGGCAACAGTACGGATAATATTGAACCAGTCATGGAATGCATAGAGTTATATGTAGGGGTGGTTCTATAATGAGGTGAGTGAGGCGGCTGCCTCAGGCAGCAACATTTTGGGGGCAGCAAAAAATGCACCCAAAACAACCATCTGTGGCTTCAACCAACTGTGGCTTCAAAGGCTAAAAAAAAAATTGAGTGGAGCAACTGCTGCCGCTGCTGCATCCACTCCTCGTCAGCGTCAGCAGTAGAAACATCCCGCCTGCCTCCCCAACCGCTGCCCCAGATCCGAAGACACTGAGGCAGCGGCGCTGAGCTATCACCGATGGCCAAAAACAAAAGTAATTAAAAAGCGTGGGAATTTCAAGCCTCTGTCGGCTTGTAAATTCCCTCAGGTTCTGCCCCCCCCCCACCTGGCACGAAAAGCGTCATAAAGGGCATGACCTATCAGGGCCTTGTTGCATGCTTGTAAGGCCCTGATGTGTCCCGTCCCTTCTGATGATGCCTTTTGTGTCGGAGAGGGGGGGGGGGGGGAGTGTGGCGGAACCAGCAGGGACTTACAAGCCGACAGAGGCTTGAAAATCCTGCACTTTTCAATTACTTTTTTTTTTTGACAAACAGTGATAGCTCTCCACCACTGCCCCAGTGAAAATCCTGCCCTTTTGCATTCCTGCTGCCAAGAAGCATCAGCAGCGGCAGGAAGAGAGGTGGAGTTGGACGGCAAGTGCTGGATAATTGGGGGGGGGGGGGAGGCAGAAGGACAAAAGCTGGACAACAAGGAAGGGGGGCAGGAAGACAAAAGCTGGACAACAGGGGGAGGGAGGCAGAAAGACAAATGCTGGACAACGGGGAAGAAGCAGGAAGACATGCTGGAGAGAGGGGGGAGCAGAAAGACAATTGCAGGACAATGGGAAGGGGAGCAGAGAGACATATACTGGACAACAGGGGGAAGCATGGAAAGATAAATGCTGGACAGGGGGGGGGGAAGCAAGAAGACAAATGCTGGACCAGGGCTGGTGCTACCCAGTAAGCTGGATAAGTGCGGCAGGGAGGTGCAAACTTCAGGAGAGTGTTGTTGCTAGCCGTCTGTCCCCCATTCCTCATTCAGGAGGGCCTGCAGAGTGCTGGTGGCTTAGAGGAGAGCCTGCCCTCAGGACACACTGCTCCTGCAGGCAGAAGGCTCTAAGAAGCCGCAATTGCTACTGGCAACCTTCTAGCCGCGGGAGCAGCATGTCCTACGGGCAAGCTCTCCACTAGGCTGCCAGCACACACTGCAGGTTATCCTGACTGGGGAGTGGAAGCAAGCCGACGGCAATGGCGCCCTCCTGATGTCAGCTCCTGTTTCTCAGAGCCGCAGTCACAGCTTGCGTAGCCCATGCCTTCAGGACTTGCAGCTCCGCGGGGCTCTGCCCCTTGTACATACAAGAGGTGGACATGAAGGGGCATTGGGAGGTGGTTGTGGATGAGCACAGTGAGTCCAAAGGGTGATGCAGGGAAGGGGAATAGGGAGGCAGTGAGGATAAGATTGAGGTGGGGGGACTAGGGAGATAAAGGGAGATACTGCGTGCTGTTCGTCCTTTCCTTTCCCCCTCCGCTCTGACTACCTTGCTTCTCTCTCTTGTCATGTCTCATCTTGATTATTGTAATGTCTCCTTGGCTGGCCTCCCCCAGTCCTAGTTCACTCGTCTCCAACATGTCCAAAATACTGCTGCAAGTATCCTGACACACACTTCCCGATTTGATCATGTCATGCCCCTCCTTCTTCGTCTACACTGGCTCCCTATCACCTATCGTATCCAGTATAAGTTCCTCATCTTTGTTCACAGATCAATTCACACAGGCACTCAGGTTCATCTGCACATGTCCCGTCCCATCGTTCACTTAGGTCTATACATATTAACCGTATGTCCCTCCCCTCCCCCTCACTAGCACACTTTGGAATCTACCCGTTCATCTGCTTTTTTCTTGCTGGGCCCAAGACTGGAACTCGCTCCCCTCCACCCTCCACCTAGAACTATCATTTAAATCTTTCAAGGCTATATTAAAAACCCACCTCTTCTGTCTAGCATTCGACCTTCCTCCTCCCTCCTCACCCCTTTCCCCCCCTCCTCGCTGATGCACAAGTTACTTATTTTCTCCTTATGCTTCTCGTCTCTCCGCCCTGCTTTGATTCTTAAATGGCGTTCCTTTCTATATCTCTTCAGCTTTTAATTTTTGATTGTAAACCGCCCAGAAGCGTTTGTTATGGGCGGTATAACAAGTTTTAAATAAACATAAACATGGAAAGGGGGTAAAGGGAGAAGCAAGGAGGGGAGATGGAGTGGTGATGTTGGCCAGGGAGTTACAGGGAGACTATGGGAAAATGCTGGACTTGGGGAGAGGGGGACAGAGGGAGATAGAGGAGAGATACTGGACACGGGGTAATAAGGGGAGGAGGAGATGCAGGGCATGGGGGTGTGAGAGGTGGGAAGATGGACACGGGGTAAATAGGTTGAGAAAGAGATGGAAAGATGCTGGACATGGGAGTAATAGAGAGGGGATGATATGGTATGGAGATGAGGTAGATGCTAGTTGCAGGGGGGATAGGAAGAGAGAGGACAGACATGGAAGGAATGAGTGAAGGTACTAGATGCAGGGAAAGAGAGAGCGATACTGGATGATGGGGGGGAGAGATGTTAGTCATAGATGGGGAGAGAGAATGAGCAAAAAACTGCGGAATAATGGACCAGGGAAGAAGAGTTGGGGAATGGAAAGACTGGGGTGAAGTTTGAAAAGTAGTAGACAGATGACATAAAAAGAGGGAGATTGAGAACTGGATAGTAAGGAGTAGTGAAATCTGGGTGGACAGAGAGAGAGAGAAATACAGTGCCTTGCGAAAATATTCATCCCCTCGGTTTTTGTCCTGTTTAGTTACATTACGTACAACCTAGAACGAAAATGGAGGTTCATTTGGATGTTAGGTAATGAACCTAACAATATAGTCCAAATTGGTGGTGGAATGACAATAAAATACCTTGTGTATATATAAAAAAACAAGAAAAACGGAAAAGTTGAGTGTATATGTATTGCTATGAAACCCCTAAATAAGATCTAGTCCAACCAATTAACCTCAGAAGTCACATAATTAATTGATTAGTGTCCACCTGTGTACAATCAGTGTCACATGATCTATCACATGATGCCTATATAAAAATACCTGTTCTGAAAGGCTCCTGACTCCGCAACACCACTAAGTAAGCAACATGAAGACCAAGGAGCACTCCAAACAGGTCAGAGACAAAAATGTGGAGAAGTATAGATCAGGGTTGGGTTATAAAAATAAATAAATAAATACATTTTTAAAAAATCCAAAATTCTGAATATTTATTTTATTTATTTAACTAGTTTTCTATACTGCCTTATCCTTCATTCAAAGCAGTTTACATTATGTAATTACTACAAACAGGTACTGGATATATTCCCTTGTCCCCAAAGGGCTCACACTCTATCTGTACCTGAGACAATGGAGGGTTAAGTGGCTTGCCCAAGGCCACAAGGAGTGCCTATAGGACTAGAAACCCCAGTCCCTCCAGCCTGAGATTGCTGTCCCCAGGTGGGACTTGAACCCCTGGCCCTCTGGCCTGAGGTACCATGTCCTAAACCACTAGGCCACTCCTCCTCCATGGAACACCATTAAATCCATTATAATAAAAGGGAAAGAATATGGCACCACTACAGACCTGACAGAAGGCCGCCCATCAAAACTCACATATCCAGCAAGAAAGGGCATTAAACAGAGATGCCACGAAGACACCAAGAATAACATTGAAGGAGCTGCAAAGATCCACAGTGGAGCTGGGAGTATCTGTCCATGTTGTTGTTAAGTGTCGTCGAGTCGGTGTCAACTTATGGTGGCCCTCTGGATAGTTGTCCTAAATTGTGTTCGGTCTTCAGTCAAGTGGCTCATTGTTGACAGACTGGCACCTGTAGCTGCTGTTATTGTATTGTTCCATCTCATTGCTGGCCTTCCTCTTTTGCGTTGACCTTCTACCCTGCCAAGCATGATGTCTTTTTCTCTAATGATCACTCTTTTCACTTGATGTGTTCAAAGTATGAAAGTCGAAGTCTTGTCATCTGAGCTTCTAAAGAATGCTTAGGTTTGATCTCCTCTAGTACTGACTGGTTTGATCTTCTGGCAGTCCATGATATACGCATTATTTGCCACCAGCACCACAATTCAAAGATATCAATTTGCTTTCATTTATTTTTTCACTTTCCAAATTTCGAATCCATATGATGTTATTGAAAATATCATGGCTTGAACGAGTCAAATCTTTGTATGGAGAGAGACATCTCTGCTCTTGAGAATCTTGTCTAGGTCCTTCATAGCCATTCTGCCAACAGCAATACATCGTTGGACTTCTTGACTGCTTGTTGCTTCTTTATTGATAGTTGATCCAAATAGGTTAAAGTTGTCCATGATTTCAATTTCTTCTCCATCAACGATGAACTTATTGATTTTTCCAGTTGTCATGATCTTTGTCTTCTTTACATTAAGGTGCAGGCCAATTTTAAGACTATCTTCCTTGATCTTGAGAAGCAAATGTTTCAGATCATCTTCACTCTCAGCCAGTAATATGGTATCATCAGCATAGCGAATTATTAATGAGTCTTCCACCAATCTTCACACCTCTGTTGTTTTCATACAATCCTGCTTCTCTTATGATTTGTTCTGCATATAAATTAAACAGTAGGGGGAAAGTATGCAGCCTTGTCGTACACCTTTGCTGATTTTAAACCATTCTGTTTCTCCTTGTTCCGTTCAAACTGTTGCTTCTTGATCAATGTACAGATTGTGCAAGAGAACGATCAGGTGTTCTGGTATACCCATGCTTCTTAATGGGGCCCAGAGTGTCTCATGGTTTACACAGTCAAAAGCCTTGCTGTAGTCAATAAAGCACAAATAGATATCTTTTTGGTATTCTTTAGTCATACACGCCACAGAGCAGGACTTTATGAAAGAGTGGCCAGAAAAAAGCCATTTCTTAAAGAAAAAAATAAGAAAACACGTTTTGAGTTTGCACAACAGCATGTGGCAGACCCCTTCCCCCACCAAACACATGTAAGAAGGTTCTCTGGTCATACCTGGGCATCAAAATGGCAGATGAAATTTAATGTGGACAAGTGCAAGGTTATGCACCTAGGGAAGAACAACCCAAACTATGGTTACACGATGCAAGGTTCCACATTAGGAACCACCACCCAGGAAAAAGATTTAGGCGTCATTGTGGATACCATGTTAAAACCCTCGGCCCAGTGTGCAGCGGCGGCCAAGAGAGCAAATAGAATGCTAGGTATCATAAGGAAAGGAATGGAAAATAAAACAAAAGATATTATAATGCCTCTATATCGTTCCATGGTGAGACCGCACCTTGAATATTGTGTGCAATTCTGGTCGCCGTATCTTAAAAAGGATATAGCGGGGGGCGGAGCCTGATGTCCAGCGGGTAAGACGCTTCGCGCTGAAGCTCCCGAGAGGCCTACTTAGAATCCTGACTTAATACCTATACAAACTTACTATTTCGCTCCGGGCTGACCGGGGTACCTCGGGGGGGATGGCGGCCCATAAACCAGCGCGCTTGGACTTCGGGTCTCCTTCTTCTTCTCACGGAAAACGCTCCAAAACAGAGGTGTCCTCCCCACAGAAGATGGTTCCATTTCGTGAAAACCCCGAAATGCACCTGGAGATTTTGGAGGAACTACGCGGCGTGAAGGAATTGGTGCAGTCCAATGGAGAAGCGCTTAGAGCCCTGCGAGAAGACTTTGGAGTGCTCCAGGACCGACTTGAAAGTCTCTCATTACGGCAGGACAATATGGCGGGGGTCCTCGACTCGCACGCGGTGCGCTTGGGCGCACTGGACAAGGCTGAGCGCCAGATACAGAATCTTCAAAAAGAGTTAGAAGATAGCAATAATCGAGCCCGTCGTAACAATGTGAGGCTCATTGGAATACCGGAGGGGGTGGAAGCGGGAGATATGAGAGAATTCCTGCTTAAAACTCTTCCTTCCTTGCTGAAGATCACCTTTCATAAAGAATTGGAAATCGATCGTGCACACCGTGTTCCTACCCACATGGCGCTCAACCGAACGACCCCCCGGCCTATTATCTTTCGCTTGCTACGATATCAACAAGTGGAACAAATTTTACATGCTGCCCGGGCAAACCATCATTTGGAATTTGAAGGTCACAAAGTCTCCTTCTTCCCTGATTTGGCAAAGCCTACCGTTGACCGACGGAAGAAACTCCTTGCTTTTCGCCCTCGACTTCAACAACTACAGGCTCGCTTTGGCCTGTTGTATCCCGCGAAGCTCCGAGTGACTCTCCACAACCAAACCAGGACATTTGAAGATCCTGATCTACTATCAACATTTTTAGACTCCAAAGAAGCAGAGCAGATGCGCTAATCCAACGACGTGGACTTTTATTTGCCGGCTCTGTCCGCCATTTTGAAGGGCCCGATGCGGCGGTCCTAGTCAAGCACAGGGACTACCTGGACTTTCTTTCTTTCTTTCTATGACTTTCGTTTTGTGGTCTCCTATCCCTCCATGATGTGTGCCTCGGTCGGATTCGGAGCACGCACAGTCCTACAGGTTATGTGTTTTTTCAATTTTGGCCTTCTCTGGGGCTTCTCCCCGCAGACACATGGTCGCCAGTAATTTTTGGGGTTCTGCTTCTTCTCTACCGCGCTGCGGTTTTCTTCTTTTAATGTGGGGCGCTTCATTGTATTATCTAAGCTTATTTTCTTTTATGTCATCTGTACAGCCAGATACAGTCAATATGAGGGACATTGTGCAATTTGGTGCGCTATCATGCTCAGAATATTTAACTTGTCTGAATGGCTTTATGTAAAATCTTATCACTCAATGTAAAGGGCATCAATAGTCCAATCAAAAGAAAGAAAATCCTTAGCTATCTTAGCCATGAGCATGCTGATTTAGCGTTTCTTCAGGAAACGCACTTAAACTCTGCTGAAACACTGAAACTCAATGTTAAGCCTTATATGGTGGCTGCCTATTCTCCCGCCGTTTCCAAACGGTGCGGGGTAGCCATTCTGGTTAAGAAATCCTTGCAAGCTACTGTAATTGATACTAGCGCTGATAAAGAGGGTAGATGGGCCCGAGTACATCTTAAGGTTGGAGATAGTGAATTTACATGTATTTGCATTTATGCCCCGAATGTGGACAACCCTGCTTACTATGCAAGTATTGCGCAGTTGGCACAGGCCTCTGCCAATACTCCATTAATACTTGGTGGTGACTTTAATCAAGTGTTAGACCCTCTGATAGATAGACAGCCGCCTAGAACGAGTAGTCCACCCAAGAGTCTTGCTACCCTTACAGCCCTGATGCAAGATCTTGCGCTGGTAGATATATGGAGGCTGCTTCACCCCTCCGACTTAGAGTTCACTTTCTTTTCTGCACCCCATCACTCCCAATCTAGAATAGATTTCTTTCTCATTTCCAAAGCACTGATTTCTCAAGTAGACACGACTAGGATTCATCCTCTCCATATTTCAGATCATGCTGCCATATCTTTCTCATTACGTGTCACTGCGCGGGACGATTCTCCCCGAGCTTGGTTCTTTGATAGATCCCTACTGGGTCAAAAAGATTTTCAGGTTGATATAAAGGCTGCTATCCAAGATTATTTTCATTTTAACTCACCCCATGACACAGCGGGCTGGGCTTGGTGGGAGGGTTTTAAAGCATCTATCCGCGCCACTATAACTAGCTATCAAATTCGGCAGGGGAAACAAAGAAAGCAGCATTTACTGATTCTAGAGCAGCAGATACAAGCTGGGGAGCGTCTCCTCACGTCCCGTACTGACCCATGTATTTTACTCCGTTTACAACGCTTGCGTTTTCAATACAATCAGCTTTTGTATACTGCTGCTGTTAAAAATATTGAATCACAACAAGGGCTATATTATCGGGAAAATAATCGTGCTGGCAAATTATTAGCAAATGCCCTAAAAGGTCGAAAAGAAGCCAAGCGTGTTACCGCCCTCCGTAATCCGTCGGGGGGGGGCTTGGTCACTAAAGATACCGAAATCTTAGAACTCTTTCGTGATTTTTATACTCGGCTTTATCAATCCGAATGTGATTTTGAGCCAGATGTATTTGAACGCTTACTTTCAGGGGTACAAAGACCGACCCTATCTGATGAAGATAGAGTGGCCTTGGACACACCATTTACTGTCTCAGAAATTCATTCTGCTATCCAGAAATGTGCCTCAGGTCGAGCCGCCGGCCCAGACGGTCTCCCTGCTGAATTCTACAAAACCTTTCACGCTGACTTAGCTCCAGTTTTGAAAATTTATTTTTCTGCTTTGGCCGAGGAGGGTTCTCCTTCTGGGTCCTTTTCAACGGCAAATGTAGTAGTTTTTGAGAAAGAGGGGAGAGACCCGCAACTAACAGCTAATTATCGTCCAATTTCCCTCCTAAACGCGGACTATAAAATCTTTGCCACCATTCTCTCTACCCGGCTCTCGGATAGGATGCCTACCTTAATACACCCGGATCAATGCGGTTTCATTCCTGGTAGATCAACTGCTGACAATGCTCGGACTCTATGCCATGTACTGACTACCGCAGTTAATCTCGATCGCCCATTTGTTGGCCTCTCACTTGATGCTGAGAAGGCCTTTGATCGCTTAGAGTGGCCCTTCCTGTTTGCAGTCCTCCGCTGGTACGGATTCGGGGAAGGTTTTCTCCGTTGTCTTCGCACCATGTACGCACAGCCTACAGCCAGTATATGTGCCAATGCTTTAAAGTCTCAGCCTTTTCCCCTTCAACGCGGCACTCGCCAGGGATGCCCACTGTCTCCACTCCTCTTCGATCTTGCACTTGAGCCCTTGGCTTTACTAATCCGGCAATTGGAGGTGATTCATGGAGTCCCCTTCACCCATAGGGAAATCAAAATTTCAGCATATGCTGATGATCTTATGCTTTTTGTCTCTATAGACTCAGTACCGGCTGTCCTAGAGCAAATTGGTAAATACTCACAACTGTCCGGTTATAAGATAAATTGGACCAAGTCGGTAGCCTTTCCATTAAATCCTTTGCTTCATCAGGCAGATATGCAACCCTTCCCCTTTTTATGGCAACCTCGCATGGTCAAATACCTTGGGGTACACTATTGTTCTCCTTTGGAAGACACTATCTCCTTCAATGCCAAAGACTTAACCTCTAAAGTCCGGGCGCTCACTCACCGCTGGACTCCTTTAACGCTTACCTGGTGGGGTCGATTAGAAACCATAAAAATGATGATTGTTCCGAAAGTGAATTATATCTTAGAAATGGTGCCCTGTCTCTTCCCTCGGCGTCTATATAAAGATATAGAGGGTCTTCTGACTAGATACCTGTGGCAAAACAAGACACCTAGGATAGCGAAACACAAGCTGCAAGCAGATAAGGAAAATGGGGGTGTCAGATTCCCCGATTTCCTGAAGTATCATCAATCTTTTCTTCTCAAACAAGGCGCTCGTTGGCTGGAAGATCCAGTACCGAGTAGACCTGTGTGGCTAGACATAGAAGAGGACCTTTGCAAACCGATTCCTCTTACTTTTCTCCCTGGTATGACTCTCCCATCAGACTCCCACTTTCCACCAATGCTTTTAGACACCTTAGGTGCCTTTAATAATCTCATACACTCTTTAGACTCCCGACTCTGTCCGATAGACAAGCTCCCACTTTGGTACAACACTCGATTTCGAATACAAAATAAACCGATGGCGTGGAGCCCCTGGTACACTAGGGGCATTTGGATTCCTAGTCAGTTGTTTCATGAAGGTCGCTGGAAAACTTTTAGTGAATTGCAAATTGAATTTGGTCTCCCAGCGAAACACTACTTTCAGTTGGTGCAACTTCAGCATTGCCTTCGGAGTGCTAAGGTGCTCCCGCCATCGGCCTCCCCTACACAAGGTTGGTTGGAGACTATCCGATCTATCGGTAGCTCACCGGGTGTAGCATCCAATTTTTACAAAACCTTATGTAATGCTATGACTAGGGATACCCCTATAGCGCAGAAAGCATGGGAGAGAGAATTGCATGTGACTTTGACCCCGGAGCAATGGAGCCTTGTCTGGAGTAGAGTGACACGGGTCTCCCGATCCGCCTCACTCACTCAGACACTCTTCTTTCTGGCCCACCGGTGTTTTTACACTCCTGACAGATTAGCCAAATGGAACACTACTCAGGGCAATAGTTGTTGGACATGTCATGCGGCCATTGGTTCACTACCTCATGTTATGTATGAATGTCCCGCACTACAGTATTACTGGAGTCGGGTCTGGGGTCGTATACAGTCTATTTTGCACTTTCAAGAGCCCCTTACTTGGAGGATAGTGGGACTTCGCTCAGCTGCGGGGATCCCCTCTCTTCCAAAAAAGGCTTCCTTCCTTTTGGACTTTATGCTTGGCATTGCTATTTCCCTAATTACGAAATACTGGAAAAATAGCTCCCAGCTGAGCCCCAATGAATGGTGGAATCATGTCTGTCTTTACAGTAAATATGAACAAGTACCTCGTATGTTTGCTTCCCCCATTCAGACTCCTCATCATCGGTCTAAATGGAAGATGCTCAATGACTATGTACACTCTGCTCAATGCTCTCATTTGACTGTCTAAATTTGTATATATCTTTGTCCCATGATTATGCTGTATCGCAGATACTCTTTTGATTGTTTTGATGTATAATCACTGTTATTTGGAAGCGCTCACATACTGACATAATCAGCTAGAGAAGAAGCGTGGGGGTGGGGGGTAATTGGGTTTACTTTTCTTTATTGTATAATTGTTTTGTCTCCTTTGGTGTGTTGTTTCTTTTGTTTGTTGCAAAATGAAAATAAAAAATTTAAAAAAAAAAAAAAAAAAAAAAAAGGATATAGCGATTTTAGAAAAGGTACAGAGAAGAGCCACCAAAATGGTAAAGGGGATGGAAGGATACTCCTATGAAGAAAGGCTAAAAAGGTTAGGGCTCTTTAACCTGGAAAAGAGACGGCTGAGGGGAGATATGATAGAAGTCTATAAATTAGTGAACGGAGTGGAACGGGTAGACGTAGATCGATTGTTTACCTTATCAGAATATAGAAAGACTAGGGGACATGCAATGAAGCTACAGGGTAAACTATTTAAGACTAATAAAAGAAAATATTTTTTCACTCAACGTGTAATCAAACTCTGGAATTTGTTACCGGAGGATGTAGTAAAGGCTGTTAGTGTAGCTGGGTTTAAAAAAGGTTTGGACAAGTTCCTGGAGGAAAGGTCCATAAACCATTATTAAGAAGTGACCGAAGATATCAATGCTTGACCCAGTACAAGCATTGTGGAACTTGTGTCTCTTGGGGAAACTGCTAGGTACATATGACCTAGATTGGCCACTGTTGGAAACAGGATACTGGGCTTGATGGACCTTGGTCTGACCCAGTATGGCATATCTTATGTTCTTAATGACCCTAAACATACTGCTAAAACTACACTGGAGTGGTTTAAAGGGAAACATTTAAATCTCTTGGAATGGCCTAGTCCTCAATCCAATTGAGAATCTTTGGCATTACTTGAAGATTGCTGTACACCAACGCAACCCATCTAACTTGAAGGAGTTGGAGCAGTTTTGCCTTGAGGAATGCGTGGAAATCCCAGTGGCTAGATGTGCAAAGCTAATAGAGACATAGCCCAAGAGACTTGCAGCTGTAATTGCAGCAAAAGGTGGTTCTACAAAGTATCGACTTGGGGGGAGAGGGGCTTGAATACATATGCACACTCCTGCTTTCAGGGCTTTTTTGTCTTCATTGTTTGTGTCCCAATAAAGGATATTTTGCACCTTCAAAGTCGTAGGCATGTTGTGTATATCACATGGTACTAACCTCCAAAACTCCATTTTAATTTCAGGTTGTAATACGACAAACACAGAAGGGATGAATATTTTTGCAAGGCACTGTAAATGGAAGAAAGCTGGAAGGAAAATCAATATCCAAGATGGAAGGAAGTGAAGAAAACAAAAGGAGAGACAAGAAATGGCAGATGAACTAGAGACTGTAGAAAGAGAGCTAAGAAAAGACATAGGAAAGCAGAAGCCTCAGATCGGGATCAGCATGATAAGAGAATAAAATGGCCAGACAACAAAAGGTAGAAGAAATTTTTTTATTTCTAATTTAGTGATTGGACTTTGTGCTACTTTTATATTTTACCCCTTATGGGGAATTGCATCTCTTATTTCTCTGGTGTTGCACCGCATGCGAAGTCTGGCTTCTTGAAGTTTCAGTTTAATTTTTGTCTACATATTTTTCTTTTTTACTTTAGGTTGTGGTCATTTATTCTGTATATGGCGAGGTCTGTGTTCTGTTAATATGTACTTAGCGATCTGTATTGTAGTAATTTGACTTGTTCAGCTTTTCAAATAGGTGTATGGATGTTCTAGGGCCCACTACAGTATTTATAGTGCTGCCTTTTTTCTGGGAAGGCCCCTTGTATGAGTTTTGGAAGTTTATGCTGCTATGCTGGATTTGGCCTTGTAGATCTTTGGTGACTTTTGTAACGTTTATATTAGTTGTCAGTTTTAGTTTTTTAATATATTGAGTTCTGTGGGTGAATATCCTACTTCTGCTCTGCACCCATTGTCGAGGGAGAGGTTTCTGTGGTTGCAGAATATGTATTCAAAAAGAAAAAGCAAGAACCATAACGCAGTTTATAGCAGAATAAAATGAGTTATAATTTGGTCTTATAAACACTTTTTCTTTTAGTTCCTTGGTGTGGTGTGCCAGCATCATGCATTTCTTTTATTTTTTATGGAATATATATTTACATGAACACTATGCAGGTCTTGTGTGTAGTTTCAGGAGTTATGCTGGAGTTGTCAAGCCCTTCTTGGTGTATATGTTGGAGTGGGAGGTGTTGTGTTGGGGTCACATAGTTCTTCTTGTTTTTCAGAGGGTTGGAAGTGCTGTGTTGGGGTGCCAAGTCACTCTTGTTTTTGTGGAAGTGGAAGTGGGAGGTGCTGCATGGGTGCTGTTGAGCCCCTCTTGTTTGGCATATTTAGCAGCATGTTTCCTAAGCTCTGCACTGGTAACATATGAACATAAAAACATAAGATATGCCATACGGGGTCAGACCAAGGTCCATCAAGCCCAGTATCCTGTTTCCAACAGTGGCCAAACCAGGTTACAAATACCTGGCAGGTTCCCAAAAAGGCACACAGGTTCCACAGTGCTTGTCCTGGGGCAAGCAGTGGATTTTCCAGGTCCTCTTTAATAATAGTTTATGAACCTTTCCTCCAGGAACTTGTCCAAACTTTTTCTTTGAACCCAGCTACACTAACAGCTTTTACTACATCTTCTGGTAATGAATTCCAGAGTTTGATTATGCAGGACTGTAGGCTAACTGCATGGAAGCAGTTACATCCCCCTACAGTTACCGCATTTCAGCGTGGCAAAATGGCTGCCAGCGCAACTAAGTCCACCCACTGAGGTGGCATTAGTTGCACTCACTCTACTTGCACTGAGCCATTATGTTAGTTTCTGTGAACAATGCAGATACCTGTGTGTGAGAGTTCTTTCTCTTGCCTTACTCTGGAGTAAAGTATAATTCTGGGAAAGAGATTCTGTAAACCTAAGGGGTATGTTTACTAAATGGCGGTAGCAGCTTCTGTACAATATTGGAGCCATGGCCCCATTGATTTCAAAGGAGCCACGGCTCCGATATCGCATGGAAGTCGCTACTGCCAAATAGAAAGCATATCCCTAAGAGTAGTGGGTAAAGCACTTTTTGTCTACATATCTGTTTTTAGTTTGTACTGATAGATCTTCACCAAGTAGGGAATATATCTCTGTTCTGCATATGTGTGACTGAGGCAACATGTTCTGTTAGTATGGAGTTTCTATGTAGAGAGCTGAGGTAATCCGGGGATCCACTACACTATTTATGGTGCTGCCCTTTTCTGGGTACGCTCCATGTTGTGCGAGTTTTGGAAGTTACTGCTGTTACGGAATAGTAGATTTGCTCTATGGATCCTGTACTCTGGGTTCTTGATGAGGTCAACTGTAGGGTGTTGGTTGAGGGGGTACTGGAATATCTAGTGTCTTTGAGATTTGCACTTTTGCGTTCTTTATGCTGCCAGACTGAAATTTAAAATATTTTGTCAGTTCAGATTCAAGGAAATTTCTAATTTTAAGGGAACGTCTCAGTTTAATTTTGTTTAGTAGCCTGATAGCTTCACCGCTGCTGAGTTCCAGACTTTTCCAGCTCTAACACAATCCAATCCAGCGTTTGAATTCATGGCTACCAGGATTACTTTATATCATTTTATATCTTTCTTCCTCATCAATAATCTGATCACAGCAAAATAAATCCGATGTGCAGATACGTATAATGGTTTGATGGGGGGGGGGGGCCTGTGGAAGTGGCATTTCATTAATCAAATTTAATGTTTTATTATTATGTTTGTTTTATTGTAACATCTGTTTTACTAAATTGCATGTGCATGTTTGGAAGCCACCTAGGATTTTAGATGGGTGGCATATAAATTTTAAAATAAAGTAGACTAAATGTATGCAAATAATGCACCCTCATGCCACCCTTGGGGGGAAGTAGGTGGGAAGGGAGGCACTGGGAGGTGGAGGAAAGCAGAAACCTCAGATTGGAACCAGCATGATCAGAGAATAAAATGGTCAGACAACAAAGGTAGAAGAGAATTTTATTTTTAATTTAATGATCGGATTTGGCGCTATCGTTATATTTTATACAGTACAGAGAAATGCTTATCTTTCTATATCTCTGGTATTGCATTGTATGAAAAATCTGGCTTCTTGGGGTTGCAGTTTAAGTTTTATCTACATATATTTATTTTTAGGTTACGGTCACTTATTCTGAACTTGGTGAGGGTCTGTGCTCCAAGTGTGTGACCAAGGCCAGGTATTCTGTTAACATGGAGTTTGTATGTAGGGATCTGTACTATAGTAATCTGAATTGTTCAGCTTTCAAATAGGTGTTGGATATTCCAGGGCCCACTGCAGTATTTACAGTTTTTTTGGTGGGCTCCTTATGTGAATTTTGGAAGTTGGTGCTGATATGGTATGGTATGTTATGGTAGATTTGCTCTATAGATCCTCAGTGACTTTGTTGTAGGGTTTTGTATTAGTTCACATTATGCCTGGTACTGGAGAATGTTTGTTGTCTGTTACTGAAATGACCAGAATCGGGTTTTGTTTTGTTTTTTTGTTTGTTTTTTAAGATTTTGATTTCTGTGGATGAATGTCCTAGCTCTGCTCTGCACCCATTGTTGAGGGAGGGGGTACTCTGAATGCAAAAAAGAAAAAGCAAGAACCATAACACAGTTTATAACAACAAAATTAAAATTAATTATAATTTGGTGTTTAACTTTATAATTTCTGTTTAACTTTATCCCTGCATTTTTTTATGGTTGTAGTCAAAGGGCTAAATTATCTGCGGGTCATAGGCAACTAGAAAATCTAGAAAATTCTGCTAGGGCAAAAAAATGTATGTGTTTAAAATTTTCCCCAGGCTCATTATTTGGGTCCAGATATATTAGAAAATATCTTAAAGAGGTACTATTGATGCCCAATGCTGATAGGAATGTGGGTGTTACAGCTGCTGGGGAGGTGCGAGTAGGGTTGGAATCTAGGAATTCTTGGGACTTATCCAATTTCTTGGAATCGTCCTCAGATTCTATATCTACCTGAGCCACTCTGGGTGTAGCTTTTTCTTCTGAGTTGGATAAGTCGCTTATATTTAGGTTGTATTTTCAGAAAAAGGAAGAATCTTTTTGTGGTCAGAGGATCACGATTTTTCACAGGCTGCGCAAGCTTGTAGAAAGGGCTTCCTACAACTGAAGCCTTAGGTTCTGGTAGCGGGATGCACTTTCTTTTTGCGTTTTCTCTGTAAATGTGTAGCACTTTATCAGAAGGATCAATGTTTTTTCTGATTCTTTACGTATAACTGGAACATTTCCACAGAGAGAAATCAATACCAGAACGCTGAATTGGAATTCTCCTGGAAAGGCTTGCCTAGGCTCAACAGTTCTTGGTTGTTTTACCTCCCTAAATTTTATGTGTCTGAGGGCGGAATGTTTAATAATAAAAGTATATTTCTGCTTGGTCAGAGTGACTATCCAACTATGGCTCCCTCCTTGATGGGGTCCATAACACTGGTAAACAAAATTCAAACATTTCTGTCACAGAAATGAAAATGGCTGATTCTAGTATTGTTTTTGGTTTCAAACTTGGATATGTACTTAGAAATTCTCCATCATGTAACATTTTTGAGTGACGTGTAGTTTAAATTTAGACTATGTTGCTCATATTTACATTAGATATATATATATAGATGTATATTGTAACGTAATGTCTCCTAAAAGGTAGTTGTATATGATTTTCTGCTGTATTGCGCCTCAATAACATCCCTCTTAAGGGTCCAACAATAGTCTGTAAGCATACTGGAGCTCCACTTGCCCTGGTACCTATTTTCCATTACCGAAATGTCCTGATGAAACCTTTCCCTGTGTTCATCGCTGACTGCTCCTAGATTTGCAGGAAAAAAATCTAGGTGTGAATGCAAGAAATGCATTTTCAAAGACATGTTACATCCCAGTTTCTGGTAAGATTTCAGTAGAGTATCCACTGATTCTGCGTAGTTGTCTGCCTTGTTATTTCCCAAGAAGTCGCGGCAAACAGTCTTAAAGGACTACCATGCAGCTCTTTCAGTTTCATTCAACTGACCATCAAAGTTTTCATCTTTCATCAGTTTTCTAATATCAGATCCTACAAAGATCCCTTCTTTGATCTTTGCCTCACTGATTTGTGGAAATGTCTTTCTTAGATATGCAAATCCAAGTCCACTTCTATCCATGGCTTTTACAAAGTTCTTCATAAGACCCAACTTTATATGGAGTGGAGGTAGATATACTTTATTCGGCTCCACAAGTGGGTCATGTGCAGCATTTTTCTGGCCTGGGACTAGTGATGTTCTCTTTGGCCACTGTTTCCGGATGTAATGATTTTTCCTGTCCCTGCTGTCCCACTCACACAGAAAGCAACAATACTTTGTCCAACCAAGCTGTTGTCCAAGCAAGAGGGCAATTACTTTTAAATTGCCACAAATATTCCACTTGTGTTCTTCATACTTGATATTTGTTAGCAGGAGATACATACTGCTGTAAGTTTCTTTCATATTGGTGGCATGAGCTACTCGAACTGATGGTAAAATATTTCCGTTGTGGATAAGCACAGCTTTTAGGCTATATTTAGAAGAATCGATAAATAGTTGCCAATCCTATAATCCGGACAAAGTGTTTCCATCAGGGATTTAACTTCACAACAAAAAGCAATTCCATCTTCAAAGGCAAAGTAATCCACAAATTCGGTATGCCTATTTCTAAAAGTGCATACTGAATTTGTGGATTACTTTGTCTTTGAAGAAGATTCCAACCTTTCAATTGTGACTCTAACAGTTCTGCTTGTCGCTTTGAAAGAATCAAATCTCTGACAAGATCATTCAAATCGCCTTGGTCTAGTAAATGTGTTTCAGAAGAGGAACCGGATGCCTCAAAGCTTGGATCCTGCATTACAGCATCGCCATCATCGTCAACATCATCAGCATTCATTGGTTCTTCTTCTTCATCCTCATTCACTGTGAGATTTTCTGGAGGTTTTGGCACCGGCAATTCTTGACAATGAGGCTCAGACCTCATGGCAGATGGTAAATTTGGGTAATTTACAGTGTGTTTTGATTTTGAAGTAATGCCTGCAATGTTTGTAAAGCAAAAGTAGCAATCTGTCAAGTGATCTCTTGGTTCCCTCCAGATCATTGGAACAGCAAAATTCATGTGTCGAACACCCTTTACCCAACCTGTTGGGAGTCTGACCCAGGTAATACAGCAAATGTGAGGCGCCCAATTTTTGTCCTGATCACCGACTTGACATCCAAAGTACAGCTTATAACATGTCTTAACAAGCGGAGTAAAACGTCTTCTCTGCTTCTTAAAAGTAACCTCACCGCAAATGTAGCAAAATGAATCCGGATGATTAACACACTTTCGAGGCATTGTTAAATACAAGCGATAACCGTAATATTTATTAACCAACTGCTGTTTATGAAATAGATTAACGCAAACTCACATCCATTCAGATTCTGTTTTTTTCAAACAATACAAACCACAATCGCTGATGTCGACAGAAAGCATACCGATACATGACTCAGCGTTTTCTGCTTGTATCAGCCGGACCAGTAGGGCAAGGGACCCGGTTAATTAATTATATTATAACTACATGACTCAGCATTTTTGGTTGTGACTGACAACATACAATAATAATTATGATGGACTTTTTCGTATTCAGCCTTTGTTTACTGAAACAAAACTGTAACGGCTAATTTACAGTAATGTACACACTTTATTAGATGATATCTCCTGAAGTATGGGTGATAGAAAAATTCTGATACCATATTTGTAAACAATGGGAAAAATTACATATGAAACAAGTCAGAGCGGGTGTTGACCAGTGATAATTTAATGTGCTTTTCCTTTGAAGTTTTTCCATTTTTGGATGTGTATTTTTCTTTATTTTTACTTAATGTAGAAGTTTAAATACTCAAAAAAATGTCTTTGCGTGCTTTTCCATGAGGCACTTTTCAAAGGGAAAGTATACTCAGGATTTGTGCAAATCATACTTATGTAAACACCCACAGATTTTGCACCTGTGCAGACATTTTGGAAAATTCCCCTCTTCTTTCTTGTCACTTTTTATGCACAATTCTCTTAAGAAATGATGCCTTTTGGGGAGGTTCCATCCATCTGTCTGTTTGCATCTGTTTGGCTGCACATGTGCCAGCAAACAGTTGCATACAACTTCACTCCCACCCCCACCCCCAAAGAGCAGGGCAGAGCAAGGCAAAACTGAAAAAGCCAGCAAGAGTCAGTGGTTCCCATGACAGAGCAGGAGAGCAATGGTACTGAAAAGACAGAGGGAGTCTCCAGGTCCTGCCATACCAGAGACAGCAGAACATCTAGAGTTCATAGGTTCCACTGGCAAAGATTAGCGGGGCTTCTGAGAAGGTAGGAGGAGGGAAAGAGAAGAGGCGCAGGGTGAGGGGGTAGAACATAATGGTGCTGTTAGGAGGGAAGGAAACATAGAAACATGATGGCAGAAAAAGACCACATGGCCTATCTAGTCTGCCCTTCCATATCAACCACTACAACAGTCCCCTTTTTTCCTTTAGAGATCCTCTGTGTTTGTCCCATGCTTCTTTGAATTCAGATACTGTCCTCATCTCTACCATCTCCACTGGGAGACTATTCCACGGATCCACCACTCTTTCTGTAAAGAAATATTTCCACATATTACTCCTGAGTCAATGCCCTTTTACCCTCATCCTATGTCCCTTCATAGCAGAGCTTGTCTTCAATTAAAAGAGACCCTCCTGTGCATTTATGCCACAGAGGTATTTAAATGTCTCAATCATATCACCTCTATTCCGCCTTTCCTCTAAGGTGTACATATTAAGATCTTTAAGTCTGTCCTCATATGCTTTATAGCGAAGACCACTAACCATTTTAGTAGCCACCCTCTGTACTGATTCCAGCCTGTTTATATCCTTTTGAAGGTGCGATCTCAAGACTTGCACACAATACTCCAAAGGAAGTTGCACCAAAGACCTATATAGAGGCAATATCATTATTATTATTAAAGGGTTGGTTGCCTTTAAAATTTTGCCCACTGTTTTTCTTCATCCCTTAGCTGTTCCATCCCGCTAACGATTCCCTGAGGTATTGACCCATCTTGGCAAAGTTAGTTTTCCTAAAGTCTAAGACCCTTGCTTTTGAATGGATTTTAGCAGCCCTAGTCCTAATACTGAACCACCATCTGATGATCACTGTATGCAAAATGATCTCCCACTATAACATCAGAAACACGTTCACCATTGGTAAGTAACCAAGTCCAGTATGGCCCCTTCACGTGTGGGTTCTGTTACCAGTTGCCTGAATAGTTCTCCCTGTAGAGAATCCAGGATCTCCTTACTTCTAGATGATACTGCAGCAGGGATGTGCCAATCAACATCTGGCATATTGAAATCCCCTATCAGTAGCACTTTCCCTTTCTTGGCATGCTGCGTATGTCTTCAATTAACTCTCTGTCCACCTCTTTTCCCGGTGAGGGAGGTCTGTATATCACGCCAATGCAAATAGATTTCTCTTTCCCGGTGAGGGAGGTCTGTATATCACGCCAATGCAAATAAATTTCTCTTTCCCTCTTTCTAGTTTAACCCATAGTGCCTCCTCTCTCCCTTTTAAGCCCTGTAATTCCGTAGTTTTAATATTATTTTTTACATATAGTGCCACTCCTCCTCCCCTTCTTCCTATCCTGTCCTTTCTGAATAAAGTATAGCCTGGCATAGTTACATCTCAGTCATGGTTGTCAGTGAACTATGTTTCTGTTACTGCCACTAAATCCAAGTCAGCCTCTCCCATTAAAGCCTCAATATCAGGAATCTTATTTCCCATGCTCCAGCCATTTATACACACTGCTTTCCTTATGTTGCCCCTTTTACCCATTTTCATAAAGGTATTTAATGTTTCACTTACCTGAGTTCTTTCTTCATCCATCCCCAGCGAATCTAGTTTAAAGCACTCTTCATTAGGTTAGCAGTCTGCTACTGAAGATACGTCGACCTGTCTTGGACAGATGGACGCCTTCTCTGCTCTGCAACCCTTGGTACAGTATCCCATGGTCCAGGAAACCAAAATGTTTTTGATGACATAATCCACGCAGCCATGCATTTATCTCCAGAATGCGAGCTTCTCTGCCTTGGCCTTTACCCTCAACAGGGAGGATTAAAGAGAACACCACCTGCACCCCTATCTGCTTCACCCTCTGCCCCAGAGCAACCTCTGATACGCTCAGAGGGATATCTGTCAGTATCATTTGTGCTGACATGGATGAGCAACATTGAGTAATAGTCAGTGGGCTTGATAGATCTCTGTAAACTCTCTGTAACATCTCAGATTTTGGCACCTGGCAGACAGCATAACTCTCTGAACATCGTCTGGTCAGCAGTTGGGCGCCTCAGTACTCCTCAAAAGAGAGTCACCAACCACCACTACTCTTCGCTTCTTTGTGGTCACTGATTCTGCAACTTTGGGGTGCTCAAGCTCTGGTTCTTCCCTTTCCAGGGATGCTTTCACCTCCTCCACTTCCAGGGCTGCATAATGGTTCTTCAGTTCAAAGGCTGGAGGAGTTTGGTAATTCTGCAGGCCCTGATGACTCGTGTTCAGCCTTCGTCATTCTGTAGGCTTCCATCTTCTCCTCTATTGGAGAGCTTGGATGTTTCAAGAAGCATCTCATCAATGACTCTGTCTTGAATGTTCCTCAACCTCTCCACCTCTTCTCTGAGCTCCTCCACTTGTTTCCTGAGATCTTCGGCATGCAGGCATCCTGCACATGGAACCGGTCCTTCAACTGGCATTGGGACCTCCGTCTGGACAGAGGCAGAAGCTTTAATGGGGGCAACAGCTTTGGCAATATGATTTTTCCCCCAACCATTGTTCAGTTAGTGGAGTTTAGGTACCTGTTGAAGCAAAAGAGAGAGACCTACCAAAGTGACAGCCGGTTTCCCAGCTGTCCTTTCAGGGGAAAAAACAGTTAAATCTCTTTTACATATGAGGAGAAGGGAGGAAGAGGGTATAAGGCGGTGGCAAGGAAATGAGATGGCATACAAAAGAAGAGAGGGAGAATGGTGAAGGGTAGGGATGGGAATAGTGCAGTAGGGTGGGAGGGATAGAGTTTGTGCAGGAGAAGAAGAGAAAGTGCAAGGGAAAGAGAAACCTACATGCACACAGCCACATACTCTTATATACTGATCCTCAGTAAATGCTAAACAAATTACACCAAATGGGTTAAAAATTCAAAAACAAAAGCAAAAATAATAATAAAGGATTAATTGGAGGCATCAAGAGGCGTTTAGAAAGGACCTATAACCTTAGGTCTTCACCAGCCCAAGCCTCATCATCTGTCTCCACTATATAAATCCATTTTCAAAACTTTTCAAAAGGTTTCATTAAAGCAATGCTGCTTGTATCTCTATCCAAAATACTAGAAAGTCCCAAGAAACCACAACACTTAGCTTTGTGATGGAAAAAGACATTTCTTCCGAGGCGTCTCAAAGTAGCCAAAGCAGATCCCAAAACGAGGCATAAACTCCAGTGCCACTTCCTTAATACTTCACGGCAGCTCAAAAGGGTCTACAATGGGCACGACAGTGCTACATACTCGACATCGATGTTTCAGTCCCCTCAGGCTTGCCTCAGGAGTACATGCACAATCCTGCCGCCTCAATCGATGAATGAAAAGACTCTGATGCTATTGAAAAAACATAGCGTTTAAACACTCGTGACGCCAAACCATTTGGTATATTTTGTGTAGTTTATACTTCATGGGTTTGGCCACAGTATTTTTGCCTCAGTAAATACTTCCAGTGAATACACACCCCCAACACACATACTGCCAACATGCTCACACTCTCAACACATACAAACACACATTCACATCCCTCCCCCACTGACATCATATCCTCACATCTCGACAGATAAACTCTGCACATGGAGATAGATATATACATCATACCATTCCAGTTCATCTGCTAGACCTTTCCAAAACAGTCGGTTACGTTCCCCACTGCCAGCAGATGATGGAGATAGAGAAAGACTAGAAGCATCCACTGACATCATCATCGGTGCTAGGATTGATGCTTCTGAGGGCACCCTTCAGTATTTCTCTGTCTCCAGCAGATGATAGTTGTTGGACTGGTATGGATGGTGTTCTTTTTCTGTTGACTGCTTGTAGGCTGCAGTCAGTGGGCTGTGTTGTGTCACCATGGAGTAATGTTTGTACTGGTAGCTCCTGGGCAGCCATCCTTTGGGGCACCTTCTCAGTTGAGCTAGGGTTCTATCGGCAGGTACCCCTAATTACTCCTCCGCCCTTTTTGTTGAGTCTTGCACAGTGATATATATTGTATTCTGGCGTTTTCCTTTGATTAAGGATTGCTGTGTCAGTGTCATAGAGCGATGTTTTGGTTAAGCATATGATGTCTCGTTTAGAGTCTTTCATAAGGTCATATATGATGGTGATTTTCTTCTTTAGTGATCTTGCATTTATTAGGAACCATTTTAATGGTTCAGGGTGTTCTTTCCTGTGTGATTTGGGGTTGCATTGGTATGGCTGTCATGGGCGAACTGGGAGAAGGCTAAGTAAGCGCTATTATTAAAATTGGAAGATCTGGAAACACAACAATTTAAGAATTTGGGGAGTACCAGAGGATTCCATATTTAATGACTGCAGAACGGGGGCCATTGTAATCTAAAAAGAAGTTCAGTCGGGACAGCAACGAGGACATTTCTAAAGAGATCAAACTAGATAGAGCGCACAGGGCTCTGGACACTGTAAAGGAGAATATACCCTGAGATATTGTAATCTGTGTTCATGACTATGAACTGAAGGATGAAATTGCAGTGAAGGTGAGAAGTCTCAACAAATTTGCATGACAGGGCTATCGGGTATCGGTTTATGCTGGTCTGGCATCCCAACCCTGCAGAGGAGGAAAGAACTTGGGGAAGTCACTGTTCAACTGAGGCAAGATTAACTGTGGTACTGTTGGCTTTGCCCTTTTGGTTAGCATTTACAAAAGAAGGTCAGACATGGTATGTGCAGAATTATGATGGAGGCATCAAGGCCTTGAAGGAGGCTGGAGTCACTGTGGAGGAGTTGCCCCAGCCAGAGAAGAAGATGGCAGCGGTGTATTTGGATCGATTGATAGTGGTGGCCAAGGACAGTATAAAGAAGCAAAAAAAGGACTGGGGAAGACTGTAGTGGCTTGAAGTGGCAGGTCTGACCAGTGAATGTATATTGTGCTACTTGTGTAGGGGATGACTGGAACTACAAAGCCTTTTGATTGTGTAGGCATATTAGGGGTAGGAGCTGGGTAAGTGTGTGAGAGGAATGAGTGTCTTGATAAGAGATGGATGATTGTGAAGAGGGTGAATGTGGCGATTGTTAGTGAGGAGGGGAGGGGGTGGGATGGAAGGAGCCAGGTAGAGTGGGCCCCTACTCATTGCGGGAGTTCTTCCAGGAAGTGGGAAGGCAGGAGGATGTGGGAGGTTGGTGGGGAGTGAGTGACCCAGTACAAGCATTGTGGAACTTGTGTCTCTTGGGGAAACTGCTAGGTACATATGACCTAGATTGGCCACTGTTGGAAACAGAATACTGGGCTTGATGGACCTTGGTCTGACCCAGTATGGCATATCTTATGTTCTTATGTTCTTATGGTTGCATTTTTATGGGTATGAGCCAAGAGGGCCTTGGGTATTGGAGGTAGAGAGAAGGGTAGAATGTACCTATTTCCCTTTGTTTAAAATGATAGGGTATTATTAGTATAAACTGTTGACGCTGGTATTATGAAAGGGAGTTGGTTTGGTTGAAGGAGTTGCAGATTAGAATGGTGAGCAGGAAGGCTGCTGAAATTGCCGACATTATTACAGTTGTAATTGATACAATGTGTTCTAGAAATCATATCTTTAGCCATCTTCTCTTCCATCTTTGCTTTTGCTATCCTTATTTCTCTCTTTGTCCTTTAGCTTTATCCTGTATTGTTTTCTGTGTTCCTCTTTTTGTGATCTTCTGAATTTTATGAAAGCTGTGCTTTTTGCCTTGATTTGTGCAGCACTTCTTTGGTAAACCATATAGATTTCCTTTTCCTCCTGTTTTTATTTACTTTCCTAACATAGTAACATAGTATATAATGGCAGATAAAGACCAGCATGGTGCATCTAGTCTGTCCAGCAAGGTGGCAAGGTGTGCCTGCCGCTCTGTGCAGGCCACCCCTTCCCATGCCTTTGTTTAAGGGTGTACCCACCGCTCCATGAAGGTCACCTCTACTTGTTGAGATATCAAAGACAGTTAAGTTTATTTTGGCAGTTAAGTTTTATTGTATTGTTTTGTTTTGCCCACTGCAATTCCACTTCCCTTATCTCCTTCCATCCTTCCAACCTTTCCTTCAGGTACTTTCCCATTTTACTGAAGTCAGTGTTTTTTGAAGTCTGGAACTTGGAGTTTGCTGTGATTGGACTCCGCCTTGGCTTTTACGTCAAACCACACTGTGTGATGATCACTGCTGCTCACATGGGCACCCACACAGATATTCGACACCCTATCTCCATTGGTGAGAACTAAATCCAGCATCAAACTTTCCCTGGTTAGTTCCCTCACCATTTGTCTGAGCAATGCTTCTTGGAAGGTTAAAGTCACCCAATATGATCACTTCTCCCTTTATAGCTTACTTTGCAATATCAATGATCAAGTCTCTATCCATTTCCTCAGTTTGAGTTGCAGGCCTGTAGATTACACCAGTATGGATGATAGTGCCATCTTCTCTTTCTAACACAATACACAGCGCTTCTTCTTTTCCCCACATCCAGGGCCGGCCCGTCCATTGAGCAAGAATGTTTTTTGCACAGGGCCCCGCGTTTCAGGGGGCCCCGCGCAAAGAACATTCTGCTTTTTTTCAAAATTAAATTTAAAAAAAAAAAGCTGATTGCTACCGCAGCCGCCGCGGCAGAATGGAGTGTCCCGCGGGGCCCCCTCTGCCCGGCTGAGTCTCTCCCTCTGCGACGGCTGAGCCCCTCTGTGCCGGCTTTCAGATTCGCGAAGGGAGAGTGTCTCCCTCGCATCTCTGTTAAGCCTGCAGGGGCAGATGGGAAATTTCTCATCAGCCCCTGCGGTTCCCATCTGCCCCTGCAGGCTTAACAGAGACGCGAGGGAGACGCTATCACTTCGCGTATCTGAAAGCTGGCACAGAGGGGCTCAGCCGTCGCAGAGGGAGGGAGGGACTCAGTCGGGCAGAGGGGGCCCCGCGGGACACTCCATTCTGCTGCGGCGGCAGCGGTAGCAGCCAGCTTTTTTTTTTTTTTTTTAAATTTTACTTGAGCCGATGGGGGGGGGGGGTTAGGACTGGTAATGGGCTATGGAGGGGGTTAGGACTTGACTTGAGGTGGGCTGTGGGTTGATAGGGGGGGTTAGGACTGGTAATGGCTATGGGGGGGCTAGGACTGGAAATGGGCTGGGGGGGTTAAGACTGGAGGTGGGCTGATGGGGTTAGGACTGGTAATGGGCTGTGGGCTGTGGGCTGTTGGGGGGGTTAGGACTCGTCATGGGGGTTAAGACTGGAGGGGGGCTGATGGGGTTAGGACTGGTAATGGACTGTGGGCTGTTGGGAGGGGTTAGGACTCGTAATGGGCTATGGGGGGGCTAGGACTGGAAATGGGCTGATGGGGGGGTTAACACTGGAGGTGGGCTGATGGGGTTAGGACTGGTAATGGGCTGTGGGCTGATGGGGGGTTAGGACTGGTAATGGGCTATGGGGGGATAGGACTGATAATGGGCTATGGGGGGGCTAGGACAGGAAATGGGCTGATGGGGAGGGGTTAGTACTTGAGGTGGGCTGATGGGGTTAGGACTGGTAATGGGCTGTGGGCTTTTGGGGGGGTTAGAACTGGTAATGGGCTATGGGGGTTAAGACTGGTAATGGGCTGTGGGGTGATGGGGGCTGTCTGGTAATGGGCTATGGGGGGGGTTAGGACTTGATAATGGGCTATGGGGGGCTAGGACAGGAAATGGGCTGATGGGGAGGGGTTAGGACTTGAGGTGGGCTGATGGGGTTAGGACTGGTAATGGGCTGTGGGCTGATGGGGGGTTAGGACTGGCAATGGGCTATGGGGGGCTGACTGGAAATGGGTTGATGGGGTTAGGACTGGAAGTGGGCTGATGGGGGGTTAGGACTGGTAATGGGTTATAGGGGGGGCTTAAACTGAAAATGGGGTGATGGGGGGTTAGGACTGGAAGTGGGTTGATGGGGGGGCTCGGACTGGTATTGGGTTGGGGGGTTGCTAGGACTGGAAATGGGCTGATGGGGGGCTAGGACTGGAAATGGGCTGATGCAGGGACTAGAACGGAATGGATGCTGGGTGAGGCTGGAACTAGAAGGGAGCTGATGTTGGGGGAGGATTAGAATGGGATGGGGCTGGGAGAGTAAAATGGAGAGGGGAAAAATATTTTGTGTGGGAGGGATAAAAAATCTACAATTGGCTGGGTATTGGGAGAGTAATTGGGGATTGAGGATGGAGGGGTAAAATTTGAGTGGATGAAATAGGAATGAGGAAAGAGCAAAAGGAGAAAGATTAGTATGTTAAAGCAGATGTAGAGAGAGAATGGAAAAAAAAACTAGAAGAGAGAAGAAAGGACAAATGGACAGCAGACGATGGAGGGTTAGCAGAAGACACGAAGAAACCAGAAGAAAGTGGCTGGAGCAATTGCAGCTGAAAAAAAATGCACAAAAGGTAGAAAAATATCTCTTTATTTTGAATTTATTAATTGGAATATGTCAGCTCTGGTAAATGTGCATCATTAACGTCTGCGCTTTGTTTAGTACAAGAGCAAATTAATGTATAGTTTTATTTCTACAGTGTTGTACATTCCAAGTTTGGCTTTTGGGATTCCCAGTTTAATTATTGTCTTCCTGTTTCTAAATTGTGATTACTTGTTTGGTGATGGTCTATGTTCTGCATGTGTAACTGAGCAGAGGTATTCTGTTTATGTAATTCCTATTTGACATTGCCACTTGTTCTCTTTCCCCAGTAGGTCATGTATTGTTGTTCTCTGAAATGTATTGGTTTAATATTTGCAGTGTTGCCTTTTGATAGGTAGGGTCTGGTGCTTTGTGAGTCCTGGTAGTGCTGTCAGGATACGGTGGGTTTACTATGGGTTCTAAATGGGCAGTGTTTGTAGTAGTTCCTAATGTGTCTGGCGGTTGGCACTGGATTATATTTATTTATTTATTTATTGTTCTTTTATACCGCACTCTTTTTCATCAGCGCGGTTTACATTAAACAGAAATACTCATTACAATCAACAAATTGTGATAAGTTTACATATAACAGGAGTAGTCAACTGGGAATTTAACTTTGGGAAACTTTGTACATATTTGTAAATAACATATATACAGGGGATAGGATTTCTTAGTTACATCTTGAGTAAATAAGGTATATACAATTTTACTGTGCATGTTAGAGGGATGGTGATGAGCTTTGGAAATGCAGAATGAAGAGATGGTGTTTTATAGCTTTTCTGAAATTCTTGAGGTCCGTAATAGCTCTTATGTTGTGGGGAAGGTTGTTCCAACATCTGGGTGCATAGTATGCAAAGGCCCTGTCTGATGTTGAATGTTTGCATTTTGTGGTCTCTTGTGGAATAACTAGGGTATTTGCCGCTGCTGACCTCCTGGATCTAATATTGGGAGTCGGATGGATGAGTTTTGAAATTGATGAGGGAGCTATAGTATTTATCGCCTTAAAGGTCATGAGGAGAGCTTTATATGCTATTCTGCAGTAAATAGGTAGCCAGTGAAGCTCCATTAGGATGGGTGTTATGTGTTCGCACTTTGAAGCACCGTATAGAACTCTGGCTGCGGCATTCATGGCTAGATGTAATGTATTTAGGGTGTTTTTAGGGAGACCATGGAGTATTATGTTCGCATAGTCGAAGTGGGGTGTGACTATGGTTTGAAATATGGTTCTGAAGCTGTCTGGTTCGAGCATGTTTTTCAGATGACGCAGAGTCCTTATTTTGAAATAAATAGTTTTTACAGTGCGGTTGATATGTTCTTTAAAATCCAGTCGCTGGTCGAGTATTACTCCAAGGTATTTTATGGACGGCTTGATTGGGAGGTCTGCGTCTCGTACTTTTAGTATATCAGGGGGTGAGAATGCTCTGTTTTTCGTGATTATGAGTACTTCGGTTTTTTTTGTAGTTTATGCGCATATTCTGGGTGAGGAGCCAGTCTGCTATTGGATTAAAGCAATCTATTAGTGTTGTGAAGTCTGGAAGCTTGACGTTGATTGGTGTAAATATTAGTACATCGTCTGCATAGATCAACGAGGATATGCCATAGGAACGAGTGATGTTGCATATAGGCTGCATATAAATATTAAATAGCAGCGCTGATAGGGAGGAGCCCTGAGGTACTCCTTGTTTTAACTGGAAAGGTTGTGATGTCCCTGTAGTAGTCCTGACATGTTGCAGGCGATCTTCCAGGTATGATTTGCACCATTCCCATGCCAGCCCGTGGATTCCCTTGTCAAATAGGCGGGTTAGAAGTATTTCATGGTCCACAGAGTCAAATGCTGCAGATATGTCCAGGAATATTAGGGCAAAGTAATGTAGTAATCTTTTAGTCTCTTTATCCATACACTTATTAAGAGGCATGTTTACTAAAAGTTAGTATATGGTAACATTATGCAAATGAGGCACCTTATGCAAATGAGGCCCCACACCGAGTCTCCGCACATGGCCCCGCACCCCCCTTGGGCAGCCCCTGCCCACATCCCCTGCTTTTCGGTGGCTTTCATATTGCTTTTGACATATAGGGCTCTTCCTTCTACTTTTCTGCCTTCTCTAGCTCTTCTAAATAAAATATAGCCAGCTATGGCTATATCCCATTCATGTGACTTGTTAAACCATGTTTCTGTAATGATCACAATGTCCAAGTCCATTTCCACCATCAGGACTTCCAGGTCAGGAACTTTGTTGGCTAGATGTTGAGCATTTGTGCTGATTTCCTTCCAGCAATTGTTGGTTGGCTTGCTTGTATTTTGCATGGATTTTATTCCAGATTCCTCTTCCTTCTTGTCATTGATGTGTGGATTAATATGTTGACTATTACCAATGTTATGTTTTTGCTGGGAGTGACATCCTGAACTTGTTGTTTTCCATCCATCATCCCCTTTCCCTAGTTCAAATGCTTGCCCACATATTGCCTGAAGCTTTTACTTAGACTGCATCTCTCTGTGGCAGGAAAAAAGGATCCTATCAACACAATATAGCCTCTTGTTCCATCTATTGCCCCAATTGCCTACATATCTAAATCCTTCTCATTTCCACCAGGTTTGAAGTCACATATTAACGTTGGTTAACATAAGAACATAAGATATGCCATACTGGGTCAGACCAAGGTCCATCAAGCCCAGTATCCTGTTTCCAACAGTGGCCAATCTAGGTCATACGTACCTAGCAGTTTCCCCAAAAGACACAGGTTCCGCAATGCTTGTACTGGGTCAAGCATTGATATCCTGGGTCCCTTCTTAATAATGGTTTATGGACCTTTCCTCCAGGAACTTGTCCAAACCTTTTTTAAACCCAGCTACACTAACAGCCTTTACTACATCCTCCGGTAACAAATTCCAGAGTTTGATTACACGTTGAGTGAAAAAATATTTTCTTTTATTAGTCTTAAATAGTTTACCCTGTAGCTTTATTGCATGTCCCCTAGTCTTTCTATATTCTGATAACGTAAACAATCGATCTACGTTTACCCGTTCCACTCCATTCATTAATTTATAGACTTCTATCATATCTCCCCTCAGCCGTCTCTTTTTCCAGGTTATATGATGAACAGGTAGAACTTCTGAGAACACTATAGTGTTGGCAATGGGTTTAAGTTTCCCTCCCAAAATCTGGAAGTCCCTTTGATGTTGCTTAGTCTCTTTGATATATTTTGTACTGTAGAAATACTGTTTCTAGCCAGGCCATTTGACCCAAGTGGATAACATCAGTTTTGGAATGCTTACTTTCTGCACAGAATAGGCTAACAACCTGAAGAACATGGGAGGCATTTGACCATCTTCTGTCCCTTCGACTGTGTTCCCAAGTTTATCTCTCTGATAATGGAGTCTCCAAGTAATAACAGTTTCCTTTTTTTGTGATTCTTTGTTCATATTTGGGGCTTTACCAGCAGATTGGGTGTAAACCTTCTCATTTAAGGTCACTTCAGTTTCCACTAATTGGGCACACACTCATTTTCCAAGGCAGAGCAGGCATTATGCAGGGCTATCTCTTGACGGAGAGGGTGTCTCCATGTTACAGGTTGCAACCTACCAGAGCCCACTGTGATCCATTTGTTCCTGGGATGTTTGATTCTTTGTGAGAGTAGTGGTGGATTGTTTTCAATTTGTACCCTAAGGAACATGTGTTTCATTGCTGCTAAAGTCAATTCTTTATTTCATTGTAGATAAATTGAGACATTTTTTTTTGTGTCATTTATTTATTTATTTATTTTATTGAACATTTTTATACCGCGGTTTACAATATAACAACGGTTTGAATAATACATATAAAACGGGTACATATTCAGATACAAGAAACTTTGTAGAACTATATACAAAGAAGCTGTATAATTAAACAATAAACATAAATACAGTAAAAACTAAAAGCTGCCTCTGGGTTTTCTTGGCAATGTATCACTGGAAGTAGACTGCCAGGCCTTTTCTTCCAAGGCAATGGAGGGTAAAGTGACTTGTCCAAGGTCAGAAGGAGTGCCAGTGGGAGTTGAATCCTTGACCTTCTGGGAACTAGGCAGTTTTTATTTTATTTATTTATGCTTTTCTTCTATACCGCTTTTTCCCAAGATCAAAGGCGGTTTACAAGTAACACAATGAACAGTTTACAATTAACATAATGAACATGGTTTTACATGGAACATCTTGTTTTTTTAAACTACGTACAATTAACTTTTCGTAAACAACAACAAGTAACATGGAATATATAATTATGCAGATGTTGTAACTATTTACATTAGTTAAATATTTACATTATTCAATTGTTAATCGTGGTTTTTAATATACTAGGGATTTCTAGGGATTTTAATACACTGAGGATTCTAGGTTGATTTTTCTAAATGCGATGTGGTTTGTGGCTTTTTGATCTGAGGTTATGGAGGATTTTTTTGGAGGTGTGGTGAGGGTGCTGGAGGGGGTTCATTAAGATTTATAAAGTATTCTTTAAACAGATATGTTTTTAGTTCTTTCCGGAATGTCTGTAGGTCTTTTATTTGCTCTAAGCACTGGCTCCAAATGATGATTCTTAGAATTAAGGCACCACAGCTGTTGCACTGAATACACAACAAGTTGATTGAAAGAGTTATAAAGCAGTTTTAGCAAAAGGAGAAAAGGTGGGTGTTCCACTTGATTGCAGGCCAGATGACCGACTGTAATATGAAGTCTATGTAGGCAAGTGCAGCTCTAGGATGAGTGGGAATTTAATTGTCCCAGGCCAGTAGACTTTATATGAATTCAGGGTACACTCAAATTTCGGATTAAAAAAGGCTAGGCAAGACAGACAAGCTAGATTTTCCTAAACTTATAACCAAAATTTAGGTTGTTTGCCACTAGACGATAAGTCTAGAGGATTGTGGACTGGTAGAAACTTGGAAGAAGAAAAGCCTTCTCCTTTGCAGAAGAGCAAAAAGGAAAAGCAAAATTGTTTTCTAACACACCACAATAGCTAAATAGCATTATAAGAAGACAAAACCAGCAATAAATAGGCAATGGAAAATCTGTATAAAAAAAGAGCCAGAAAGTAAAACGTTAGAATAGCTTAGCAGTGCAGATTCTCCTGAAGCAGTGAGGATGACTTTCAACAGAGAAATAGAAAACAAGCAGCTTGTTCCAGTATTTTCCAGAGCAAACTGCTTTCTGCCTGCTCAGGCAAGAGTTGCTCAGCTAGGGAGCGGCAGGCTGGTAACAGAAAAAAGAAAACTTTATTTCTACTTCTATGTTTAAGTTAACCTACTATGGAAAGGATCCTGGAAATTTACAATTATACTTTTACTGCAAAATCAAGTAGTGAAGGTCTGCGCACATTTTAAATTTACTTCAATTCCAAACAGATAAATTTCTAGAATTCAGTTTCCCAGGCCAGTAGACCTTATATGAAATTAGGATTTGTTCTAATTTTTGATTTAAAAAGGCTAGACAAGGAATACAGACAAGCTAGATTTTCCTAAGCTTATAACCAAAATTCGCTTCCATATTTGCAAGGATCAGCAGAGGTTTCTGTGGTTTGCCATCCAGTACCATGAAGGGATCTGCTTTCACTGCTATCTGAACAACTGGCTTTCCATACCAAATCAAATCGGGACTGTTGTGTCATGACAGCCTGGGTTCTGCGGCTCCTGAAGAGCTTCGGCTGGGTGGTGAACCAGGTCAAATGTGCTGGCCTAGTCCCTGGAGAACCTTGGGGTGCATTTCGATACCCATCTGGGCAGAGTTTTCCTGTCCGAGGATCAAGGGTGCACATGCCACCCACTCTAGAGGGCATCACTTTCCTGCTGGTCTCCACTGTTGCAGAATTATGAAATACACCTCCCCTTAAGATCGTTGATAGCAGTTGGTACCATTTGTCTAGCCTTCTTCCACTTCTAGCCCCTAGTGCAGGGGCAAACAGTCCAGGTGTTCTCGGACAATGCAATGATGGTAGTGTATGTCAACAAGAGTGAAATGGTGGCTCAAGAAATGACCCGTGTGTTCCCTTGGGTGGAGCGCCATCTGGTGGCTATCATGGCACAGCATATTGCAGATACCAAATGTCAAAGCAAACTTCCTCAGTTGTCACACCCTCAATCTGGGGGAGTAGGAACTTGGTCTGGAGGCCTATTGCTATAGCATTGGGCCATCCAGTGCTGGATTTGATGATGACATGGTTAAATGCCAAAGTAGCAGCTACCTTCAGCTGGTGAAATGAATTTGACTCCAGTGCTGTAGATGCACTGGTTCAGCCATGTTTTCAGGAGTCTGTCCTATATATGTTTCCACCATGGCCAATGATCAACTGGGTGTTGCAGAGGATAAATAATCATCTGGGGTTGATGATCTTGGGAGCACTAAACTGATTGTTAATGTTACTGGAAGCTTTTAGTCTTTCTCTGTCTCCATCGTCTGCTGGAAGGGGGGCATAACCCACTTGTCTGGACTAGTCTAGCAGGATTCCAGGAAAAGAAATTATAAGATAAGTAAATGGTTTACATACAGTCACCTGACATACACTATCAGTCACTATACATATTATTCCCAACCACTGTGAGAGACACACTCTCACACATCCCCACCATGAGACCGTTTACCATGGCTGACTCAACCAAGTCCCCCATATAGACATGCCTGAGCCTGGGAAAGGGAAATATATCATTGTATCTCACTGTAAATGTATACTTTCAACTTGTTTTCTGAGAAAATTTGAAAAACTTGCATTATGGATGGGTTCTATACTTTTTAGAAACAAAATACAGGAGCAGATACAGCTGCAGGGCCCATATAATCTGTCCATTTCCCTTGCCTGTTACAACATATCAGAGCTGCTAAATTCCCAGCTTTAAAATTAATGTCAGACTTTTTAATTTAAAAACGAATGCGTGCATTTGAAATAACTTGTTTTTTTCATACATGCTTTCCATCAGTAATCTGATCCTGTTTTACGATATAAAATCCCCTCCATGTAATGGGAAGCTTGGACTCCCCATGTTGACTGATGTTCAGTTATCATGCAGAAACATTCCCTTAGGGGCTGCTCTACAGATTTCCTTATCTTACAGAATAGCACTCTATCAGTACGTTTACTGGATTGTCTCTGATTTTAGAGCTGTGTCCTCGACTTCCATCTGTTTAGCCACTTCTGTCCCCGATTCCAGCAAAGGGGATAGAGGGGATACAAAAAATGCATTTTCCGTGTAGCGATTTGGATATGTTCTTTTTTAGAATTTACATCCATTATCTTTGCATTTTGCACAGGATGGGGAAACGCATCATTGTTTTCTATTTCTCTGTCGCTGGGTCTGCTTGAAAGTGATATTGTTGATGTCATGGAATGGATGAGGGAAGAGAGCAAGACAATGTTTCATTCCTCTTCTCCTCTTTGTGCCTTGTTGCCCAATCTGGAGCTAAGGTGTCCGTCCCTCCCACCCCCACACACTTTGGATAAGTGTCCCAGATTTGCTTGCAAAATAAAATCTGATAACCTTATCCATCAAGGCATTCTCTTTGCATACAAAATAGAGGGGATTTACCATCTTTCCCTAAGCAGTGGCATTCTCACTTCTCCTGTTCACATATTCAGGGAATGGGAAGGATAGGTACCTAGCCAACTGCACCCACATTTCCAAGGTATTTCATCCGGGAGCAAATATTACCTTTCTCACTGAAGAACGGCCTTAGCTCTGTATTCTTATCGCCTTTATTGTCCCTGAGCCAGCAGCATTACAGAAGAAAGCAAAGTCATCTGTCCTAGCATACTAGTGAAATATTTGAAGACTGTAAATGAATGATGGGACATGAAAAGCATATTGCATAAGGGACTGTGCTGCACTTCCAGGTCTCATTAAGCAGAGCCTCACTCTATGGGTATTGGCCCTGTTCCATGATCACACTGGAATTGCTTCTGTGGAGTCACAGATGAAATGAGCACAACTAGCTGTCTTCAAACCAACCTGCATTTGTCTCTTTCCTACCTAGTTTTTATCTTCTGTTCTCTCCCTCCGTGAATCTTAGTCATTTATCTGCCTTCCTCTTGCTGTCTGTGTCTTCCAACTTCTTTTTCCCCTGCTGAGCTCCCTAATACAACATTTCTCTTGCTTGTCTTCCTCAAGAGTTGTACTATGAGACAGGATTCTAAATGATCGTTTGAAGTGGAGAAGCCACAAAATGTAATAGTTGAGCCAATAATTCAGGCTTGGTTCTAAATGCCACACACATATGCAGTTCTAAATTAATCAACTCTGCACGAAAGTAGCATGTAGACTGAACCAAAAATAAAGGTGATAAGAAAAAATCCCAAAGCAAATAAATGAAGCATTACCTAGCAACAGCACAGGCTGTAAGTTAGTTAGGCCGATCCAATCAGATTACAGTTCCTCAGAGCTGGCATTAGGAAACGGGGGAACATCCTGCAAGCCTCACTAGTTTTGGTAGCTGTTTAGATGATTACAAAGCCTGGTGGTAAGAACAAAAGGAAAAGCTGCCAAGTTACCCAGTTTTAAGCCATTCCTGAATTTCTGACAATCTCATTCTGATACATTATGGGACTTGCAGCACTGATTTCAAAGAGTAAAATAAGGGACTATGAGGTACAATCAGAAAGTATCAAGACTTGTACAATAACACAAGAAGTATAAAACAGACAGTTATTGCACTCGGTCTCCTTCAAAATAGTCCCCTTCCAATAAAACACACTTCCTCTAGCGTTCCTGCCACTGCTGGAAACAATTTTGAAATGCTTCTTTCATTATGCTGTGAAGCTGCTGTGTCGAATTTTGTTTAATGGTCTCCAAGTCGTCGAATCTCCTTCTTTTCAGTGGTAATTTCAGTTTTGGAAACAAGAAAAAGTCACATGGTGCGAGGTCAAGTGAGTACGGAGGCTGACAGACTTGCTCGATTTCATGTTTGAAAAAGAACTGCTGGATAAGATGTGATGCGTGAGCTGGGGCGTTATCGTGATGCAGCAACCAGTCACCTGTGCAACTGGTCTCTTAGGATGAACTGTACCTCTCAAACGAGTCAGAAGTTGGACGTAGTACTCCTTATTGATGGTTTATTTATTTATTTATTTACATTCTCTTATATACCGCACTATTCTGCATCAATGCGGTTTACATTGAACAAACTGAAATCACATTGAACAGGGCATTATAACTTGGAGATAACTATTTTACAGGGAACATGGGCTATGGAAGGTTAAGTGGCTTGCCCAAGACCACAAGGAGCACCTGTGGGACTAGAAACCCCAGTCCTTCCGGCCCAAGGTTGCTGTCCTCTAGTGGGATTTGAACCCCCGACCTTCCGGCCTGAAGTACCTTGCCCCAACCACTAGGCTTCTCCTCCACTCCATTTTGGCCTTTTGCAGCATATTCATGATGTTTATGTTTATTCAAGTATTTAATATACCGCCCCCCATTACATCGGGGCGGTTTACAATATAACAAAGCAAAACTTGGAAAAGGAAAAGAAAAGGAACTACAATATGTGTAAAGAAAAAGAGAAGGAAAAGATAAAGCCATACACAGGCATTCGCAGGCATAGGTGGGGAACCACAGGATTAGAAAGTCATGGGGGGAGGGTAAAGGCTGAGGAAAAGAGGCGGGTTTCAGAAGAGAGCGGGACTTTGGGTAGGATTCTTCTAGGCAAAGAGCAGGGGGAAGAGAATTCCACAGGGAAGGGCCAAGGTAAAAGAAAGCCGATTGCCGGGTTGATTGGAGGTGCGCTTGTGCTGGGGAAGGGAGGTGTAGGCGGTTGACATGAATCGAGCGGAGACTACGGGAAGGTGAGTGGAATACTAGAAGATCAGACAGATTCTGAGGTTTGTGGGTGTATATAGCTTGGTGCACCAGTGTGAGAACCTTGAATTTTATCCGTTAGTCTAACGGTAACCAATGGAGATGAAAAAGAATAGGGGTGATGTGATCCCTGGAAGAAGCATGAGATATCAGCCGGGCTGCAGTACCCTGATGAACAGTGCCCTGGTAATCAAAGAAAACTGTGAGCATTATCTTGACACTGTTCCTCACCTGACAGGCTTTCTTGGGTCTGGGAGAGTCTGGAGTCTTCCATTGTGAGGATTTAGCCTTAGTTTCCAGGTCATAACCATAAACACATGATTCGTCACCAGTAATAATCTTTTTGATGAAATCTGAGTCATTTCAATGCATTCCAACAACTCCCTGGCTGCAGACAGTTGATCTTCTTTTTGGACAGGGGACAGGAGTTTCAGCATGAATTTTGCAGACACACATCCCATCCACAAATCAACTTTAAGAATGGACTGTACCGACCCAAAACTGATGTTCATGTCCTTAGTAAGCTCCCTGATAGTCAATTGATGATTTTGAGTGTATTATGGCATGCACTGCTTCAACTTTGTCTTCATTCCTGCTCATGGATGGCCTTCCAGAACTGCAGCCACGCTACACTCTGCACAAACAGAGCACATAACTAGGTCACTGCATACTTAATAGCATCATGGTACGGCGTATTGTTATATAGCTACACAACAAGTTTCGATACTTTTTGATCACACCTCGTACAGATACCATACTGCATTGTGATGCACATTTAAAATCAAAACTGGCATAAGAAGCTCATTCCTGGCACTGGGCAACTTGGCAACTCTGAGAGGGGGAGAAGGGGAAGTGTCAGATTGAGTACCTAGATGCTTACATGGAGCAGAACAGTAGCTCAGAGATTGGAACAGAGGGCTCAGACTCTGGGAAGTCAGTATTGAAACCACACCATTGCTTCTTGTGCCCTTGGGTAGATAACTTCACTCTCTATTTGCCTCAGCTAGAAATTTAGATGATAAGCCCTCTGGGGACAGAAAAACAGAATTAGCAAGTTACCCAGTTCCAGGAGTGAGATTTTAAGCCAGTTCTGGATTTCTGACAATTATTTGTTGTTGTTGTTAAGTGCCGTTGAGTCGGTATCAACTCATGGCGACCCTCTGGATAGTTGACTCAAACTGTGTTTGATCTTCAGTCAGGTGGCTCAATGTTGATAGAGTGGCACCCATAGCTGCTGTTCTGATATCAATCCATCTCATTGCCGGCCTTCCTCTTTTATGTTGACCTTCTACATTGCCAAGCATTATGTCTTTTTCCAACGATTTCTCTCTTCGCATGATGTGTCCAACAATCTCTTTCTTCGCATGTATGAAAGTCGAAGTCTTGTCATCAGAGCTTCTAAGAAAACTTAGGTTTGATCTCCTCTAGTACTGACTGGTTTGTCCTTCGGGCAGGCTATGATATACACACTATTCATCACCAGCACCATAATTCAAAGGCATCAATTTTCTTCCTGTTGATCTTTTTCGCTGTCCAACTTTCGCATTTATATGACGTTATTGAGAACACCATGGCTTGAACAAGTCGAATCTTTGTATGGAGAGAGACATCTCTGCTCTTGAGAATCTTGTCTAGGTCCTTTATAGCCATTCTTCCAAGAGCAATGCGTCATCGAATTTCTTGACTGCTTGTCCTTTTATTTATTTATCTAACTAACTAACTAAGCTTATATATTGCTTTTCTACAAGTCAAAGCAGTGTACATTCAGGTACTGTATATATATTTACCTGGTCCCCAAAGGGCTTACAATCTGTTTTTGTACCTGAGGCAACGGATTGTTGATCCAAGTAGGTTAAAGTTGTCAACTATTTAAATGTCTTCTCCATCAATGATGAACTTATTGATTTTGCCAGATGTCAGGATCTTTGCCTTCTTAACGTTAAGGTGCAGGCCCATTTTAAGACTATGTTCCTTGATCTTGAGAAGCAAATGTTTCAGACCATCTTCACTTTTAGCCCACATGTGGTATCATCAGCATAGCGAAGGTTGTTGATGAGTCTTCCACCAATCTTCACACCTCGGTTGTCTTCATACAGTCCTGCTTCTCTGATGATTTGTTCTGCATATTGCAATGAAAATTTAAACTCAGAACGGACCAAAAAGTCTCACTCCTGGAACTGGGTAAATTAGCAATTATAGAAAACTGGCTACTGCACCTGAATTTAACTTGCTTGAGAAGGTTTGAGCAAAATCTAAATAAATAAAGTAAAATATACCCAGAATGATAGGTCTTATGGTATTTTTCAGCCATCATGTTTCTATCTAGTCCAAGTTCAAGAAAAGGTGGAAAGAATATACAGAGTCCATAAAGATCAAGTGGACCAACAGCCATTTTAACCTGTACCTTATAATCAGGAACCATTGGTGATGAAAGAAAAAGTCAAAGCAGCACTGAAAACCTTATCAAAGAACAAAGCACTGGGCATTGATGGCTTTCCCATTGAAGTATTACAGCAATCGGATGAAGCTGTTACCATACTTACAAGGCTCTGCTAGGTAATTTGGAAGACAAATATATGGCAACAGGATAAAAACAAAATAAACTGAACCATCTAACTTCTCAACAAATAGGGGTGTCCTACATGGAGTGGTGGGTCCACCCCTAAACAAAGACATGGGGAGGGGTGGCCTGCACAGAGCGACAGGTGCACTTACTCTTGCCGTATCTTGCTGGGCAGACTGGATGGACCATGCTGGTCTTTATCTGCCGTCATTTACTATGTTACTATGGCCAACTGACTGGAAAATATCTGTGTTTATACCAATACCAAAGAAAGGCGACCCGACTAACTGTGGAAATTATCGCACAATCACTCTGATCCTACATGCCAGCAAGATTCTATCCAAGATTATTCATCAGAGACTAAAGCTGTCAGTGTAGCTGGGTTTAGAAAAGGTTTGGACAAGTTCCTAGAGGAAAGGTCCATAAACCATTATTAAAGTGGACCCAGAATATCCACTGCTTGCCCCAGTACAAACAATGTGGAACCTGTGTCTTTTGGGGAAACTTCTAGGTACTTGTGACCTAGATTGACCACTGTTGGAAACAGGATACTGGGCTTGATGGACCTTGGTCTGACCCAGTATGGCATATCTTATGTTCTTATGTTCTTACAACCATAACTGGAACGAGAACTGCCTGATGTGCAAGCAAGCTTCAGAAAAGGGCGAGGCAAAAGCCAGAAGGATGCTTGGATACATAGGGAGAGGAATTGCCAGCAGAAAAAAGGAGGTGATAGTGTCTCTGTTTAAGTCTCTGATGCCACCTCATTTGGAATGTTGTGTGAAATTCAGGAGACCGCACCTTCAAAATGATATAAACAGGATGGAGTCAGTGCAGAGGGTGACTACTAAAATGGTTAATGGTCTTCATTATAAAGCATATAAGAACAGACTTGATCTTAATATGTATACGTTAGAGAAAAGATGGGATAGAAGAGATATGATAGAGACTGTTTAAATATCTGTTGTATAAGCTCAAGAGGACAGGCATCTATATTTGGAAAAACTTTGAGAATCTAGCAAAGTAGTCAGGAAAGCAAAGATTCAAAAAGAGGAGGAAACAGCCATTGCAATAAAATGGGGGGAAAATACATTTTTTAGATATGTTAGTGAGAAGAAGGGCAAAAGTGGTATTGTCACACTCAAGGGTGAAGGGGGAGGAATATGTAGAAGCTGAGGATAAAGCAGTATTGCTTAACAAATATTTCTGTTCTGTGTTCATAGATGAAGAACCAGGAGCAGGAACAAAAGCGAGGGGCATCTTGAACAGTTTTCAAAGACTGTGTTTGTGAGAAACTAGCTAAACTTAAAGTAGACAAAGCGATGGGACCAGATGGGATACACCCTAGAATACTGAGGGAACTTGGGGGTGTTCTAACTGCTTCACTGACTGATCTTTTCAATGCCTCGTTGGAGTCGGGAGTGGTGCCAAAGGACTGGAGAGAGGCACATGTGGTCCCTTTAGACAAAAGCGGAAGTAAGGATGTGGTTGAAAACTACAGGCCAGTTAGTTTAACTTCGGTGGTGAGTAAATTATTGGAAGTGCTGCTGAAAGAGAAAATAGTGAGGTTTCTGGAGTAACGCAGATTACAGGATCCGTGGCAGCTTGTATTCACCAGAGGCAGGTCTTGTCAGACAAATCTGATTGATTTCTTTGACTGGGTGACCAGGGAATTGGACCCTAGATGTTGTGTATTTAGATTTCAGTAAAGCCTTTGACACCATTCTTCACAGGCGACTTATAAACAAACTGAGCACCCTAGGGATGGACCCTAAAGTTACTGCTTGGGTTAGAAATTGGTTGGGTGGGAGGCGACAAAGAGTACAAGTAAATGGAGCTCACTCTGAGGAGAATGATGTTACCAGTGGTGTGCCCCAGGGATCTGTCCTTGGTCAGATTCTTTTTTACATGTTTATTAGTGATATAGCGGAAGGGCTGTTGGGTAAGGCTTGTCTTTTTGCAGATGATACCAAAATCTGCAATAGAGTAGACACCCAGGAAAGTGTAGACAATATGAGGAGGGATCTAGCTAAGCTTGAAGAATGGTCTAGAATTTGGCAGCTGATATTTAATGTTAAAAAATGCAAGGTCATGCATTTGGGCTGCAGCAATCCAAGGGAGCAATATAGTATAGGGGAGTGAAGTACTTTTGTCCACTAAAGAAAAGTGATTGTGTGATTGTGTCTGATGATCTTAAAGTAGCTAAACAGGTAGAAAAGGTGACAGCAAAAGCTAGAAGGATGTTTGGGTGCATAGGGAAAGGAATGGCCAGCAGAATTTTAAAGATTTCAAATTCAAGAAAACCAACTCATCAAGCTCCAAGAACTATGAGATAATCAATATCGAGAGCAGGACTTTGACCATTTGTCTAACATATAGATCCCCCAGTGCAAGAGATGAAGACACCTCTATAATACTCGAATCTCTATGTGCAGCCAAGTCTCCTCACAAGCCACTGATTTTACTAGGAGATCTAAACCTTACCTCAACATCCAATAAAGCAAAATCAGACTTCCATCAAGCTATGAACTCCCTCCAACTCCTTCACATCCCAACGCAACCTACACACCGCTCAGGATCCACCCCAGAACTTATATTCTCAACAAAGAACCTCATAGAACAAAACAGAATAAGCACTCCCACAGTCACACCTATACCCTGGTCAGACCATCATGCCATAGACCTCAAGATCCAGCTACATCATACACAAGAATCACAAGAGACACCCAACCAGATAAGAAGGTTCAAGAACTTTGACAGAAAAAAAATCCTCAGTGACATAATACATAGACACCACCTGCACTGCACTGATCTTGACAGAGCAATTAACATATGGAATGCCAGCATTAACGATGCAGCTAGAGCTCCCGAGCGAATTAGTAAGAAGCAAAGGAACAGAAGAAACAATCCTGCCCCCTGGTACTCCGAGAAAATAAGAACGACTAAAAGAGAGCTACGCAAGAAGGAGCGACAATGGAGGCGAGACTGATTGGATAAAACACTACAAGAATACCAAAGAATGCAACAACACTACAATAACTTTATCAATAACCAAAAAGAGCAATACCACACTAACTTTATCTTAAAAGCTAGCAACAAGCCTAGAGAACTCTGAGATAGTCCGAAACCTCACAAAAGAACCATCACAAAAGGATGATAAGATTCTCCCACAAACATTTGCAGACTTCCTTCTTACAAAAAACAACCCATCTCCAAAAACCTAAGAGCCTACCATCACCTCTTATGCGGTACAAAGCACAAAACCAACTGGACCACTTGAGTTCCACATGCCAACAACCAAACAAATAACCCGTACAATCTCCGAGCTGAATTCTAGCACAGTCCTCATCAGATCCCTGCCCAGTGGCATGGATAAAATCAACAAAAGAAGAGCTAGAAAAGTTCATACACACAATAATTTGTACATCCCTAACCCAAGGCTACATACTCGCTGCACTCAAAGAAGCCACTATACGACCAATCCTGAAAGCTACTGCGCTGGACCTCACAGATCCAGCTGCTTACAGACCTATCTCCAGCCTTCTGTTCATGACCAAAATCGAAAAAAGGGTACTGGGACAACTACAAGATCACTTAGACACACATGCCCCACTGGACCTGCACCAAAATGGCTTTTGACCTAATCACAGCGTGGAGACGCTACTCATCTACTTACTTGATACCCTTCTCAAAGTAATCGATAATTTCAGAGCTGGATTCCTGCTAGTGTTTATTGATATTTCCGCTGCATTTGACACTGTATTACACAACCTCCTGAGAAGACTTACGGACATTGATTGGCCTATGTAACACTCCATAAATGGTTCCAATCATACCTCAGTGACAGAAAACAGAAAGTCAAAGTAGGAGAACACCTCTCTGCTCCATTTCACACATCACAGGGAGTCCCTCAAGGATCATCCCTGTCTGCTTTTCTTTTTAACATATACATACAGCCAGTTTGCTCAATCTTCAAAAAGCCCAAAGTAAAATATGTCATCTGTGCTGACAACATCATGGCGTATACCCCGATCAACCTAGACTCCCCAGAGTATTCTCACATGACAAATTGCCTCCAAGAAGTATCCAGCTGGTTGTCCAATAACAACCTGAACATAAACATGAAAAAAACTGAGGCACTTATCATCACGCGGAATACCTCATCAATCCTCCCTACTTCAATAACTGTGGCAGACTCTACAATCCTAATCAAGGAAGAAGTCAAATATCTCGGAGTAATCCTTGATCGCCATCTAAACCTACAACCACACTTCAAAAGAACCACCAAGAATGCTTTTCATAAGCTAGCAACAATTCAAAGACTCAAGTCCCTTCTTAACCAGGAACACTTCCGATCAGTCTGTCAAACTATAATAACCCCCTTACTGGACTATTGCAATGCCATTTACCAAGGACTACCTAAGCAAACCACAAGACCATTACAACTGGTTCAAAATATTGCTGCCAAAGAAACATTATCATATAACGCCCCTTCTACACCAACGCCATTGGCTACCTATCACCGCCCGTTCAAGATACAAATCTGCTCTCACCGTATTTAAGGTAAGAAACAGCATATCAGCGGGAGCACTAGAGGAGACACTCTGCTATAATCACAATGAGAGGCCCAGGAGACAAAGCACAACACACACCATCCCTACTCCCTTTGCCTACAAAAAAGCAAATGAATCAACCACCAAGAGAGCATTCTCGCTTGCAGCACCCGTGATCTGTAACTCTCTACCTGTGAAGCTGAGATCCACCACCGACATGAAGGATTTTAGAAAGTAGCTAAAAACCTTCCTCTTTACAGATCATTACAATGAACTCACCTAACCTGAATACAATTGACCTCATCTTACTCTAGAATTTAAAATCCCATTCAACTTACATCATTGTATATATATTCTTTGTACATAAGTTATGCTTTATTACTTCCATCTGCGTGTCTCTCCTCCCCCTTCCTCCCCACCCTAGCTCCTTCATAAGTTAATGTAACTAAAAGTTTCATATGTTCTCTGTAAACATGTAAATTTGATGTAAACCACTTTGATTTAATGATAAAGTGGTATATAAAAACTGATAAATAAATAAAATAAAAAAAGAAGATGATAGATCCTCTGTATAAGTCTTTGGTGTGATCTCATTTGGAGTATTGTGTGCAATTCTGGAGAACACACCTTCAAAAGGATATGCACAGGCTGGAGTCAGTACAGAGGGTGGCTACTAAAATGGTTAGTGGTCTTCATTATAAATCATATGAGGACAGACTTAAGGATCTTAATATGTCCACCTTAGAGGAAAGACGGGATAGAGGTGATATGATTGAGACATTTAAATATTTCCATTGCATAAATGCACAGGAGGAGAGCTTCTTTCAATTGAAAGCAAGCTCTGCTATGAGGGGACATGGGATGAGGATGAAAGGGGATAGATTCAGGAGTGATATGCGGAAATATTTCTTTACGGAAAGAGTAGTGGATCCATGGAATAGTCTCCCAGTGGAGGTGGTAGAGATGAGGACAGTATCTGAATTCAAAGAAGCATGAGACAAACACAGAGGATCTCTAAAGGAAAAGAGGGGACTATTGTAATGGTTGATATGGAAGGGCAGACTATATAGGTCATGTGGTCTTTTTCTGTCATAATGTTTCTATATTTCTATGTTTCTATACACACCGTTTTCCATATGTTGCCCCTTTTGCCCATTTCCATAAAGGCATTTAATGTTTCACTTATCTGGGGGCTTTCTTCACCCATCCGCAACAAATCTAGTTTAAAGCTCTTTTCAGTAGATTAGCCAGTCTGCTACTGAAGACACGTCAACCTTTCTTGGACAGATGGATGTCATCTCTGCTCTGCAACCCTTGGAACAGCATCCTTTGGTCCAGGAAACCAAAAGATTTTCGATGACACCATCCACACAACTATGCATTCATTTCCAGGATGCGAGTTTCTCTGCCTTGGCCTTTACCCTCAATAGGGATGACTGAAGAGAGCACAACCTGCACCCCTATCTGCTTCACCCTCTGTCACAGAGCCATGAAGTCACTTTTGATATGCTCAGAGGGATACCTGGCAGTATCATTTGTGCCGACATGGATTAGCGAGATTGGGTAATGGTCAGTGGGCTTGATAAGTCTTGGCAAACTCTCCATAACATCTCGGATTTTGGCACCTGGCAGACAGCACATCTCTCTGGACATCAAGTCTGGTTGGCAGATAGATGCCTCAGTACCTCTCAGAAGAGAGTCACCATCCAGAGAGTCGCTGATTCTGCAACTTTGGAGTGCTCAAGCTCTGGTTCTTCCCTTTCCAGGGATGGTTTCACCTCTTCCACTTTCAGGGTTGCATAATGATTCTTCAATTCAAGGGCTGGAGAAGTTGGATTGGTGATTCTGCAGGCTCTGGTGACTTGTGTCCAACCTTCATCATTCTGTAGACTTCCATCTTCTCTGCTGGAGAGCTTGGATGTTGCAAGAAGTATCTCATCAATGTATTTCTCACTGTCTTGAATGCTTCTCAGCCTTGCCACCTCCACTTGAGCTCCTCCACCTGTTTCCTGCGAACTTCAGTATGCAGGCATCCTGCACATGGAACCGGTCCTTCAGCTGGCATTGGGACCTCTGTCTGGACAGAGGCAGAAGCTGTAGCGGGGGCAACAGCTTTGGTGATACAATTTTTCCCAGTCATTGTTCAGTTGATGGAGCTTAGTTATCTGTTGAAGGAAAAGAGAGAGACCTACCAAAGTACCAGCTGGTTTTCCAGCTGTCCTTTCAGAGAAAAAGCAGTTAAATCTCTTTTAGTGTGTCTGAAATGTGCTTTTCCAAGTCCCTGTGTGTAGTTAATTGGGGAGGTGCTCTATAAAGCAGCTACAAAGGGCTGAGAAAGATACTAAAGCAGAGTTTTAAACCTACCCCACTAAAGAAAATATTTCCCCTTTTAAACTAAGGCACCAAAAAGAATGTAACTTTGTTTTAAAAATGTACCAAAATGCTTTTAAGAGCTCCCACGCAGAGAGCTAGTAATTTAAAAAGCCACAAACTCTTACCGTTGCTTGAAATGTATAGCCCCTGCTGTCAAGTGAGTTGACTTCCAACAGTATCTGGATATTTCCAAAGGTTTTCGTTTGCTTTGAAGTAGGGATTGAACAAAACAACAGAAAATAGGATTGAACAAAAAAGAAAACAATGGTTCAGTTACTACAGTCATGAAGGACAATAATCTCAAATTTCACAAGTTGTTAGAATCATCAATATTAAGTTAATATTCAATTTAATAAATGATCTATGGAGAGATTGAGTTCTTCCTGAACAAAATTGACTGCCCTATAGATTATTTTTGATCCTATCAAATTAATGGATTCTACTTGCCTAGCTCATAAGATAGCTGCCACTTTCTCCCAAAACATCCCAAGTCTTCAGACATGACCCCTCTAGAAGATGTCTATACTTCTATAGATAAGTAAATAACATGCAGATAGTCTTTTCTTTGCCAGGCAGCTGGCTCCGGGAGCAATCTGGATGTACTCTGGAACAACATATCTCCACTCCATCTTGTCTGCCCTTTGGTCTTTCTTGCTTGACGGAACAATCCTCCAACCTTAAAGGTCTTGACGTCTCATACCAGTAATATCTATCAATTCAATTTTAGGAGTGCTCTGGGCTATATCACTTCTCCAGTTTATGAAAAAGATTTGTCAAATAAGGAATCAATCTCTTACACTATGTAAAATGTTTATAATGTTTTGTCTTGAGTGAGATTTCTCCTGTGATTGCATGTTTCATGTTCATTTTAATACACTTATAGCCCACCTATTCTCCATGTCTGTTCTATCTAGTTCTTGTCGAGTTTTTCAAAATATTCTCACTTTTCTGGCTTTTTCCTTGTGCCTTTTGTTTTTTGTCCCCATTTTCCTATCTGTTTTGTGATGCACATATAACTTTATTAGTATATATCTTTTACTCTTCCATTCTCTCTCCAAATTGAACTTTTCTTCCTTCGTTTAATCTTGCTCCTTTTTTCACCCTTTTATCTGCCACCTGCATTCTGACATTTCTTAAGAACATAAGATATGCCATACTGGGTCAGACCAAGGTCCATCAAGCCCAGTTTCCAACAGTGGCCAATCTAGGTCATACGTACCTAGCAGTTTCCCCAAAAGACACAGGTTCCACAATGCTTGTACTGGGTCAAGCATTGATATCCTGGGTCCCTCTTAATAATTGTTTATGGACCTTTCCTCTAGGAACTTGTCCAAATCTTTTTTAAACCCAGCTACACTAACAGCCTTTACTACATCCTCCGGTAACAAATTCCAGAGTTTGATTACACGTTGAGTGAAAAAATATTTTCTTTTATTAGTCTTAAATAGTTTACCCTGTAGCTTCATTGCATGTCCCCTAGTCTTTCTATATTCTGATAACATAAACAATCGATCTACGTTTGCCCGTTCTACTCCGTTCATTAATTTATAGACTTCTATCATATCTCCCCTCAGTCGTCTCTTTTCCAGGTTAAAGAGCCCTAACCTTTTTAGTCTTTCTTCATAGGAGTATCCTTCCATCCCCTTTACCATTTTGGTGGCTCTTCTCTGTACTTTTTCTAATAATGCTATATCCTTTTTAAGATACGGCGACCAGAATTGCACACAATATTCAAGGTGCGGTCTCACCATGGAACGATATAGAGGCATTATAATATCTTTTGTTTTATTTTCCATTCCTTTCCTTATGATACCTAGCATTCTATTTGCTCTCTTGGCCGCCGCTGCACACTGGGTCGAGGGTTTTAACATGTTATCCACAATGACGCCTAAATATTTTTCCTGGGTGGTGGTTCCTAATGCGGAACCTTGCATTGTGTAACCATAGTTTGGGGGCTTCTTCCCTAGGTGCATAACTTTGCACTTGTCCACATTAAATTTCATCTGCCTTTTTGATTCCCAGTCTTCCAATTATCAAGATCCTCTTGCAAGTTTCCACAATCCTCTTGGGTTTTAACAACTTTAAATAGTTTTGTGTCATCTGCAAATTTGATAACCTCACTCGTTATTCCACTTTCCAGGTCATTTATGGATATGTCAAAAAGCAGCGGACTCAGCACAGATCCCTGGAGTACACCACTATTCACCTTTCTCCATTGGGAAAATTGGCTTTCTATCTTTTAACCAGTTCCTGATCCACAATAGTACACTTTTAACCAGTTCCTGATCCACAATAGTACACTTCCTCCTATCCCATGACTCTTTAGTTTTGCCAAACGTCTCTGATGAGGGACCTTGTCAAAGGCTTTCTGAAAGTCTAGATACACTATATCAACCGACTCACCTTTGTCCACCTGTTTATTCACACCTTCAAAAAAACATAACAGATTAATAAGACAAGATCTTCCTTGTCTAAAGCCATGTTGGCTGTCTCCCATTAGGCCATGACTATCTACATGCTGAGTAATTTTATTCTTTATGATGGTTTGTACCATTTTTCCCAGTACTGACATCAGGCTCACCGGTCTGTAGTTTCCCGGATCACCCCTGGAACCCTTTTTAAAAATTGGTGTTACATTGGCGATCCTCCAATCTTCAGGTATTAGAGATGATTTTAATGATAGTTCACAGATTACTAATAGCAGGTCTGAAGTCTCATATTTCAGTTCTTTCAACAGCCTTGGATGTATACCATCCGGCCCAGGTGATTTGCTACTCTTCAGTTTATCTAATAGTTGTAATACATCTTCCCGATGTATCGATATTTCCTTCAATTCTTCCGCACCTTTAAATACAACTTCAGTCATGGATAACATCCCTACATCTTCCTCAGTAAAGACCGAAGCAAATAATTCATTCGGTCTCTCTGCTATCGCCTTGTCGCCTCTTAGTGCCCCTTTAATCCCTCTATCATCTAATGGACCAACTGACTCTCTCACAGGTTTTTTGCTACGCATGTATTTGAAAAAGTCTTTATTTCGCGTTTTTGCTTCCATTCCATTAGGCAGTTTATCTTTCTTCATCTCTTTCCCTCTTAATTTTATGTTGCCCTAAAACCTCAAACATTGCTATAATATGGTATGTTTACAATATACCCACATAACACACTTCGATCATATGTGTTTGCGGTATAGAGAGGTGTACTGGTAACTTTCTGAAATAAAAATGCCATGTTGAAGCCTACGCCAGCTTTCACCGTCCACTGCAATTGCAGTGAGGAAACATAAACAAGTTTGATAGGGTTTCTGGCTGATTGACATGGCAGGAAATGACCACTGGGTTTGCCTTGTGTTGCTGAAGCCATCTGCAGTGCAAACATACATGATCCAAGTCACCCATAAGAACAGTGGCATCAGTGTTATATCATAGGCATTGATCAAACCACAGAGATTTGTTGTAGTTCCATGAGATATCACTGTTACCAGATTTTATCTAGTGACTGCCCCCCTCCTTCCCCAACCATGTACCTTAATCACATGACTACTGCCTTTGGCACAGAGTCCCATCTGATGATAGCCAATAATTAAACATGTTCTGCGGTAGATCACTTGCCAAAGCTAATTGCATCATTTCTTTTGTTTTAATTCCAGGTATTTTACTAACTCTCTGATGATTACAATATGCAAATTAGACATCTGCGAAGATTCCCAAACATGGACTCGGTGGAAAAGATCCAACCATTTTCTATTAGATTTTGCCCATTAACTTGATGCCTTAGTCATCTCACAAGCGACCACTTAATAATGAGAGTACAAGAAGATTCACAGTGAGACATCTTCTGCTGTCAATCCAGCACAAACAGGACAGGCTCCTGGATTGTCTTCTGCACACCGTAATAGTGAGACAAGGGCAAGATGTGCAGGCTGGAAGGCCAGCGCACCGGTGGCTCTTGGAGGGAGGGGTGGGTGATCTGCTGGATGAAATAGTTGTAGGGCAGGATCAGTGCCACAGAATATTAGATGCAGGATAGCAGATTGGCTTCCAAGAACTTGTGCCAGATACCCTGCTGGCAAGAGAGACAGTGTCTGCTGAATATCGTGCTTCCAGAATGGAGCAGCACAGGCACAGGCGTGGCAGAGTACTAGAGGGCTCACACAGCACGGATACTCGGAGTACTTGTCAAATGCCTGTGCAGCCCTGTTGCATTTCTGTTTTCTGCTGCAGCTGATGATGTTTGCCTCTCACCTTTGCCTTTCTTCACAATTAGCAACAACAAGTCCTCTCACTCCTTTCTAGCAAGAGTACTAGGGCTGCTGCCTGATCCCTTGTGGTGTATAAATATTTTAAATAAATAAATAAATAAGTGTGCATTATGCAACGTAAAAGCAGTAAACCATCGCTGTTCTCCTGGTGGCCACCAGATGTCATGGTGTTTAGAATAAGTCAGGTGCTAGACATCCACTAGATAGCTCAGTAAGAACAAAAGTAAAAGGCACAGTAGGCCATAGTATTTAATTAGAGTGAAGATCTATTTACTGAATGTCACTGGTGCCTATAGCACTCAGGCTTTGATTAAAACAAAAAGCTCTGGAGTAATTAGAGCAAAGATTCCTGCAGCTCTCAGTGTAGCAAGGTTCATTTCCTTTCCTTTCAGCACTGACCCCATTGTCGTCTCCAAGATTCAACCCATCTAAAACAGACTCACGTGACTCAGTCCTCAGGGGTTTCTTTGCCTCCGGGCTGTTACTGGATCATGCTGGTATTTAAAAAGTTCACACTGACTTGATCTGGTGAAAGATGATCCAGTGACTTCACTCAGTCACACCATAAACTGTTCCGTGTAAATCATTATAGGTTTCTTGTTCAATGTAAACCTTTATAAATTTGTTTAATGATATATCTAAACAGCCTTGATTATGATGAAAAAGCAGTATATAAAACTCACAAATAAATACATAAATAAACTTGCACAGGGGCAGCAGGACATCTTTCTGTTGGAGGGACCAAAGAAACCAAACCAGTCTCTAGCCACACACCCAAGCTTTCTAGTTGCTAATGCTCTTATATGAAAATATCAGTAGGGCCATGGCCTTCCATTCCGCTGCCTATTGAAAAGCAATATCCACAGGCAGCAACTGTAGAGACCTCTACGGTTCTACCTTATTTGGGTGGCAGAGACCTCTAGTGGTCCTATTATGTATTGTAGTATGATCTGTTATGCCCTTTGTAATTCTCCAAAGCAGGGGAGGTTTCTGTAATTCCAGTGAATACAATGCTGGGAGGAGACCTCTCTGGAAGGGAAATCTCAACTGGCATAAGTTATTGTACCACCGTGGTGTTTCTGGCTGGCTAAGGAGCAGTGGGCTGATCTAAAGAGACAGTGGCAGTGTTGGTGTCCTGGTTAATTACATCATCAGGCTCCTGCTCGAAGAGCGTGAAGGAAGAAGCAGGAGAGATATAGCTTTGGCTACCGAAGGAGCAGAAGGGAGCCCTGATCCTGGAAAGGAGAAGACACAGAGGACGTCCCTGGAACTGGAGGGCCAGGCTGTGACCATATCCAAGGCAGCATCCAGCTCTGTAGTGGACTCTGGAGAAGAAGCTAGAGAGGGCAGGTTCCCCAGTTGCCAAGGGGAATCCTAGATTAGGCCAAGTGACGGCGATTGTCTAGTTATTTTTACTCTACCATTATATTTTTGTTGTTATTGTCAGTGAGCCCACAAGAATTTTTCAGCAAGCCCTTGGTTCAGAAGAACCAGTTCTGGCCCAGAGTGAATGAAGCAAGGACAGAATGGAACTAAGGTGTCAATGGCTTCCCAGTTTTACTGGTCTTGACCTGAAACCCTAAAAAATTCCCAACGCCAGTATTACCTCCCTGAAGTTGTGTCCCTACTCTTTGGCATAGCAGAAAACAGCCACTTTGAGGTTTACTAGACAGATAGAGATACTTTTATTTCTTTTCCAGAAATGTTTGAAGCACAGCGCTTCACTGATAGAACCCTATTCCAAAATCCTTCATGTTTAAGCTAAAATGAGTATATCAGAGGCACAGCCAGAAACATCTGCATTCTCTGTCCATTCCCTGAACTCCTTCCTCGCCCTCAAACCTCTTTAAAACCTCTCGGGGACACACTAGATTTCCTAAAGTGAATTAATGGTTAGCACACACTGATACAGTTAACACACCCTCTTAGTAAATAAGTCCCATCACCTAAAGTGAGACCTATGGTCATTAACGTGCATACCTGAATGTTAGCGTGTGCTGATGCCTTATAGTACATCTAGCTCACAGATTAATAAATACAAACAAAACAATAAAGAATTTTTTGACTAGCTTTTGAAGGTTAGAACCTTCCTCAGGTCAGTACAGTAGCCCATAGATTGTAAGCCCTTTGGGACCAGAGAAGTATCTACTGTACCTCCATTTAACTTGCTTTGTTCTATTACTGAAAAGGTCTAGCTATATCGAAATGTTAAAAACCCTCAGTTCCTTTCTCTCTGACCATGCTAATCACACAGGGTGCTTTTACCACTGGCTAGTCTGTTCCTTGTCAGTCATCATTATTGACTCCATCAGACAGTAGTTTCTCTTCCACACTTTCAGTGAACTAGTTAAATCCGCAGGCTCCTGTCATCCCTGCTATGTAGACTTTCTCATTGTGTGTGCCCTCCCTTCTGTGCTTATCCACAAAAGGATAGAAGTGACAGACAAAGCAGTAAGATTCTCCCAGAATAGGGAGGTTGCACAACTTCTACTGCTGCCTAATGCAATAGTAACATGTATGTAACACCGATGGGAGAACATCTACTGTATAAACTGCTAGCAATATAGTACAGCATCGGCTGAATACAGTTCTAGTACAATATCTGCTCACTGCCATTCTAGCAGGGTATCACAGCACTGACTGCTGAATACAGAAATAATAGGATGGAGACTAGCTGCTGAAGCCTGTTCCAGCAGGATGGTGCTGCTACAGCACTCCAGAAGGATCTACTGCATACAGTATTAATAAGAGAGTCTGAGGTTCCACCACCAGCCTCGTTACAGATGTTAACTTATATTGATGCCATTTAATGGCTCATTCTTATATTTCACTTTTTTCTACTTCCTTCTTGTTGTCTCCTTTCACCTTTTGATAAAATAAATCACAGTTTCTGTGTTCCAGCTATGTTTAGTGTGTCTTTATTTTTAATTCTGAAACATGGAGTCAGAAGATTCTGAACCTGTGCTGTTTTCCTGCTTTTCATAGAGAGAGAGTTTCTAAAAAGCGGTGGGGCTGCAGAACTAGGAGTGCACAGCAAAGTTTGTAGATTTATTGGGCAGCCTAAGATTGCTTGTGCTCTCCCTTGACACAGAAGCACAAAAGCACTACAACATTATGGCAGCTGCTATCAGTATTCCACCCCCGAGGGCATGAGGTTTAGAGGTGACTTATGTGCACGGGCAGACTGACAGTGATCTGGGCCTCCATGCATTAAGAATCATTGGCCCTTAACTACCCATCCAACATAGGTGGAGGCTAGAGGAGGGTGATCCCGTCACTGCCCTACTGCTCGATTGGTCAGTCCACCACTTCTTATATCACAAATGAGAAAATTTCAAAGAAGAATTTGAAGTGAAACCAACTAAAGTGTAGGCAGCTATACTGAGAAGGGTGATGGATGCTGAATGCCACAGCATTTATAAGCACAATTTGAACCTCACAAAGAAGCAGAGACAGGATACCAAAGTCATCCTGAATGCTTTAGAAGCCTATTTCAGACCCTCAAAAATGTAATATATGAATGATTCATGTTTGTAAGCTTCAAACAAAAGGAAGGTGAACCCAGTAATAACTTTGTCACATGTTTGAAAGAGAAAGCAGCGACACGTGAGTATGGCACAATGAAAGATGATCAGGATATAATATTTTTTGGCAATATTCCAACTTGGTGTCATCATAATATTTTAATAGTATGTTCAAAGGTATACAACTAAAAAAAAGATGTCTGTGTAACTTAAACGTAGTAATTTTTGAGAAAAAAAGAAGAAAATATGATCTGGACAGAATTAATGGCACCCTTCGCTAATATTTGGTTGCACAAACCCTTGACAGCCTCCAAACATTTCTTGTAGCCATCTCTAAGTTTCATACATCTGTCTGCTGGTAGTTTCTCCCACTCTTCAACTGTGATTTGTTCCAGCTCATGAATGATTCCAGGATTCCTTTTACCAATGGCAGATTTCAGCTCTTTCCAAAGGTTTTCGATTGGATTGAGATCAGGACTCATTGCTGGCTAGTTTAAAACAGTCCATTTGTTCCTTTTTAACCATTCTTTGGTACTTTTGGATGCATATTTTGGGTCATTGTGCTGCTGGAGGACCCATGACCTTCGACCCAGACCTAGCTTTCTGACATTAGCTAGCACATTCCACTCCAAAATACATTGGTAGTCCTCTGATTTCATGATTCCTTTATTTATTTATTTGTTTTTCTATATTGCGCTATTACAGATCAGTGCGGTTTGCATAAAACATATGAACAAGGTTTACATATAACTTTTGAACATGGTTTATATATAACTTATGAACAATAAACTGGCTTACGTCGAACAGGTTGCATATAACAAATTTGCAGCAGGTTGGTACACCTAGGAACATACTTACATCACAGGAACATATTTACATTAAAACAGGATTAAATTGGCATCGGCTGATTCGGTTGTTTGTATGACTGATCTAGGGTGGATGGTTATAAGTTAGTTGGAAGAGGTAAGTCTTCAGAGCCTTCCTAAAAGAAATAAGATCCGGGGTGGCGGGTATCATTGTGGGTAGTGCATTCTATTGAGTTGGCGCAAATAGAGAGAAAGCATGGTTCCAAGTTGATTGGGTACAGGTTCTTACTGTTGAAGGGATCATGAGAGAGTTTATCATGCATGTTCTTCTGGTCCTGGTCTCCGGTGTTCATTGTATAAGTTCTGAAAGCGAGGTTGCCGATATTCTATGCAGGGCCTTAAAAGTGAGTAGCAGTGCTTTGTAAGTCAGGCGACTTGCTATGGGGAGCCAATGAAGCTGAATCAGAAGAGGAGTGATGTGGTCGTATCTGGATGCAGAGAGGATTGTGCGGGCAGCTGTGCTCATGGCGAGTTGTAGTGGCTGGAGAGTGAGCTTCGACATACCATGAAAGATGATGTTGGAATAGTCCAGATGAGGGAGGATGAGAGCTTGAGCAACCGAGTGGAAGTCTGAGGACTCGAGGAGAGGACGTAAGTGCCGTAGGGTTCTCAGTTTATGGTAGACTGTTTTGGTGATATTTTTAATGTGGGTCTCCCAGCACAGGCGTTCGTCGATTGTTATTCCCAGATAGCGGACTTCTTCTTTGGTTATGAGGTTGAAGTCTTTCACTTTGAGGGAGGGCGGTGGGGTCTTTGGCTATGAATAAGACCTCAGTCTTGTTGGTGGGGTTAAATCAGGAATTTGATCTTTCCGTTTTTTTGTAGCTTGGTCTGTGTAGCTGCAAAAGTAATCATAGGTGTCCTATAATTCATATTCAAATGTACCCCAGAGAGTGTCTACATAACATGTGATCCTTACTCCATTCTGTTTTCCAGGTATCATGTTGTTAATAGCATTATTCATATTCTATGCTACTGGTTCACTTTTTCTCCTAGGCACTTCCCTTACAATACGAATTTTATACATTGTTTTCATCATTCACATACATTGTTCTTGCAAAGGGGTTTCTGCCCTGTAATCTGATGCTTGCCACGCCCCCCTTTTTTGGGCGCGAGTTCCAGCGTCCTTAAAGATCCAGTTTTCAATCCAGTTATCCATTTGCATTTTTCGGAGCTAGTGCTGACAGTACCTTTACTCTGGTTGGTAAGGTTTTGAATTTCTCTGATTCACCCCACCATTTCCTGAGTATTTGCTAAATTTCATGTTTGCTCTGTATATGCACATTCGCCCTTACACTAATCTCGTCTTTGCATTTAGAGGCAGGAGCCCCACTACATTTTTTGATTCATTTTTCTATGCTACGATGTATATATGGTTATGTCAGGACTCCACACTTATGATCATCTATATTTTAAACGGTTGGTTTTTTAGATTAGCATTTTTAAAAGTCGCCTGACTCTGAGTGTTCAGTTTACCCGCATGGGTTTCTGACGATGGCATGGTGCCGCTATGAGGCAGAGTCCTTATTTCTGAAGGGCTGGGTACTAGTCTTTCACAAAAGCAGCATAATGACTGGTTACATTAATACAATGTACTAATTCTTTAGCCTTTCACCATTAATAAAGTAGGTCTCGTGTATAGAAACGCTGTACCCCATATCATAACATTTTTTTAAAATCACCAGCACTTATCAATTACATTGCAATTAACCACCGTTGATCTTTTTTAGTTACATTAGATTTCTCCCACCATTGGCGAAATTGGATACGTGGGACTGCGACCGTAATTACCACGTTATAGATTCTCCATGGGGCTGTGAGTACTGTTTGCTCCATTTATCATGAATACACATTCTAAAGGAATTTTGTCAGTATAGTTCAACAGCGGTTTCTTAGTTTCCAGTTTTTCACCCTTCTTAAGGATTTTAAGTTTTCTTCATACCCTACAACACATATATTGATTTCCATTTTGATCGGGTGTTTAACATCATAACAGCAGTTCTTATATTTCACCCCTCATACTAAGAGTGACTTTGTTAGTTAGTTCCATCACCACATTTCACAAGTTTATATGTAGTTGGTTCCCCTCTTGTGCTCTAATTTGATGTGTTTTATTTGGATCCCGGTAGTTGCAGGCTTCAGCCGTCTGTCCCCCTCATTCTCATCAGCTGGAGTTTTTAACCTTTCATATGTGCGCGGAGTGAGTACGACTTAATTCTCTGCCTCACTTTACACGATTTCCTCCGATGTAATTAATTGTTTTAATTAATGGTTTTATTTCCTCCTTCTGCCCTGCAGTGTTTTACAATGTTTTTTTACATGGTTTTGTATAGTATTTATTACATGTTTTTATCAATATGGTACAACAATAATAGACTCATATTTGCTCATTAGTGGCTATATTATGATGCCGTGATAACTATGTTGTTCTTTATTTGCTTCACCTTATACATTTTCCTTTTTTAATCATGTGTCCATATGGAATAGACCTTACGATGTTCTCCGATGTAATTAATTTCTCCAATGATTGGTTTCATTCTCTGCTTCTGTCCTGCAGTGTTTTACAATGTGGTTTTTATATGGTTTTGTATAGTATTTATTGTTTTATCATATTATTATTTATGTTTTTATTAATATGTTACAACAATAATAGACCCATATTTACTCGTTAGTGGCTACATTATGATGCCGTTATGATTGGATATTAAGTATTTTGTATATATGTTTATAATTATTTATTATTTTACTTATTCCTTTTTATGATTTTATTATTTTATCATTATATTTTTAAGGTTTCATTTAGTTATTTATTTGGTTGGAACATTTTATCCATAGTAACATTTGATTTATAGATACATCTCTATTATCAATGTTTTCATTGTGATCATCTTTTTTACCATGCCCGGTCAGCTTTAATTTGGTAGTTGTCATTTTTATCATTTTACATTTGTTATTAATTCGATTATTATTTAGGATATTTTGGGTATTTATTGTTTTTAATATATTTTTTTTGTGTGTTCATTTTATATTTGTAAGTTTACAAACCCCCTGAGGAAGGCAACCCTGCCGAAACGCGTTGGGGATACCAATAAAAGTGCTTGTGTCATCTACACTCTTGCTCCGTGTGTTTCCTGCTCAGCTTTGCAAGAGCTGCTGCTCTCTTTGTGCCTGTAGTAGATTATCCAGGTCATTAGTGTCGGGGTTAAGGTGATGTAATGTGTTGCTGATGAAGGCTTCCTTATCGAAATGCCTGAATCGGCGGTGAGTGAGAGCGATTGATGTTGTAGATTGCTGTTCTTTATTATCGTGTGGGATGTCAAAGAGGATGGCCTTGTGGTCGGACCATGGCACTGGGTGTATCTGTGGAGAGTACTGATTGCATAAGGTGTGGTGAGGTCGCAGAGCAAAAATAAGGTCCAAGGTGTTGCCTCCAGTGTGTGTAGAAGTGTGAATGATTAGGTGGTAGCCTATTGTGGTCATTGTGTCCAGGAATGCTGTGGAGTGTTTGGCAGGGAGAGAGGGAAGTCACAAAGAATCCAGAGCTGTTTCTGCTGGATATTGTTGCATGCGTGATCAAGGATTGTTGCCAGCTCGTCGGTACTTGAAGAGGGTGGGCGGTATAGGAGACAGATTGTTAGGGTCTTGTTGGAGATTTGGATGATGTCTAAGTTGGTAGAGCTTTGTGTTAAAGTACAATGAAAATGGAGGTTGATTCTGGCTATTATTAGGACCCCGCCTCCACTCCTTTTAGTTCTAGGGCAGCTGAAGAGGTGGTTTTAGCTGGTTGGTGATCACTGTATCTGTGTCTGTTAACCATGTTTCAGTGACAAGGAGTAGGTCTAGATTCCATTGATTTAATATAGTTGGTGAGGGCAGGCCATTTGGTACGGATGGAACGAGCATTAATTAGCATGCTGCTAAGGTTTTCTTGGAATGGAGTCTTGCGTCTCTTAAGCTTTTCTAGGGGCAGGCAGTTTATGTGAATCAAATGGTGATGGTTCGCTGCAAAAGGTGGCCTGCTATGGTGAGGGGGGTTATTAGAACCTCTATGCCCCAGGGTTCTCACTGTAGGGATCAGGCCTTGGAGTTGTTGTAATGAATGTGCCCATGTTGTGAGCTGAGCTGTCCAGAGGAGGAGGAGTAGTAGTGGTGCTTGGTGTCCTGCCATGGTGGTCGTAAGCCAAGAGGATAGCTGGTGTGCTGAGATGTGTGATCTGTGATATTGTAACCTTCTCCTTCTGTCCTCTTCTAATATTGGGCTTTGTTATTTTCCCTTATTTGAATAGTTTGCAGTCTTCCTAATTTGACCAAGAGGTGAGAGAGACTGCTGCACTTGCTGAGGGTTTCAGTTGTCCTTCCTCAGAGTTAGGGAGATTTGTGATGTCTCTGGTTGCGTTGAGTTGTGTCGTGCTGGTCCTGATTGGCCTCAGAGGGTTGATAGGGGAGGAGCAATCCTTCCGCTCGACTTCCCGGCAGTTGTTCAGGCACCCGGTGGAGTACCGTGCTGTTGCTGCTTCAGCGCTGGTCCATGTCACTGAAGGAGGGCAATTTACACTGTGTCTGCAGTGTGGTGGCACCTCAGGTCCAACGCCTAAGGGCCATGCCAAAGGGCCCTCTGGTGGGGCCCTCAAGCGCGGGGGCGCCAAGGGGTGCCTTGGCTTTAAATTTGCAGGCAGCAGCTGATTGGGCCTCGGGGAGCCGATCGAGGAGGAGCGTTTCTTCCCGCTGTACTCCCCGACGCTGCAATGGCCCTGGGGAGGCTGATGGAGATGTGCCGATCTCTTCTTCGTGCCAAGGGGCGCCTTGGGTTTAAATTTGCAGGCGGCAGCTGATTGAGCCGATCGGGGAGGAGCGCTTCTTCCCGCTGTACTCCCTGATGCTGCAACGGTTCCCAGGGAGGCTGATGGAGATGTGCCGATCTCTTCTTCGCGCCAAGGGGCGCCTTGGGTTTAAATTTGCAGGCGGCAGCTGATTGTGCCGATTGGGGAGGAGCGCTTCTTCCCACTGTACTCCCCGATGCTGCAACGGCTCCCAGGGAGGCTGATGGAGATGTGCCACTCTCTTCTTCGCGCCAAGGCCTCCAGTTCCTGAGACAGCAAAAGAGCCCCACAACATTATGGAACTTCCACCATATTTAACTGTAGGAATGATATTTTTTTCCTTATAAACTTCATTTCTTTGCCTGCAAATGTATCGCTGGTATGCATTGCCAAAAAGCTCAGGTTTGGTTTCATCTGTCCACAGAACATTTTCCCAGAAGGATTGTGGTTTGTCAAGGTGGGTTTGGGGAAAGATCAGCTGTGCCTTTTTATGTCTGTCTTTGAACAGTGGGGTTCTCCTTGGCCTTCGCCCATGAAGTCCTTCTTTGTTTAGTTCACGGCATATGGTGCGGGTTGAAACCACCACTCCAGATTGCTCCAGGTCAGCCTTAAGCTCTTTGGATGTTGTACGTGGTGTTTTTCAACAGTTAACACTAACCTCTGTAGACTTCTTGTATTCATTTTCCTTTTCCCTCCACATCCTGGGAGGTTCTTGACAATTCCATAAGCAGAAAACCTCTTAACATTGCGGACTGTAGACACAGGAATCCCAAGTTCTTTAGAAAGAGCCTTATATCCTTTTGAAGTTTGATGTTTGGCGATAATGGTTTTTCTGATGGTCTCAGGCAGCTCTCTTGTCTTCACCATTATGAAAATGGAACAGGGAGTGAATGTGGCCATTTTAAACAATAGAGCCACCATTCATTGGTTGAGTACTGACGATCACAGGTGCGTCTAATTTTACTGCATTGGGAATGTGGTTCTTCTGTTCAAACTGATTTAAATTGTTTATAAGGGTGCCAATAATCATGTCCTGGCAATGTCTCAGATTTTATACTATTTCCTTTATTAATTGGTCTTGTTTTATTTGATTCTTTTATGTGTCAAATATGTGTGCATATATAGCTCAAAGCCATTTCATTGGCCACTATTTTTTTTTAGGAAATATTGGACATTAAGAGGTTGAACTGCAAGGGTGCCAATAATGTTGACCACAACTATAGACCTTGGGCACAAAAAACCTGTTTGGCCCATGTACGCATATCCTGGAATGCTATCTGGCACATAAACAGCAATATTGTTCGCTGAGGTTCTGCGCAGAGTAATGTATACCAGATAGCATTTTAGCAGATGGACATAAATTGTTCCAGCACACACACCCTCCTCAGCTTCTCATCCCCTGCTGGGTTTTTTTTCATCACTCTTCTTCAGCAAAGCCAGAAAAAAGTTGCGGGTTCTGTAAAGAGAAGAAAGAGGCACAGATTCTTCAGTAATGCGCCCTGCAGATTGCTGAGGTAACCGTTTACAGACCTTGTGTTAAGATCCCAGTTTTGTGCTCAGCCTTTCTGTCATCTTCACGCTTCTCTGCATCTGAGCTGAATAGCTAATTGCTTCAGTACCTTAGATTTACAGTAAATGCGCTGCGCGCTGCTGCGTGCTCAAGGCTTCACGCAGAGTTAGCTTGTGCGTAAAATAACTCCGCATTGGCAGTGCACAAAATTGTATGCAAAAGCTGAGATAACCAGTGTGCAATGCCTAGCACGTTTCTAAATGGGCCCAGCAGTAGAAGAAACATTTGACATTTTCTGCACTTTGGAAGTAGTTTTATAAAGGGTTGCTTAGTTTAGCGCATGTTGCCACATGCATATTTTGCACATATTTTATAAAGTAAAGTGCATGCATACTTTACTTTATAAAATAGGGGTGTAAGTGGTAAAATCCATGGGCCAAATCTAGGTGCGACCACATACCCCACCCCTAGACTTGGCATAAGTGCCTGCACCTAGATTTGAGGCAAGGTTAGGCAGTACCTATGCGACACCCAAGTGCTAGCCCACTCTAAAAGTGCGTGTCATTGCCCTGATATGCATACTTACAGAATAACACTCCCCTAAACTACATGCATAAGTGCCCATCCCCACCTGTAAGTACTGAGAAAAGGTGACTTGCGGGTATTGATGGTCTCCTTTGTTTATTTTCCTTTTCTTCCTAGCTGCCTAGGAATTGCCATATGTCTCAGTCAGGATCTGCACCATGCTGCTGCTGCTGCTACAATGCTATGGCTTGCAAACGTTTTCTGATGCAAAAATTTTGCCTTCCCAAGATTCTTTGCAGCAAGGGAAGTTAACACTGACGTTGCTGACTTTGGGCAGAGTAAATCCATCTGCTTTCCTTTCACTCCTGCAAAATAGCATATGAAAGCCTATGACACGGACTGCAGGTCATGCCTGAAAGATTTGGACTGACTATTTGAATGGCTTGCTTTACAACATACCGTTAAAATTCATGTAATTGCTTAGCAGAAAAAGTAAAAAAGAAATGTTCTTGATCAAAATTAATTTTAATAATTTATAATCAATAAAAAGGACTGTTTTGGGTATGATGACAGTGTTGCTTTCATGACATAAATAGTCTGAGAAAAATTTTATAGAGGACTTGGATTTTTTTTTTAAGTGCCTAGGAACCCCTTGGTTTTCTTGGCAAGGTATGACCGGAAGTAGATTGCCAGACCTTTTCTTCCGAGGCAATGAAGGGTAAAGTGACTTACCTAAGATCACAAGGAGTGCCAATGGGAATCAAGCCCAGGTCTCTTGGGTGCTAGGCTGTTGCTCTAACCCCTTCTTTTGTCTCTCACCCTCTCTGTAGCCCACTGTCTCCTTCCTTTGTCTCTCACTCTCTCTGTAGCCCACTGTCCCCTTTCTTTGTCTCTCACCCTTTCTGTAGCCCACTGTCCCCTTCCTTTGTTTCTCACCCTTTCTGTAGCCCACTGCCCCCTTCCTTTGTTTCTCACCCTTTCTGTAGCCCACTGTCCCTTTCCTTTGTTTCTCACTCTCTATGTAGCCCACTGTCCCCTTTCTTTGTGTCTCACGCTCTCTGTAGCCCACTGTCCCCTTCCTTTGTGTCTCACGCTCTCTGTAGCTCACTGTCCCCTTCCTTTGTGTCTCACGCTCTCTGTAGCCCACTGTCCCCTTCCTTTGTGTCTCACGCTCTCTGTAGCCCACTGTCCCCTTCCTTTGTCTCTCACTCTCTCTGTAGCCCACTGTCCCCTTCCTTTGTGTCTCACGCTCTCTGTAGCCCACTGTCCCCTTCCTTTGTGTCTCACGCTCTCTGTAGCCCACTGTCCCCTTCCTTTGTGTCTTACGCTCTCTGTAGCCCACTGTCCCCTTCCTTTGTCTCTCACTCTCTCTGTAGCCCACTGTCCCCTTCCTTTGTGTCTCACTCTCTCTGTAGCCCACTGTCCCCTTTCTTTGTGTCTCACGCTCTCTGTAGCTCACTGTCCCCTTCCCTTGTCTCTCACCGCCTCTCTGTAGCCCACTGCCCCCTTCCTTTGTTTCTCACCCTTTCTGTAGCCCACTGTCCCCTTCCTTTGTTTCTCACCCTTTCTGTAGCCCACTGTCCCCTTCCTTTGTTTCTCACCCTTTCTGTAGCCCACTGCCCCCTTCCTTTGTTTCTCACCCTTTCTGTAGCCCACTGTCCCCTTCCTTTGTGTCTCACTCTCTCTGTAGCCCACTGTCCCCTTTCTTTGTGTCTCACCCTCTCTGTAGCCCACTGTCCCCTTCCTTTGTGTCTCACGCTCTCTGTAGCACACTGTCCCCTTCCTTTGTGTCTCACGCTCTCTGTAGCCCACTCTCCCCTTCCTTTGTCTCTCTCTCTGTAGCTCACTGTCACCTTCCTTTGTGTCTCACGCTCTCTGTAGCCCACTGTCCCCTTCCTTTCTGTCACACCCTCTGTAGCCCACTGTCCCCTTCCTTTGTCTCTCACGCTCTCTGTAGCCCACTGTCCCCTTCCTTTGTGTCTTACGCTCTCTGTAGCCCACTGTCCCCTTCCTTTGTCTCTCACTCTCTCTGTAGCCCACTGTCCCCTTCCTTTGTGTCTCACTCTCTCTGTAGCCCACTGTCCCCTTTCTTTGTGTCTCACGCTCTCTGTAGCTCACTGTCCCCTTCCCTTGTCTCTCACCGCCTCTCTGTAGCCCACTGCCCCCTTCCTTTGTCTCTCACTCTCTCTGTAGCTCACTGTCCCCTCCTTTATCTCTCACTCTCTCTGTAGCTCACTGTCCCCTTCCTTTGTCTCTCACTCTCTCTGTAGCTCACTGTCCCCTTCCTTTGTCTCTCACTCTCTCTGTAGCTCACTGTCCCCTTCCTTTGTCTCTCACTCTCTCTGTAGCTCACTGTCCCTTTCCTTTGTCTCTCACTCTCTCTGTAGCTCACTGTCCCTTTCCTTTGTCTCTCTCCCTCTCTGTAGCTCACTGTCCCCTTCCTTTGTCTCTCCCTCTCTGTAGCTCACTGTCCCCTCCTTTGTCTCTCACTCTCTCTGTAGCTCACTGTCCCCTTCCTTTGTCTCTCTCCCTCTCTGTAGCTCACTGTCCCCTCCTTTGTCTCTCACCCTCTCTGTAGCTCACTGTCCCCTCCTTTGTCTCTCACCCTCTCTGTAGCTCACTGTCCCCTTCCTTTGTCTCTCACTCTCTCTGTAGCTCACTGTCCCCTCCTTTGTCTCTCACCCTCTCTGTAGCTCACTGTCCCCTCCTTTGTCTCTCACTCTCTCTGTAGCTCACTGTCCCCTTCCTTTGTTTCTCACCCTCTCTGTAGCTCACTGTCCCCTCCTTTGTCTCTCACTCTCTCTGTAGCTCACTGTCCCCTCCTTTGTCTCTCTCCCTCTCTGTAGCTCACTGTCCCCTTCCTTTGTCTCTCACTCTCTCTGTAGCTCACTGTCCCCTTCCTTTGTTTCTCACCCTCTCTGTAGCTCACTGTCCCCTCCTTTGTCTCTCACTCTCTCTGTAGCCCACTGTCCCCTTCCTTTGTCTCTCACTCTCTCTGTAGCTCACTGTCCCCTTCCTTTGTCTCTCTCCCTCTCTGTAGCTCACTGTCCCCTCCTTTGTCTCTCTCCCTCTCTGTAGCTCACTGTCCCCTCCTTTGTCTCTCCCTCTCTGTAGCTCACTGTCCCCTTCCTTTGTCTCTCACACTCTCTCTGTAGCTCACTGTCTCCTTCCTTTGTCTCTCACTCTCTGTAGCTCACTGTCCCCTTCCTTTGTCTCTCTCTCTCTGTAGCTCACTGTCCCCTCCTTTGTCTCTCACTCTCTCTGTAGCTCACTGTCCCCTCCTTTGTCTCTCTCCCTCTCTGTAGCTCACTGTCCCCTTCCTTTGTCTCTCTCCCTCTCTGTAGCTCACTGTCCCCTTCCTTTGTCTCTCTCCCTCTCTGTAGCTCACTGTCCCCTTCCTTTGTCTCTCTCCCTCTCTGTAGCTCACTGTCCCCTTCCTTTGTCTCTCACTCTCTCTGTAGCTCACTGTCCCCTTCCTTTGTCTCTCTCCCTCTCTGTAGCTCACTGTCCCCTTCCTTTGTCTCTCTCCCTCTCTGTAGCTCACTGTCCCCTTCCTTTGTCTCTCTCCCTCTCTGTAGCTCACTGTCCCCTTCCTTTGTCTCTCTCCCTCTCTGTAGCTCACTGTCCCCTTCCTTTGTCTCTCCCTCTCTGTAGCTCACTGTCCCCTTCCTTTGTCTCTCTCCCTCTCTGTAGCTCACTGTCCCCTTCCTTTGTCTCTCACTCTCTCTGTAGCTCACTGTCCCCTTCCTTTGTCTCTCACCCTCTCTGTAGCTCACTGTCCCCTTCCTTTGTCTCTCTCCCTCTCTGTAGCTCACTGTCCCCTTCCTTTGTCTCTCTCCCTCTCTGTAGCTCACTGTCCCCTTCCTTTGTCTCTCTCCCTCTCTGTAGCTCACTGTCCCCTTCCTTTGTCTCTCACCCTCTCTGTAGCTCACTGTGGCCCTCCTTTGTCTCTCTCCCTCTCTGTAGCTCACTGTCCCTTCCTTTGTCTCTCACTCTCTCTGTAGCTCACTGTCCCCTCCTTTGTCTCTCTCCCTCTCTGTAGCTCACTGTCCCCTTCCTTTGTCTCTCCCTCTCTGTAGCTCACTGTCCCCTTCCTTTGTCTCTCTCCCTCTCTGTAGCTCACTGTCCCCTTCCTTTGTCTCTCTCCCTCTCTGTAGCTCACTGTCCCCTTCCTTTGTCTCTCTCCCTCTCTCTGTAGCTCACTGTCCCCTTCCTTTGTCTCTCTCCCTCTCTGTAGCTCACTGTCCCCTTCCTTTGTCTCTCCCTCTCTGTAGCTCACTGTCCCCTTCCTTTGTCTCTCTCCCTCTCTGTAGCTCACTGTCCCCTTCCTTTGTCTCTCACTCTCTCTGTAGCTCACTGTCCCCTCCTTTGTCTCTCTCTCTCTCTGTAGCTCACTGTCCCCTTCCTTTGTCTCTCTCCCTCTCTGTAGCTCACTGTCCCCTTCCTTTGTCTCTCACTCTCTCTGTAGCTCACTGTCCCCTTCCTTTGTCTCTCTCCCTCTCTGTAGCTCACTGTCCCCTTCCTTTGTCTCTCACTCTCTCTGTAGCTCACTGTCCCCTTCCTTTGTCTCTCACTCTCTCTGTAGCTCACTGTCCCCTTCCTTTGTCTCTCTCCCTCTCTGTAGCTCACTGTCCCCTTCCTTTGTCTCTCACTCTCTCTGTAGCTCACTGTCCCCTCCTTTGTCTCTCACTCTCTCTGTAGCTCACTGTCCCCTCCTTTGTCTCTCACTCTCTCTGTAGCTCACTGTCCCCTCCTTTGTCTCTCACTCTCTCTGTAGCTCACTGTCCCCTCCTTTGTCTCTCTCCCTCTCTGTAGCTCACTGTCCCCTTCCTTTGTCTCTCTCCCTCTCTGTAGCTCACTGTCCCCTTCATTTGTCTCTCTCCCTCCCTGTAGCTCACTGTCCCCTTCCTTTGTCTCTCTCCCTCTCTGTAGCTCACTGTCCCCTCCTTTGTCTCTCACACTCTCTCTGTAGCTCACTGTCCCCTCCTTTGTCTCTCTCCCTCTCTGTAGCTCACTGTCCCCTCCTTTGTCTCTCCCTCTCTGTAGCTCACTGTCCCCTCCTTTGTCTCTCCCTCTCTGTAGCTCACTGTCCCCTTCCTTTGTCTCTCTCCCTCTCTGTAGCTCACTGTCCCCTTCCTTTGTCTCTCTCCCTCTCTGTAGCTCACTGTCCCTTCCTTTGTCTCTCCCTCTCTGTAGCTCACTGTCCCCTTCCTTTGTCTCTCTCCCTCTCTGTAGCTCACTGTCCCCTTCCTTTGTCTCTCTCCCTCTCTGTAGCTCACTGTCCCCTTCCTTTGTCTCTCTCCCTCTCTGTAGCTCACTGTCCCCGTCCTTTGTCTCTCACTCTCTCTGTAGCTCACTGTCCCCTTCCTTTGTCTCTCCCTCTCTGTAGCTCACTGTCCCCTTCCTTTGTCTCTCTCCCTCTCTGTAGCTCACTGTCCCCTTCCTTTGTCTCTCTCCCCTCTCTGTAGCTCACTGTCCCCTCCTTTGTCTCTCTCCTCTCTCTGTAGCTCACTGTCCCCTTCCTTTGTCTCTCCTCTCCCTCTCTGTAGCTCACTGTCCCTTCCTTTGTTTCTCACCCTCTCTGTAGCTCACTGTCCCCTCCTTTGTCTCTCACTCTCTCTGTAGCTCACTGTCCCCTTCCTTTGTCTCTCACTCTCTCTGTAGCTCACTGTCCCCTCCTTTGTCTCTCACTCTCTCTGTAGCTCACTGTCCCCTCCTTTGTCTCTCACTCTCTCTGTAGCTCACTGTCCCCTCCTTTGTCTCTCTCCCTCTCTGTAGCTCACTGTCCCCTCCTTTGTCTCTCCCTCTCTGTAGCTCACTGTCCCCTCCTTTGTCTCTCACTCTCTCTGTAGCTCACTGTCCCCTTCCTTTGTCTCTCTCCCTCTCTGTAGCTCACTGTCCCCTTCCTTTGTCTCTCTCCCTCTCTGTAGCTCACTGTCCCCTCCTTTGTCTCTCACTCTCTCTGTAGCTCACTGTCCCCTTCCTTTGTCTCTCTCCCTCTCTGTAGCTCACTGTCCCCTTCCTTTGTCTCTCCCTCTCTGTAGCTCACTGTCCCCTTCCTTTGTCTCTCACTCTCTCTGTAGCTCACTGTCCCCTCCTTTGTCTCTCCCTCTCTGTAGCTCACTGTCCCCTCCTTTGTCTCTCTCCCTCTCTGTAGCTCACTGTCCCCTCCTTTGTCTCTCTCCCTCTCTGTAGCTCACTGTCCCCTCCTTTGTCTCTCTCCCTCTCTGTAGCTCACTGTCCCCTCCTTTCTCTCCCCCTCTCTGTAGCTCACTGTCCCCTTCCTTTGTCTCTCCCTCTCTGTAGCTCACTGTCCCCTCCTTTGTCTCTCACTCTCTCTGTAGCTCACTGTCCCCTTCCTTTGTCTCTCTCCCTCTCTGTAGCTCACTGTCCCCTCCTTTGTCTCTCCCTCTCTGTAGCTCACTGTCCCCTCCTTTGTCTCTCACTCTCTCTGTAGCTCACTGTCCCTTCCTTTGTCTCTCCCCCTCTCTGTAGCTCACTGTCCCCTTCCTTTGTCTCTCTCCCTCTCTGTAGCTCACTGTCCCTTCCTTTGTCTCTCACTCTCTCTGTAGCTCACTGTCCCTTCCTTTGTCTCTCTCTCCCTCTCTGTAGCTCACTGTCCCCTTCCTTTGTCTCTCTCCCTCTCTGTAGCTCACTGTCCCCTCCTTTGTCTCTCTCCCTCTCTGTAGCTCACTGTCCCCTTCCTTTGTCTCTCACTCTCTGTAGCTCACTGTCCCTTCCTTTGTCTCTCACTCTCTCTGTAGCTCACTGTCCCCTTCCTTTGTCTCTCTCCCTCTCTGTAGCTCACTGTCCCTTCCTTTGTCTCCCCCCCTCTGTAGCTCACTGTCCCCTTCCTTTGTCTCTCACTCTCTCTGTAGCTCACTGTCCCCTTCCTTTGTCTCTCACTCTCTCTGTAGCTCACTGTCCCCTCCTTTGTCTCTCACTCTCTCTGTAGCTCACTGTCCCCTCCTTTGTCTCTCACTCTCTCTGTAGCTCACTGTCCCCTCCTTTGTCTCTCCCTCTCTGTAGCTCACTGTCCCCTCCTTTGTCTCTCCCTCTCTGTATCTCACAGTCCCCTCCATTGTCTCTCCCTCTCCCTCTCTGTAGCTCACTGTCCCCTCCTTTGTCTCTCACTCTCTCTGTAGCTCACTGTCCCCTCCTTTGTCTCTCACTCTCTCTGTAGCTCACTGTCCCCTTCCTTTGTCTCTCCCTCTCTGTAGCTCACTGTCCCCTCCTTTGTCTCTCTCCCTCTCTGTAGCTCACTGTCCCCTTCCTTTGTCTCTCTCCCTCTCTGTAGCTCACTGTCCCCTTCCTTTGTCTCTCACTCTCTCTGTAGCTCACTGTCCCCTTCCTTTGTCTCTCACTCTCTCTGTAGCTCACTGTCCCTTCCTTTGTCTCTCTCCCTCTCTGTAGCTCACTGTCCCCTTCCTTTGTCTCTCTCCCTCTCTGTAGCTCACTGTCCCCTCCTTTGTCTCTCTCCCTCTCTGTAGCTCACTGTCCCCTCCTTTGTCTCTCTCCCTCTCTGTAGCTCACTGTCCCCTCCTTTGTCTCTCCCTCTCTGTAGCTCACTGTCCCCTCCTTTGTCTCTCCCTCTCTGTAGCTCACTGTCCCCTCCTTTGTCTCTCCCTCTCTGTAGCTCACTGTCCCCTTCCTTTGTCTCTCCCTCTCTGTAGCTCACTGTCCCCTTCCTTTGTCTCTCACTCTCTCTGTAGCTCACTGTCCCCTTCCTTTGTCTCTCCCTCTCTGTAGCTCACTGTCCCCTCCTTTGTCTCTCCCTCTCTGTAGCTCACTGTCCCCTTCCTTTGTCTCTCTCCCTCTCTGTAGCTCACTGTCCCCTTCCTTTGTCTCTCACTCTCTCTGTAGCTCACTGTCCCTTCCTTTGTCTCTCTCCCTCTCTGTAGCTCACTGTCCCCTCCTTTGTCTCTCCCTCTCTGTAGCTCACTGTCCTTTCCTTTGTCTCTCACTCTCTCTGTAGCTCACTGTCCCCTTCCTTTGTCTCTCTCCCTCTCTGTAGCTCACTGTCCCTTCCTTTGTCTCTCACTCTCTCTGTAGCTCACTGTCCCTTCCTTTGTCTCTCACTCTCTCTGTAGCTCACTGTCCCCTTCCTTTGTCTCTCACTCTCTCTGTAGCTCACTGTCCCCTCCTTTGTCTCTCACTCTCTCTGTAGCTCACTGTCCCCTCCTTTGTCTCTCACTCTCTCTGTAGCTCACTGTCCCCTTCCTTTGTCTCTCACTCTCTCTGTAGCTCACTGTCCCCTCCTTTGTCTCTCCCTCTCTGTAGCTCACTGTCCCCTCCTTTGTCTCTCACTCTCTCTGTAGCTCACTGTCCCCTCCTTTGTCTCTCACTCTCTCTGTAGCTCACTGTCCCCTCCTTTGTCTCTCACTCTCTCTGTAGCTCACTGTCCCCTTCCTTTGTCTCTCACTCTCTCTGTAGCTCACTGTCCCCCTCCTTTGTCTCTCACTCTCTCTGTAGCTCACTGTCCCCTCCTTTGTTTCTCACCCTCTCTGTAGCTCACTGTCCCTTCCTTTGTTTCTCACCCTCTCTGTAGCTCACTGTCCCATCCTTTGTCTCTCACTCTCTCTGTAGCTCACTGTCCCCTCCTTTGTCTCTCTCCCTCTCTGTAGCTCACTGTCCCCTTCCTTTGTCTCTCTCACTCTCACTCTCTCTGTAGCTCACTGTCCCCTTCCTTTGTCTCTCACTCTCTCTGTAGCTCACTGTCCCCTTCCTTTGTCTCTCACTCTCTCTGTAGCTCACTGTCCCTTCCTTTGTCTCTCACTCTCTCTGTAGCTCACTGTCCCCTCCTTTGTCTCTCACTCTCTCTGTAGCTCACTGTCCCTTCCTTTGTCTCTCACTCTCTCTGTAGCTCACTGTCCCCTTCCTTTGTCTCTCACTCTCTCTGTAGCTCACTGTCCCTTCCTTTGTCTCTCCCTCTCTGTAGCTCACTGTCCCCTCCTTTGTCTCTCACTCTCTCTGTAGCTCACTGTCCCCTCCTTTGTCTCTCACTCTCTCTGTAGCTCACTGTCCCCTTCCTTTGTCTCTCACTCTCTCTGTAGCTCACTGTCCCCTTCCTTTGTCTCTCACTCTCTCTGTAGCTCACTGTCCCTTCCTTTGTCTCTCACTCTCTCTGTAGCTCACTGTCCCTTCCTTTGTCTCTCACTCTCTCTGTAGCTCACTGTCCCTTCCTTTGTCTCTCTCCCTCTCTGTAGCTCACTGTCCCCTTCCTTTGTCTCTCACTCTCTGTAGCTCACTGTCCCCCTCCTTTGTCTCTCTCTCACTCTCTCTGTAGCTCACTGTCCCCTTCCTTTGTCTCTCACTCCCTCTCTGTAGCTCACTGTCCCCTTCCTTTGTCTCTCACTCTCTCTGTAGCTCACTGTCCCCTTCCTTTGTCTCTCACTCCCTCTCTGTAGCTCACTGTCCCCTTCCTTTGTCTCTCACTCTCTCTGTAGCTCACTGTCCCCTTCCTTGTCTCTCTCACTCTCTCTGTAGCTCACTGTCCCCTTCCTTTGTGTCTCTCACACTCTCTGTAGCTCACTGTCCCCTTCCTTTGTCTCTCACTCTCTCTGTAGCTCACTGTCCCTTCCTTTGTCTCTCACTCTCTCTGTAGCTCACTGTCCCCTTCCTTTGTCTCTCACTCTCTCTGTAGCTCACTGTCCCCTTCCTTTGTCTCTCACTCTCTCTGTAGCTCACTGTCCCCTCCTTTGTCTCTCACTCTCTCTGTAGCTCACTGTCCCCTCCTTTGTCTCTCACTCTCTCTGTAGCTCACTGTCCCCTTCCTTTGTCTCTCACTCTCTCTGTAGCTCACTGTCCCTTCCTTTGTCTCTCACTCTCTCTGTAGCTCACTGTCCCCTTCCTTTGTGTCTCACGCTCTCTGTAGCCCACTCTCCCCTTCCTTTGTCTCTCTCTCTGTAGCTCACTGTCCCCTCCTTTGTCTCTCACTCTCTGTAGCTCACTGTCCCCTCCTTTGTCTCTCCCTCTCTGTAGCTCACTGTCCCCTCCTTTGTCTCTCACTCTCTCTGTAGCTCACTGTCCCCTCCTTTGTCTCTCCCTCTCTGTAGCTCACTGTCCCCTTCCTTTGTCTCTCACTCTCTCTGTAGCTCACTGTCCCCTTCCTTTGTCTCTCACTCTCTCTGTAGCTCACTGTCCCCTCCTTTGTCTCTCACTCTCTCTGTAGCTCACTGTCCCCTCCTTTGTCTCTCACTCTCTCTGTAGCTCACTGTCCCCTTCCTTTGTCTCTCACTCTCTCTGTAGCTCACTGTCCCCTCCTTTGTCTCTCTCCCTCTCTGTAGCTCACTGTCCCCTTCCTTTGTCTCTCACTCTCTCTGTAGCTCACTGTCCCCTTCCTTTGTGTCTCACTCTCTCTGTAGCTCACTGTCCCCTCCTTTGTCTCTCACTCTCTCTGTAGCTCACTGTCCCCTCCTTTGTCTCTCTCCCTCTCTGTAGCTCACTGTCCCCTTCCTTTGTCTCTCTCCCTCTCTGTAGCTCACTGTCCCCTTCCTTTGTCTCTCTCTCCCTCTCTGTAGCTCACTGTCCCCTTCCTTTGTCTCACTGTCTCTGTAGCTCACTGTCCCTTTCCTTTGTCTCTCTCTCTCTCTGTAGCTCACTGTCCCCTTCCTTTGTCTCTCACTCTCTCTGTAGCTCACTGTCCCCTTCCTTTGTCTCTCACTCTCTCTGTAGCTCACTGTCCCCTTCCTTTGTCTCTCACTCTCTCTGTAGCTCACTGTCCCCTTCCTTTGTCTCTCTCCCTCTCTGTAGCTCACTGTCCCTTCCTTTGTCTCTCTCCCTCTCTGTAGCTCACTGTCCCTTCCTTTGTCTCTCTCCCTCTCTGTAGCTCACTGTCCCCTCCTTTGTCTCTCTCCCTCTCTGTAGCTCACTGTCCCCTCCTTTGTCTCTCTACCTCTCTGTAGCTCACTGTCCCCTTCCTTTGTGTCTCACTCTCTCTGTAGCTCACTGTCCCCTTCCTTTGTGTCTCACGCTCTCTGTAGCCCACTGTCCCCTTCCTTTGTCTCTCCCTCTCTGTAGCTCACTGTCCCCTTCCTTTGTGTCTCACTCTCTCTGTAGCTCACTGTCCCCTCCTTTGTCTCTCTCCCTCTCTGTAGCTCACTGTCCCCTCCTTTGTCTCTCTCCCTCTCTGTAGCTCACTGTCCCCTCCTTTGTCTCTCACTCTCTCTGTAGCTCACTGTCCCCTTCCTTTGTCTCTCACTCTCTCTGTAGCTCACTGTCCCCTCCTTTGTCTCTCACTCTCTCTGTAGCTCACTGTCCCCTCCTTTGTCTCTCTCCCTCTCTGTAGCTCACTGTCCCCTTCCTTTGTCTCTCTCCCTCTCTGTAGCTCACTGTCCCCTTCCTTTGTCTCTCTCCCTCTCTGTAGCTCACTGTCCCCTTCCTTTGTCTCTCTCCCTCTCTGTAGCTCACTGTCCCCTTCCTTTGTCTCTCTCCCTCTCTGTAGCTCACTGTCCCCTTCCTTTGTCTCTCTCCCTCTCTCTGTAGCTCACTGTCCCCTCCTTTGTCTCTCTCCCTCTCTGTAGCTCACTGTCCCCTTCCTTTGTCTCTCCCTCTCTGTAGCTCACTATCCCCTTCCTTTGTCTCTCCCTCTCTGTAGCTCACTGTCCCCTTCCTTTGTCTCTCCCTCTCTGTAGCTCACTGTCCCCTTCCTTTGTCTCTCTCCCTCTCTGTAGCTCACTGTCCCCTCCTTTGTCTCTCCCTCTCTGTAGCTCACTGTCCCCTTCCTTTGTCTCTCCCTCTCTGTAGCTCACTGTCCCCTCCTTTGTCTCTCTCCCTCTCTGTAGCTCACTGGCCCCTTCCTTTGTCTCTCACTCCCTCTGTAGCTCACTGTCCCCTTCCTTTGTCTCTCACTCTCTCTGTAGCTCACTGTCCCCTTCCTTTGTCTCTCTCCCTCTCTGTAGCTCACTGTCCCCTTCCTTTGTCTCTCCCTCTCTGTAGCTCCCTGTCCCCTTCCTTTGTCTCTCTCGCCCTCTCTGTAGCTCACTGTCCCCTTCCTTTGTCTCTCTCCCTCTCTGTAGCTCACTGTCCCCTTCCTTTGTCTCTCTCCCTCTCTGTAGCTCACTGTCCCCTTCCTTTGTCTCTCCCTCTCTGTAGCTCACTGTCCCCTTCCTTTGTCTCTCTCCCTCTCTGTAGCTCACTGTCCCTTCCTTTGTCTCTCCCTCTCTGTAGCTCACTGTCCCCTTCCTTTGTCTCTCTCCCTCTCTGTAGCTCACTGTCCCCTTCCTTTGTCTCTCCCTCTCTGTGTATCACTGTCCCCTTCCTTGTCTCTCTCCCTCTCTGTAGCTCACTGTCCCCTCCTTTGTCTCTCTCCCTCTCTGTAGCTCACTGTCCCCTTCCTTTGTCTCTTCCTCTCTGTAGCTCCCTCTCCCCTTCCTTTGTCTCTCTCCCTCTCTGTAGCTCACTGTCCCCTTCCTTTGTCTCTCCCTCTCTGTAGCTCACTGTCCCCTTCCTTTGTCTCTCTCCCTCTCTGTAGCTCACTGTCCCCTCCTTTGTCTCTCACTCTCTCTGTAGCTCACTGTCCCCTCCTTTGTCTCTCACTCTCTCTGTAGCTCACTGTCCCCTCCTTTGTCTCTCTCCCTCTCTGTAGCTCACTGTCCCCTTCCTTTGTCTCTCCCTCTCTGTAGCTCACTGTCCCTTTCAACTCCCAATCCCAATAGTGCCTTCAAACTGTGTGCACTCAGAGTCATAGCCCTGTTCATACCCTCACCCAAACACCTGCTCCCCATTTTCCTCCCTAAGTCTTGCTCAGTTTCTTAGCCCCCATTATCCACAGGTCCTCACTTCCATTATTCCCAGTCCTTGAGTCCTCACTGACATTCCATCCAAGCCCTGAGTCCCAATATACATTCCCGTTACTCAGCCAATCTTAGAATCTGTCTTTTATGGTCTTCTACCCAGTTCTAGAGTCCCTGCCTAAATCTGAATCTGTCCTCTCCCACAACACCATGTCCTCTGAGCTGCCTTCCTCTCCCACAACCCCATGTCCTCTGAGCTGCCTTCCTCTCCCACAACCCCATGTCCTCTGAGCTTCCTTCCTCTCCCACAACCCCATGTCCTCTGAACTGCCTTCCTCTCCCACAACCCCATGTCCTCTGAGCTTCCTTCCTCTCCCACAACCCCATGTCCTCTGAGCTGCTTTCCTCTCCCACAACCCCATGTCCTCTGAGCTGCCTTCCTATCTCACAACCCCATGTCCTCTGAGCTGCCTTCCTCTCCCACAACACCATGTCCTCTGAGCTGCCTTCCTCTCCCACAACCCCATGTCCTCTGAACTGCCTTCCTCTCCCACAACCCCATGTCCTCTGAACTGCCTTCCTCTCCCACAACCCCATGTCCTCTGAACTGCCTTCCTCTCCCACAACCCCATGTCCTCTGAACTGCCTTCCTCTCCCACAACCCAATGTCCTCTGAACTGCCTTCCTCTCCCACAACCCCATGTCCTCTGAACTGCTTTCCTCTCCCACAACCCCATGTCCTCTGAACTGCCTTCCTATCTCACAACCCCATGTCCTCTGAGCTGCCTTCCTCTCCCACAACCCCATGTCCTCTGAACTGCCTTCCTCTCCCACAACCCCATGTCCTCTGAACTGCCTTCCTCTCCCACAACCCCATGTCCTCTGAACTGCCTTCCTATCTCACAACCCCATATCCTCTGAACTGCCTTCCTCTCCCACAACCCCATGTCCTCTGAACTGCCTTCCTCTCCCACAACCCCATGTCCTCTGAACTGCCTTCCTCTCCCACAACCCCATGTCCTCTGAACTGCCTTCCTCTCCCACAACCCCATGTCCTCTGAGCTGCCTTCCTATCTCACAACCCCATGTCCTCTGAGCTGCCTTCCTCTCCCACAACACCATGTCCTCTGAGCTGCCTTCCTATCTCACAACCCCATGTCCTCTGAGCTGCTTTCCTCTCCCACAACCCCATGTCCTCTGAGCTGCCTTCCTATCTCACAACCCCATGTCCTCTGAGCTGCCTTCCTCTCCCACAACACCATGTCCTCTGAGCTGCCTTCCTATCTCACAACCCCATGTCCTCTGAGCTGCCTTCCTCTCCCACAACCCCATGTCCTCTGAACTGCCTTCCTCTCCCACAACCCCATGTCCTCTGAACTGCCTTCCTCTCCCACAACCCCATGTCCTCTGAACTGCCTTCCTCTCCCACAACCCCATGTCCTCTGAACTGCCTTCCTATCTCACAACCCCATGTCCTCTGAGCTGCCTTCCTCTCCCACAACCCCATGTCCTCTGAACTGCCTTCCTCTCCCACAACCCCATGTCCTCTGAACTGCCTTCCTCTCCCACAACCCCATGTCCTCTGAACTGCCTTCCTCTCCCACAACCCCATGTCCTCTGAACTGCCTTCCTATCTCACAACCCCATGTCCTCTGAGCTGCCTTCCTCTCCCACAACCCCATGTCCTCTGAACTGCCTTCCTCTCCCACAACCCCATGTCCTCTGAACTGCCTTCCTCTCCCACAACACCATGTCCTCTGAGCTGCCTTCCTATCTCACAACCCCATGTCCTCTGAGCTGCCTTCCTCTCCCACAACACCATGTCCTCTGAACTGCCTTCCTATCTCACAACCCCATGTCCTCTGAACTGCCTTCCTCTCCCACAACCCCATGTCCTCTGAACTGCCTTCCTCTCCCACAACCCCATGTCCTCTGAACTGCCTTCCTCTCCCACAACCCCATGTCCTCTGAGCTGCCTTCCTATCTCACAACCCCATGTCCTCTGAGCTGCCTTCCTCTCCCACAACACCATGTCCTCTGAGCTGCCTTCCTATCTCACAACCCCATGTCCTCTGAGCTGCCTTCCTCTCCCACAACCCCATGTCCTCTGAGCTGCCTTCCTATCTCACAACCCCATGTCCTCTGAGCTGCCTTCCTCTCCCACAACACCATGTCCTCTGAGCTGCCTTCCTATCTCACGACCCCATGTCCTCTGAGCTGCCTTCCTCTCCCACAACCCCATGTCCTCTGAACTGCCTTCCTCTCCCACAACCCCATGTCCTCTGAACTGCCTTCCTCTCCCACAACCCCATGTCCTCTGAACTGCCTTCCTCTCCCACAACCCCATGTCCTCTGAACTGCCTTCCTCTCCCACAACCCCATGTCCTCTGAACTGCCTGCCTCTCCCACAACCCCATGTCCTCTGAACTGCCTTCCTCTCCCACAACCCCATGTCCTCTGAACTGCCTTCCTATCTCACAACCCCATGTCCTCTGAGCTGCCTTCCTCTCCCACAACCCCATGTCCTCTGAACTGCCTTCCTCTCCCACAACCCCATGTCCTCTGAACTGCCTTTCCTCTCCCACAACCCCATGTCCTCATGTCCTCTGAACTGCCTTCCTCTCCCACAACCCCATGTCCTCTGAACTGCCTTCCTCTACCACAACCCCATGTCAACAGAACTGCCTTCCTCTCGCACAACCCCATGTCCTCTGATCTGCCTTCCTCTCCCACAACCCCATGTCCTCTGAACTGCCTTCCTCTCCCACAACCCCATGTCCTCTGAACTGCCTTCCTCTCCCACAACCCCATGTCCTATGTCCTCTGAACTGCCTTCCTCTCACAACACCATGTCCTCTGAGCTGCCTTCCTATCTCACACAACCCCATGTCCTCTGAGCTGCCTTCCTCTCCCACAACACCATGTCCTCTGAGCTGCCTTCCTATCTCACAACCCCATGTCCTCTGAGCTGCTTTCCTCTCCCACAACCCCATGTCCTCTGAGCTGCCTTCCTCTCCCACAACCCCATGTCCTCTGAACTGCCTTCCTCTCCCACAACCCCATGTTCTCTGAGCTGCCTTCCTCTCCCACAACCCCATGTCCTCTGAACTGCCTTCCTCTCCCACAACCCCATGTCCTCTGAACTGCCTTCCTCTCCGACAACCCCATGTCCTCTGAACTGCCTTCCTCTCCCACAACCCCATGTTCACTGAGCTGCCTTCCTCTCCCACAACCCCATGTCCTCTGAACTGCCTTCCTCTCCCACAACCCCATGTCCTCTGAACTGCCTTCCTCTCCCACAACACCATGTCCTCTGAGCTGCTTTCCTCTCCCACAACCCCATGTCCTCTGAGCTGCTTTTCTCTTCCACAACCCCATGTCCTCTGAGCTGCCTTCCTCTCCCACAACCCCATGTCCTCTGAGCTGCCTTCCTCTCCCACAACCCCATGTCCTCTGAGCTGCCTTCCTCTCCCACAACCCCATGTCCTCTGAGCTGCCTTCCTATCTCTTTTTCCCCTTTCCAAGGCATCCAGTGCCAATGCCTCTGCCTTTCAGCCATATCTATGTTTTCCTTCCCTAACATCTTCCCCTACATATGCCCTTGCTTCTCCCCCTTTACAGAATCTGTCCTCATCAGTCTCTTGCCCTTTCTCCCAATCCCCAGCATTAGCCTCCAGTTCCCTTCTCCTAGTTCTCAGCTCCAGCATGACCACCAGCCTCAAGCCCCCTTCTCTCAAATCCCATATCGGCTTACAGTCTCCTTCTTCCAGTCACCATCCCCAGCATCAGCCTCTAGTCTGTTTCTCTCAGTCCCCAGCATCAGCAATGAACCTCCAGACCCCTCTTCCCAGTCCCCCAGAATCAGCCATCAGCTTTCAGTCCACTGTTGCCAAACCCCATCCCCAGCAATCGGCCTCCAGCTCCTTTTATCCAATCCCCAGCACCAGCTCCTTCCTGCCCAGCAATGCCATTGTGTACACCAATAGCAGGAGTGTGTTCTTTCCCTCCTTCAGCTGCGCTGCTCTTCTTCCTTGGACTGCCCAGTAGGAAGCACCTCGCTTCATGTTTCAGACTTGCCTGGCAGTCCAAGGAAAAGCAAGAAGAGAAGCAGTAGAGTGTTGGGAGCGCAGGAGGTAGGAAAAGAAAGATGACGTGCGCCAACAAAACCCTATGCATGCGAGCTGACAGCCTGATGGACAGATCTCCCCAATGGGTGCTATTGCTTTTCTGAAAGAGAGACCTAGATTGTGTGACTCTTTCAGTCAGAGACTGAGTCTCTCCTGAATATGACATTAGCAGGACAGTGTGGCACTAACACTCAGAAGATATCTGCTGAATACAGTACCCACAGAACATTGTGGCACAAACTGGGCAGACTAGATGGGCCATGCTGGTCTTTATCTGCTGTCATTTACTATGTAGCTCCTGGAAGCTCTTTTGCCCTCCTTTCATTCTTGCCGGTGAGGCAGGCTTTGGGCGCCCTGGGTTAGTGCCTCATTGACTTGTTCTCTAATCTGGCCCTGCTAAAATACTTGTGTTTTCTTGAATGCATGGATCTAAACGTCCATTTTCTGATCTATACAAAATTATTTTCCGCATGAATGAAAGTAGCTGCAGAATAATTACCCCCTCCCCAATAGTTGGAATAATTGCAGCATAGGAACCCCCTAATCTGCAGCTTTGAGTGGTAGCACTTGCAGAATTATGACCCTTGGATTTTCACCATACATGATTGGAAGTACCTCCAGAATAAGGATCCCTGTTCTCTTAGAAATCCAAAGTATATGAATGAAAATATGTGTCAAACAGCGAGTCTGATACCTTCAGTGTACAAATGAGTCTATGTGCGGAATACTAATTTCCCAATAAAGAGCTTTTTTTCTCCATGATATATTCAACCCAAACAACAACTTTACCCTTTTAAACACTATTCAAAATTTACTTTAATTAAATAAATGTGGATATCATTACCATAATTGCCATGTGATTGAAATGCAAATGTGAATGTAATGATCAGTCATAACATTTACACGATGTGCTAAATTAATCTATTTGCAAAGATAAGGAAGTCCACAAGAAAACTTTTCAACCCTATGATGCATTTGTAACTCTCTGAGGAGAGAAAGCACCTTATAAATACTGGCAGACGTTGCATATGTGTGTGTGAGTTAAAAATTACATGCCGAGGAGCTGAGAGCCTGTGTGCTTGATAGGGGGGTGGAGTGCGCGTTAGCTGCCTCTGTCATGTTTCTAAGCCAAGACTGGAGGGTAGATCAGTTCATCTTGCAATGCTTCCAAGCAGATCTGGGAAAATACTGAAACGCCAAGAAAGGGGACTAAGAGCTATCATCATAAAAATGTCAGGGAAAAGCACTACGGTTGAAGGGGATACAAGATGGCGACTGTTCAGGTGTACTGATCGGCACGGCGTTTTTATGGGGAAGAAGCGAAAGGCTAGAGGGGCAAAACAGCCTGCAGCCCCTCTTGCCTCGACGCCATTACCTTCTGCGGTGGTTGGTCCACTTGATTCCTTTTTTTCTCCGGTGCCGCGACAGTGGTCTGAAGGGGAGAAAAGCCCGGCTGTGCAGAGTGTGGAGGAGGTGTCCTCGTCGGCTGCTTTGGGTGTTGATCTATCGTCCCCCTGCTCTATTCGAGCCTTGAAGGTGCCCCGACAGAACAGCGGCGTCCTGGGAAGCCAGCTGGAGTGCGGTGAGTCGTCGGACTCCGCCGGAAGACAGAGCAGGGGCGCGGAGTGCGGCCTAAGCTTTGGAGCTTCCCGTGGTCAGCAGCAGAGGGCGGAGGATTCGACAGGAATGGCAGATGGTGGTATAGGCTTGATTTCTAGCCTAGCAGTCCCCAGTTCATCGAGGGCCGAGGTTTTGGTGTCTGGGCCTGTACTGGAGGTGGCCTCGTCATCACTGGTGGCTCTCCCAGAGGTGGTAACATAGGAGGCAATCTGGGTAGCGATAATGCAACTTTGAGAAGAGTTGGCCCCGCGGATGACATCCTTGGCTACACAGGTTTCACTTAATGCTGAAGAACTAAAAGAAATTGTAGTTAAAATAACTGCTTTACAGTCTGAAGTTTCTCAATATCAGGCCAAAGTTGTGATTGTTGAAAATGAAGTAGAATCGCTTAACGTTTCCTTGCCTATTCAGGCTAAGCTGGAAATGCTGGAAAATGCAGTTCGTATGACAAATATCCGATTGGTTAATTTTCCTAAAGTTTCAATAATATCGGCTAGGGATATGTTTTGGAATTATTTGATTGAGATTTTGGGTATTCCTCCTGAATCCCATCCCCTGGCGGTTAAAATGTATTTGCCAACTGGGAAAAAAGTGGAGGGGCAGGGAATAGTTAGAGGACTATCTAATGTGGATGCTCTAAATATTACTGATATCTTGGAGTCTTCGGGTTACATCATCTACTTTACTAGTTACTTTAGCGTTATTATCGGATAAAGAATGGCTTATGAAATTATTTTTTAAGAAACGTCATGTTTTGTTTAAGGGTTTGCCTGTCCGAATGTTTCCTGATTTATCCAGGGAGACCCAGAAGAGACGACGAGATTTCTTCTTATTACGTCCAGGGATCCAGCAACTGGGGGGGCTTTTTTTTCTGAAATTTCCCTGTAAATGTTTGATTAAATATCAGTCTAATTCCTATATATTTTATGAGCCCTCCCAGTTGCTTTCTTTCATCAATGCTCGACTCTCTGAAGGGGGTGCTGATCCTCTGACTGTTCCGGTTATAGCGTATGATTGTGCCACTGTTTAGTCCACCTGTATTTCTTTCAATACTGGTTGTTTTAATTTCTAATCATTGAATCCCCTCTATTTGAGGGCTAGAGTGGGTTGGATATATAAGATTGTTTGTTTTCTTGTGATATTTTGGATTCATGTTTTATATAGTTTTCATGTTATTCACCCAATTAGCGATTCAAGATGTATTCTTGATAAGTATGTATAACTTTAAAATTTAAAATAAAAAATAAATAAATAAAAAATGTCAGGGAAATGATAGAAGACGTATGCTGAAGGCAGACACTGCAAGCGCTAATTTCTCTGGGAAAAAATACAAAATGCAGGAGCTGAATATGATTGAGGACACTTCAACATAATCATGACAGAACTTTGCAGTTTATCTGCTCAGTGAATAAACTTTACAGTTGTGCAAGAGACTCAACTTGAACACAAGGACTGAATATAACACGACAGTCTCACACGCTGCCATTCTCCACCGCCAGTCATTTCCCATGCTGAGACAACAACTCACACTGCTTTCCTGTACTCCCAGTGACACCCCCCACACTGAGACCACCAATCCCACACAGTGCTAACCGGCACTCCCAGTGACACCCCCACACTGAGACCACCAATCCCACACAGTGCTAACCGGCACTCCCAGTGACACCTCCACACTGAGACCACCAATCTCACACAGTGCTAACCGACACTCCCAGTGACACCTCCGCACTGAGACAGCCAATCCCACACAGCGCTAACCGGCACTCCCAGTGACACCCCCACACTAAGACCGCCAATCTCACACAGCCCTAACTGGCACTCCCAGTGACACCTCCACACTGAGACAGCCAATCCCACACAGTGCTAACCGGCACTCCCAGTGACACCCCCACACTAAGACCGCCAATCTCACACAGCCCTAACCGGCACTCCCAGTGACACTTCCACACTGAGACAGCCAATCCCACACAGTGCTAACCGGCACTCCCAGTGACACCCCCACACTGAGACAGCCAATCCCACACAGCCCTAACCGGCACTCCCAGTGACACCTCCACACTGAGACAGCCAATCTCACACAGTATTATCCTGCACTCCCCATGTCATTTCCACAGATATCACCAATCATTGCACTCCCCATGTCATTTCCACTGCTATCACACTGCACCAATCTCAGGTACTGCCATTCTCCACTCCCAATCATTTCCCATGTTGAGACCACCAATCCTACACACTGCCATCCTGCATTGCCAGTGACACCCCTGCGGAGAGACTACCAATCTCACTCACTGTTATCCTGCACTCCCAGTGATACCCCCACATTGAGACCACTGATCCCACACACTGCCATCCTGCACTCCCAGTGATACCCCCACATTGAGACCACTGATCCCACACATTGCCATCCTGCACTCCCAGTGATACCCCCACATTGAGACCACTGATCCCACACACTGCCATCCTGCACTCCCAGTGATACCCCCACATTGAGACCACTGATCCCACACACTGGCATCCTGCACTCCCAGTGATACCCCCACATTGAGACCACTGATCCCACACACTGCCATCCTGCACTCCCAGTGATACTCCCACATTGAGACCACTGATCCCACAAACTGCCATCCTGCACTCCCAGTGACACTTTCACATTGAGACCACTGATCCCACACACTGTCATCCTGCACTCCCAGTGATACCCCCACATTGAGACCACTGATCCCACAAACTGCCATCCTGCACTCCCAGTGATACCCCCACATTGAGACCACTGATCCCACACACTGCCATCCTGCACTCCCAGTGATACCCCCACATTGAGACCACTGATCCCACACACTGCCATCCTGCACTCCCAGTGATACCCCCACATTGAGACCACTGATCCCACACACTGCCATCCTGCACTCCCAGTGATACCCCCACATTGAGACCACTGATCCCACACACTGTCATCCTGCACTCCCAGTGATACCCCCACATTGAGACCACTGATCCCACACACTGCCATCCTGCACTCCCAGTGACACTTTCACATTGAGACCACTGATCCCACACACTGCCATCCTGCACTCCCAGTGATACCCCCACATTGAGACCACTGATCCCACACACTGCCATCCTGCACTCCCAGTGATACCCCCACATTGAGACCACTGATCCCACACACTGTCATCCTGCACTCCCAGTGATACCCCCACATTGAGACCACTGATCCCACACACTGCCATCCTGCACTCCCAGTGACACTTTCACATTGAGACCACTGATCCCACACACTGCCATCCTGCACTCCCAGTGATACCCCCACATTGAGACCACTGATCCCACACACTGCCATCCTGCACTCCCAGTGATACCCCCACATTGAGACCACTGATCCCACACACTGCCATCCTGCACTCCCAGTGACACTTTCACATTGAGACCACTGATCCCACACACTGCCATCCTGCACTCCCAGTGACACTTTCACATTGAGACCACTGATCCCACACACTGCCATCCTGCACTCCCAGTGACACTTTCACATTGAGACCACTGATCCCACACACTGTCATCCTGCACTCCCAGTGATACCCCCACATTGAGACCACTGATCCCACAAACTGCCATCCTGCACTCCCAGTGATACCCCCACATTGAGACCACTGATCCCACACACTGCCATCCTGCACTCCCAGTGATACCCCCACATTGAGACCACTGATCCCACACACTGCCATCCTGCACGCCCAGTGATACCACCACATTCCTGCACTCCCAGTGATACCCCCACATTGAGACCACTGATCCCACACACTGTCATCCTGCACTCCCAGTGATACCCCCACATTGAGACCACTGATCCCACACACTGCCATCCTGCACTCCCAGTGACACCTTCACATTGAGACCACTGATCCCACACACTGCCATCCTGCACTCCCAGTGACACTTTCACATTGAGACCACTGATCCCACAAACTGCCATCCTGCACTCCCAGTGACACTTTCACATTGAGACCACTGATCCCACACACTGCCATCCTGCACTCCCAGTGACACTTTCACATTGAGACCACTGATCCCACAAACTGCCATCCTGCACTCCCAGTGATACCCCCACATTGAGACCACTGATCCCACACACTGCCATCCTGCACTCCCAGTGATACCCCCACATTGAGACCACTGATCCCACACACTGCCATCCTGCACTCCCAGTGATACCCCCACATTGAGACCACTGATCCCACACACTGTCATCCTGCACTCCCAGTGATACCCCCACATTGAGACCACTGATCCCACACACTGCCATCCTGCACTCCCAGTGACACTTTCACATTGAGACCACTGATCCCACACACTGCCATCCTGCACTCCCAGTGATACCCCCACATTGAGACCACTGATCCCACACACTGCCATCCTGCACTCCCAGTGATACCCCCACATTGAGACCACTGATCCCACACACTGCCATCCTGCACTCCCAGTGACACTTTCACATTGAGACCACTGATCCCACACACTGCCATCCTGCACTCCCAGTGACACTTTCACATTGAGACCACTGATCCCACAAACTGCCATCCTGCACTCCCAGTGACACTTTCACATTGAGACCACTGATCCCACACAGTGTCATCCTGCACTCCCAGTGATACCCCCACATTGAGACCACTGATCCCACAAACTGCCATCCTGCACTCCCAGTGATACCCCCACATTGAGACCACTGACCCCACACACTGCCATCCTGCACTCCCAGTGATACCCCCACATTGAGACCACTGATCCCACACACTGCCATCCTGCACTCCCAGTGATACCCCCACATTGAGACCACTGATCCCACACACTGTCATCCTGCACTCCCAGTGATACCCCCACATTGAGACCACTGATCCCACACACTGCCATCCTGCACTCCCAGTGACACTTTCACATTGAGACCACTGATCCCACACACTGCCATCCTGCACTCCCAGTGACACTTTCACATTGAGACCACTGATCCCACAAACTGCCATCCTGCACTCCCAGTGACACTTTCACATTGAGACCACTGATCCCACACACTGCCATCCTGCACTCCCAGTGACACTTTCACATTGAGACCACTGATCCCACAAACTGCCATCCTGCACTCCCAGTGATACCCCCACATTGAGACCACTGATCCCACACACTGTCATCATGCACTCCCAGTGATACCCCCACATTGAGACCACTTATCCCACACACTGTCATCCTGCTCTCCCAGTGATACCCCTACATTGAGACCACTGATCCCACACACTGCCATCCTGCACTCCCAGTGATACCCCCACATTGAGACCACTGATCCCACACATTGCCATCCTGCACTCCCAGTGATACCCCCACATTGAGACCACTGATCCCACACACTGCCATCCTGCACTCCCAGTGATACCCCCACCCCCATATACCGCCATCCAGCATGTCCTCTAACACTTCAGCAATGGGAGCTCACAACTCCACATAACATCAATGAGCACTCCCTTCGATCTTAGCTGGTAGATGCCCCTCTCCCCATCACTGAAGACTCATCTCCACCCCTCCTCACTGATTACCAATGGCCATGCACGTCACCAGGAAGACGCTTCTTCCCACTGGCTGGGAACCTCTGTTGGCACCAGTAACTCACTCATTACCCTGACTGTGTTATTTTGGCAGATACTCTCCCCCATCCTCCCCCACACCCACATAGCCTCTCAGCTGACAGACACTCGTCTCCCGCTATTCGTGTCTCAGAATAACCCCCTTACTGTTTGTCACAACAAGCTCATTCTTGGAGTCTAGAGTGACAGACCTAGAGGAACCGAAGCAGATAGAAAGATATATAGAGGAGATCTTCAGGAACATAGTGGAGAGTCCCATCATTAGTCTGGTTGCCCTTGTACTGCCCTAGAGGAGCAGCATCACCTTGGTATGGCAGGAAACGATCCTGTAGCCAGGTTCTGCCCTCCAAGTGATGCAGTATTCTTCCACACCAGGGGCATGTGTCCAGGAGGGAAGGGTTAGGATTGCCATTGTTTATTTAATTACCAGGAAGATAGAAGATAGCTGGGTAGCTGGAGGACATGAGAATCACTTGATAACTTGCCTGCCTGGTATGAAAATGTTCAACCAAAATTTCCCTCCATGTGCAATGAAGCAAAGATGTGAATGCAAATGAATAAAACATGTCTATATACGAATTCCAGAAGTCTAAAAAATAAAACTGGAAATCTAGGGATGTAGGGGGGGATTTTCAGTGGCAACAACCAGCACACTTAAAGTGGCTAGCCATCGTCGTTTTAACTTTGCTGCAGATATTCAACGCCGGGGACATATCTGGGCTTTGGCATTGAATATCCAGGTTGCCCAGATTGTGATTTTTACAACCTGGTCAGTAGTGACATTCAGCCGCTGGCTGGATTGCAAAACCGGCTAAAGTTAGGACAGCCATCCACTGTCTTCATTGTAGCAGGTTAGGGTTAACTGGGTGGTGGCTGAATATTGCCACTGCCCGGTTAACCCACAATGCCATCCCTGCTCCACCCTGACACTCAGCACTTAGCTTCACGGCATTTAGCAGCTCAAATTAGGAGATATTCAGCGGCACTAACCGGGTTCGTGCTGCTGAATATCTTGGTGGGTGGCATTTACGCTGTTTGCAAGTCTGCAAACTGCATAAATGCCTTTGAATATCCCTCCTCCCGTAAATCAATTAGCTCATGTCAGCGTGGTGAACATGTAGTATTTAGCACAAGTCCTAGCAGCTTAATCACTATTACCCTTAGAATGTGCCGCACTAAATGCTTCAGCTATTTTGAACTTTTACAAATGAAAGAAAGAAGAAAAGAGTATTGTATTCTTAGGAATTGCAGAATAAAAGGGACTCTGAAAATTCCTGACGTGCTTTATAGTTTGGATGCAGAAGGGGTCCAACAGAAATTTATAATAATTCCCTAATGGTCATTGTAGGATTAAACGAAGTGTAGACATAAAAACATCTCAGAAGCTTCGTGTAGGAAGGATAACCTGCACATTTGGTGGCGGGATGTTGCTATATGTTAAAGATAGCATAGAGTCAAACAAGATAAAAGCTTCACACAGGAAACCGAATGCCCTGTGGAAACTGTATAGATAGAAATGTGTGATGGGAAAGAGTATAGCGATGGTGGCATACTACCGTCCATCCGTCTGGTAAGGACGAAGGCGCAGACAATGAAATGTTAACAGAAATTAGGAATCTGCTAACAGAAAAATAATGGAAGATTTCAATTACCCTAAAATATTAATTGGGTAAATGTCTCATCGGGACATGCTAGGGAGGTGAAGTTTCTAAATGTAGGAATGCAGGACTTGGTGCAAGGGGTAAGGATCTGGAGAGTGCAGCAGCTCCGAGGGAAGCCAGCAGGAGGACTGTGCCAGTAGCCTCAACCCCTATGCTGTAGTCATTGGAGCAACCTAAAGGACTGCTTTAAAATCCAGTGTGCTACTGCCTTGAACCTGAGTGTGCAGAGCCTACCAGAACAATTAAGATCTGGAGTATACAGCAACACTGTGGGGAGCTGGAAGCCGGCTGGAGGAGTGCAGTGTGCCGTAGCCTCGCCCCCTATGCTGAGGGACTGCTTTAAAATCCAGCACACTACTGCGCGGCCCCTTTGATGCCACTTAGATGCCAGTTTAGGGTTAATTCTTTCTGCCATTCAGAATGATGGCCGAAGGAGGAGCGAAGCGGAAGAATAAAGGGAACTCAGAGGTGGTTTCTATAGCATCCACTGTTAAATTGGCTGGCTCAGTGGAAAACATTTGCTTCCTCTTTCCACCAGGGAGGTAGCTAATTTGTCTGTTACATCTGTACTATCAACTTCCTCATTTTTAGGGGCCTCTAGGCTAGACCTCCTCCTTCCCTACCTGCTGAGAAGGCAGTGGGACCGGGTATTCCCACCATATGCGCGGGCTCTAAGGCTTTGCTATGCTTCAGGACATATGACAGGCTCTTCCACAGACAAATACTTTATTGAAAGGAAGCATGGATCAAGTTTCTTCCTTTTCTGGGGAGGTGGTTGCTAAAGTCCCAGGATAATAGATTTCTCTCTCTACAACAGCGGTTTGAAACACTGAGTGGTCAATTTTTAATTGTACAATTAACAGACATTTCTAACATAAAGCATGGTGTGCTTATGCAAAGGCAGTTACAAAGTTTAGAAAATTCAACAAGGGCAAAACATTTTCGTTTTCTGAACTTTCCTAAAACACATTACTTGGCTACAGACATATTAGTTAGGACATATTTTAAAGAGGTATTATTGTTGCCTAATGCTGATGTTCTAGTCATTTCTAATTGTTATTACAGTATAAACCCAGCTGTTTCAGCAGGGGAGGCTCGGGTAGTGTCTGAATCTCTTAAATCTTTGGATTTATCTAATTTTTTGGAATCCACCTCAGATGCTATACCTACTTGCGCCTCCTTGGTGGTAATATTTCTTGCTGAGTTGGATAAGATGTCTGTAATTTTGCCACAGGTCTGGCAGCTGTTCCTCACCAGGCCATAATCTTGCAATAAAAGCCGCCCTGCGAGACTTCAGCCCACCAGGAACAGCTGCTGGTCCCGCGACAAACTTAGAAGAGCAGAGGCAGCGCAACAAGCATGATGAAATAAGTTTGCCACCACCACATAGGCGCACAGGGAGGGGGCCGCCGCACAAAGGTGGGGCCCGCAGGGGTGCGCCACCATGACAGTGGGGGCCCCTCATTGTAATTTGCACCACTGATGGATGGAGACATCATTCTTCCTCTTCTGTCAGTAGGGGGTGAGGAGCTCTTCTGATATCAGGATCTTTCCTTTCCCAGGGTGCCAGTAGGGAACTTCCTGTGCGTGGCTCAGGTCCTTGGGAGGAGGGGACTCTTCTTCCCTCAGGCTGGATTGCAGTGCGAGTAGACAGAACTTTTATTCTCCTGCCGCTGTTTCTGACAGAGGCTTCTCTGTGCAGGGCTTTCTCTTCTGTGCTCCCTGTGCTGACGTGTCTCTGGTTTCTGGGTTCCGGGACTTGCAGCTTGCCGCCTCTTCCATCTCTTCCATGGCTCAGATTTACAGCCCAGATCACTGCCCACAGGAGAATGCTGTGCCAGGCCCCCACACCATCGGGCAGCCCCTCACATACAGTTTACAGTTTCTTTCCACTGGTATACTAAGAAATACAAGGTCATGCATTTGACTGTAAAATCCCAGGGGAGCAGAACAGTATAGGGGTGAAATATTTCAGTGCATAAAAGAAGTGCAGGACTTGTGGGTGTTCATATCAGATAATCCTAACTTGGCCAAGCAAGTAGAAAAGGCGATGGCAAAAGCCAGGATACTTGGGTTCATAGAGCCAGCAGGAGGTGATAGTGCCTCTGTATAAGTCTCTGGTGTGACCTCATTTGGAGTATTGTGTGCAATTGTGGAGACCGCACCTTCAAAAGGATATAAACAGGATGGGGTCACTGCAGTGGGGTGGCTACCACAATGGTCTGTGAACTTCGTCATAAGGCATATGAGGACAGACTTAAAAATCTCAATATGTATACTTTGGAGGAAAGACGGGAGAGGGGAGATATGATAGAGACATTTAAATATCTCTGTGGCATAAATGTACGAGAGCCTCTTTCAGTTGAAGGTAAGCTCTGCAACGAGGGGACATAGGATGAGGGTGAAAGGGGATAGACTCAGGAATAATATGCGGAAATATTTCTTTAAAGAAAGAGCGGTAGATGTGTGGAATAGTCTCCCAAAGGAGGTAGTAGAGACGAAGACGATATCGGAATTCAAGAAGGCATGGGGGAAACAGAAGATCTCTAAAGGAGATATGGAAGGACAGACTGGAATGGCCATATGCTCTTTTTCTATATTTCTGTGTTTCTATGTAAGCCTATTTTATAAGGACTGCATAAGTGCCTATGTACTTTTATTAAATAGGCTTGCAGAACCATCTGCGGTAGCGTGCAAATGCACATTTACACCTGCTTCCAAACATCTGCATGTACTTCTACTGTACTCTAATTGGCCACTCATGTGTGTTATAAATTATATGGGTACATTGCAACATCACCCCTCCCCAGGAATGCTTAAGCACTACGTGCCATCTTGTTGCTGCACATACTTATACGTATATGTGTATACCACAGTGCAATTTCATAAAAGACCATTTCTGCACATAAAATAGGCTTTATATGCTGAAAACATTTCTAAAATTACCCTCAACTTGTCCTTAAAAATATTATTGAGCTGTGCCATTGCAGTCCTATCAGTCAGGATAGAAAAGTAAGATTTGACAATGGCCTTTAGCCATTTACACAATGAAAAGCCTATTCACTAAACCATGTTAGGTATTTATGTGGGAGCTTGCGCTAATTTCTGTATTCAACATCTAATATAGAAATTCATTTTAAGGGGTGTAGTATGGGCAGAGACTTCACTTTGCAATTAACAAAGTGGTCATTAACTATACGTCAACTGCTAAGCAAACAGAGAATGGAGTGCTACTTCTGCAGCTCCATGTCATAGACCACGCTGCGCACTAGTGATCATTTGCTGCATGGTTGCCATCCCCCAAATGCTGTGAATACCCCTAAAAGATAACGTAGAGCTTTTACACCTTACATGTGCCAACATTGTCTGTGAACCTGTACTAAGTGTAAGGTCTTAGCTTACCTTAGTAAATATGTCCTTTGATATGCAGGAATGCTTTCTTCAACAAAGGTTTGACCAAAGCGTGTTTCAGTGAATCTGGAAAAGAATATTCCAGCAGTGAAGCATTATCCTTATAGTAAGAAAATCCCTGCGACATCCCTGGAACTCTTAAAAAGAAGAAAGGACAGGGGTCCAACAATCAAAGAGAAAGTATGGTATCTCCCAAAAAGTCACGGAGTCATCTTCAATCACGTCACTCACTGGCCATCAAACCTAAGAAAAAAATGTCTCTGCAGGCAAAACATTAGCAGTACGGTTTTTACAAAGCTTTAATACTTTGCCTCTAAAAAGTCACAAAATCTTGCCCTTTTAGTGTTGAATGAGAGAAAGAAGCTCAGAGATGATTAGAAGACAATGTTAACTCCCTGACTGTATTAAGATGTTGATGTGACTCTTGTGAAGTTGACCTAATTTTTGTCTGAGAAAAAGAACATTTGCCATCCAAAATAGCCTTTTTATAGACTTTCAGCTGAGATAAATAATTGAATCTATTATATCTAGCTGTGATTTCTGCTGCTGTCTTTCATTCCCTCAATTGTTCCTTTTCATTTAGCTTAATTCAGAGGTAAACCAGGGAGCTGACTAATCAAAGGTAATAATTTGAGTTTTCTCTACTGCTAAGACATTCTTGACCTTAGAAAAATTAGAATTCCTGTTCTTAATCAGTTGCTCTAAAGAAGTACATCCACCATCATCTGCATGCTACGGACTCAGAAAACAAGCCAGGGGAAACTGTTCTTAAAATGTGTCAGTTGGTGCCCAGAAGATCCATTCATCAAAAATGGACATCCAGATATTTCAAAACGGACTACATAATGGTTTGACCAGCATGTTGGATAATTCTCCATCTCCTGAATTTCTAGGGAGGCATCACTAGCTGAAAAATAGAAAAGCATATCAAGAACATATTTCCTGCTTTGCTGGGTGACCACTTGGATTTAATTTAATGCACCAAAGGCAGAGAGCAAGGTCTGAGCCTTATTCTCATCAGGTTGAGCAGAATGCATTTTACGATCACCTACAAGGATCCGTCTGGGGAAGTCTAAAACCCAACCTGATCATGTCAACAAGCTTCAGCAGTTTAGAGGTCAACTAGCCAAGTGACAATAAATGGCTCCAGTTCCCAATTTATTGCTAGCTCCCAGTTTAAGCGAGAGAGATTCACTGCCCTCTGGAGCAACATTTCCCACAATTTCTCTATTCATACTTGATGTGAAAATGAATACACTGGAGGATGTTTAAACTAACAATGTTTCTTCCTCTTCCAAGCCGGATTCTGGTATATGGAAAAAAAATAAAAGGATTGATCAAATACTAAATAAAAACTGTTAGTAAATTTACTTTTTGCTGAATATACATGTGAAGTGGCATTTTATAAAGGCGGTCCAAGTGCCATTTGGGATGTCCAGAGAAAAATGTGCAGAAAAACGCCAGGGATGTTTCTGTTTTGGCCTGATTATAGAAACATAGACGTTCCCGACTTGGATGCCCATATAGACATCCTCGCTGCAAAAGCTGTTGAGTTACCCAACTCCAAGAGGAAGATTTTGGACCAGTCTTGGATTTTTGAGGACCCTATCCTGACGCATTATAGAATCTGTAACAGTGTTTTCGGTTAGGGACTACAAACACCACACTGATTTGGGATGTAAGTTCAAAACCAGAACTGGCCAAAAGGTCTCACTCTTGAAACTGAGTAACTTGGCAGCTGTGAAATTGCTAATCTTGAAACAATAGACACAGTTTTCAATGGCGCCAGCTGCCAGGTAACATCAGATATTGGCGGCATCACTTTATTCAGTGGTGCTATGTGTTTAAGTAGAATTGCTGAGTACATGTTTGTGTGGACCTGCGATTTTGCTGGCATAATTTAAATAGATAAGTGATCCAGAAAGTGGATGAATTCTGCTGCTCTTCAGATAACGTTGGTCAGCCTTGACCTGCCCCTAATCCCAGGTCCCCAAATACAGATTACTTTTGATTCATTCAACTTGCCATAGTTAAGTGAATGTATAAAGTTAGCCATATTAATAGTAGAAATTTAATTTAAAAAAAAGACATATGGTTTATGCCAAAAAACCTGATGTTCCCTAAATGGAAACACAATGGGACATGTTTACTAATGTTTCGCAAGCGCTAAGTTCCTTAGGTCTGCTAAGTGCCACCATGATTCATTGTGCTCCGGTGGTCTTACAGACACTTAGCACATACTAATCTCCATTAACACATGCCTCTAAGTTCTGGACATTCTAGCATGCAGGTCTATAAAACGTAAATCTCATCCATCCTATTATAAAAGGAATAGCTGAGATCTCTGTAGTTTCGCTCACAATCCTCCCACCTTCATAACTATTCAAAAATATAAATGGCTTGGCAAAGAGGGAGTCAGTCCTATAATTCATAGAAATTCTCACTAACTAGCATGAAACTCTCCATCCATATTTAATGTCCCTTTTCCCAATCCTCCTTTTTCCAAAATAAACATGATCGCAGAAAATAAATCTTTTGAAAGGTGCATTATTGGATTTAAAAATAGCACTGAAGAAGTAAAAAAAACAAAAATTCTTTGAGTTCTCATAACCATAAAAGAAATAGGCAGCATCCATATGGCAATGAGACTTGGCAGACAGACGTTTCTATTCTTAAGACCTCAGTGGAGCATCAGGGAGACAAAAAACCTTTGGGTCGATATTCAGAAGGAATTATCTAGATAATAGCTGCAGTGATTTGGATGTTTCACTTGGCTGCCATTATCTGTGGATATTCAACGGCACTATATGGATACTGTCATTGAATATCTTCACAGACCACCTAGGTACTAAACAGATACTGCCGAGGCAATGCGTGGGTGGAGCAATAATCTGTATAGTGGTAATATTCAGTCTGCTATCCTGATATCTGTCTGGATACCGTTATCCGGATAACTCCATCATGGACCCCATTATACTGTCACAAGCACAACGCCCGAAGCCACTTGCCTCTAGTGGTGGTTGAGGGTTCCTTCTTCTATCAGCTTCTAGCAGCCTATTTCTTCATTTTGGCTTCTGGGAAGTGTAGTAATGCTAAAATATGTTGGTGCCTTAAGTAGAAGGTTTGTAGTTGAGGTAACCGAGGGTAAGGCTTGTAACAGAAAGTTTATTTCCATAACACAAAACACAGCAGATTCAAGGTATCATTTACAGGATTACAACTGTAGGATTTGCTTAAGGTACAGCAAATGATGGCAAACAAACCAAAAGAACTCAGAAATGGCTTTTTAAAGTTTTCTTACTTGCAGAAGCAATTGCCTTTAGAAACTAGGCTGCCACTTTACTTTTTAGTCCTTGTTAATCAGAGCATAAAGAAAAATTCAGGCTTAATTCTTCTACAGCAGTTTGGTTTCTGCCAGCCTCAAAAACCTCTCTAGGCTGCATTTCTACGTGAAACCAAACTTAGAACAAAACAAACCTTCCAAGCTGTTATCAAAACTCTTAGCAGGCTTTTCATATAGGAGAGGAGTAAGCAAAAACTCTTATTTTATTTTTATTTATTTTATTTAGCATACATTTATAACCCGCAACTTCCAGAGTTCAGTTGCGGTTTACAATAAAACAACAATCCACAAAGCAAAAGCTTAGTTTTACATTGAACATTTTGTAACAATAAAAGTAAATGTAAACAGCATGAACTTATGCATAATAGCAAAATTGGCTGGTAAATTATAGCAGCTAACTTGGCTTTTCTTGCCATTGCACAGTTCAAACACAGGTGACAAACGAGGATGAATCAGAGCTTCCTGATCAGGCTTACGTTGCAGTAAATTTCCCTTTAAAACAGACAGGAATTTACCTCCACACTGCTTCTGCCATATGGTTAACTTCCAAGGAGAATTACTTCTTTCAGGGGTAGCTTTTCCTCAAGACCTCCTGTCTAGAGCTTGGCATAGAGAGCAATCCATAAAGCAATCTTCTTCCCCCAACTCTGACAGTGGTTCTCCGAACTGCATGGGTTCTGACTCACCAACCTGGTCAGACTGCTCAGCTGACAACCTCTCTGGTGGTCTGAAAGCTTCTCCACTTCCTGGTCCCCACCTCTGTTGCCAACCTGTTGCAGGGAATTCAGCTCTCTCAGCTCTGGGTAGCTCAGCTCTTCTCCAAGAATCCACTCCTGCTCTCTGTTTCTGTCTCAGCTGCTCTCCCAACTGCTCTCCTTCTCGTCTCTCCTTCTCTGCATAATCTAATCCAGGCTTATACCTCCCGGGTCTTAACCCACCTCTTTCTTTCCCAGGTGTTGGTAATCCCCCTGCCTTCTGATATTAGAATAATCAGTGCACTTGTTAAAGTAAGGGCTTTGGTCCTCGTGCTTGCAATCCCTCTTTCTTACTTTATCAATCATTGGCTGAAACCTGTTCCAGCTGGGGTTTTTCTGTCTTTAAAACCTGGCTGTGGCTTTCTCTCCCTGCACTCCTAGAAGGGGACCCTTAACTAGGGTGAATTCATTATGCTTCTCACCTCCCCCACTCTCAGGATAGCTGACTTTGCCACAATACGTATATTCAGTTTCAGTTCCTATCCAGATAGTGATACTGTATGTACATATTTTATTTAAGCACTGTGGCTGACATTTTAAAAAAATGCTGATTCAGGTGTTTAAGTCCTGACCCGCTTATCTATGTGCTGGAAAAAAGAGTGAGAAAACTATAGCCAAAACTGGGCCAAGAGATCCTTTCATGCAGTAATCTCATCATTAAAAATTGTTTGATTGAATAAGTAGGATTAACAACCCGCTGTAATAAAAGAAAATATTTCTTCACTCAACGTGTAATCAAACTCTGGAATTTGTTACCGGAGGATGTAGTAACGGCTGTTAGTGTAGCTGGGTTTAAAAATGGTTTGGACAAGTTCCTGGAGGAAAGGTCCATAAACCATTATTAAGAAGGGACCCAGGATATCAATGCTTGACCCAGTACAAGCATTGTGGAACCTGTGTCTTTTGGGGAAACTGCTAGGTACATATGACCTAGATTGGCCACTGTTGGAAACAGGATACTGGGCTTGATGGACCTTGGTCTGACCCAGTATGGCATATCTTATGTTCTTATGTAGGGTAGCTCTACAACTGCCCCTGTTGATGCTGTCAACACCAAGGGTCATCATAATGGGATAATTTTGAAACTACGGCATCCTTGTTTCACCATGTGGCAGAAGGGAGAGCCAGCTGCCCCACAATAGAAACCTTTGATAGCTGACTATTCTGGGGAAGTTTTGGGTCAGGCTGCAGGAGAGTATTAGGATCACAAAAGGGGTCTAGCTGGGGAGGGTTCTGTTTTCTATTTTCAGTAGTATGCTGTTAGGCCACATAATTTAAAAGAAGGCAGCTACAGTTGTGATGAGTATAAAAAGTATAGACGATCCCTTGGGTAAATGTCTTTTGGAGGACATTCCAAGGGCTACAGATGAAAAGGCGGAGACCACACTCCTTATCTTCTGAGGGCCCTGAGGGGCAGGGAGACAACTTGCTATGGTGCATAGCCCTGCCCGCCAACCCGTAACCCTGGATGCTGCGGTGATGGCATTGAATGTCTGGGGTTGCTGCATATGCCCCAGAGTTGCCAAAGCTAACCGGGCAGCATCGATATTGCACCGCTACCTGGTTAGCTTCTGCGGGTAAAACTAGGCCAGCTTTGGCTATGCTTAGTTTTACCTGCCGATCGCTATCCGGGTAGCAGTGCAATATTGTCGTTACCCAGTTAGCGACAGTCTGTGCCTCTGCTCTGCTCCGCAACGCCAATGTGCCACAATGCTAACTGCATCGCATCGGGGCATGTAGCGGGGTTAGAAGGGGATATTCAGTGGTACTAACCATGTAAGTGTCATTGAATATCCCGATTTAAGGCATTTACATACCTTCGAGTCAGTCCTACATGGTTTACTGGGCTGTAAACTGTGTAAATACCTTTCAAATATCGGACCCATATTCTTTAATAGTGATTAAACATCAAATAAGTAATCTGTTGACTTCACAGATACCTAATCAAAAAAGACAAAAATTGTAGAAACTGAGATATTCCTCCTCCTCCTTCTCTGTCTCTTCATAGAATCATCAAATTCTTTAGTTAGAAAACACTTTAACCCATGTGCCTGTGTGGGTGGGGTTAGTAGCTTGGGCTCCCCTTGCATCACCGGTGCCAATCGCTGGATTCCATCCTCCCACAGGGTGAGGCACAAAAAGACACCACTCTTCCATGAGGTTATGCCCACAAAAGGTTTCCCCAGGGGCAGGGGCAAGGGAATGGCACTGAAAGAAATGGTTAAGCTCGTTGTTAGGCACAGGGAGTGGTAGTGGAATCACCTGACAGAAGTGAGATGTTTAAAAACATTTTGTTTGTTGAGATGAGGGAGGTGAATAGGGAATAAGAATAAAAGAACCAAATTGTTGGACAAGCACAGGTAAGTAGTACAAGCAAATGCAGACCACTACAGTCATTCAGTTTGAGAAAATATTACCAATTATCTGCAATTACCAAAACAGCCCCTCTCTAGACCAAATGCCAAAGAGTAGGCCTGAACTAAGTATCTGCACAATCTCTGAGCTGTGTTCTGGATAAAGTAAAAATAAAGCAGAATTAGAGTACTCTATCTAACTAGGGTATCTATTACTTTTGTCCCCAGTAGGCAGGAGACTTACAAAGTTGCAGCCACTCTCTTTCTGGGTGGCAAGGGTTCAGTGACTTCCCCATAACTACCATCTCTCTGGGCCCTTCTGGCATTGCTCTTGCCTGCTGGCAGGCTTTGTGGGCAGGTTGTCCTTGTCTGGTGCAGTTCCCAATGTGGTTCCCCTAGAGAGGCTGGATATGAGCTCCTCTCAACTTCCCTTCACTGCCAGATTCAGCTTCCTGTGACAGTTCTTCTCTGGTGTCCTGCACAGTCTATCTCCCTCTTCACAAGCTGGAATCCCAGACTCTGCTGCCCCCAGGCTCTTGGTATCTGGTTCTCTAGTTTGTTCCTTCTTTATAGAGCTGCTGCTCCCTCCTCCCACTTGTCTCTCCTTGCTGCAGCTGAGATGCTTCTGCAGTTCCTCTTCTCCTTGCATGGTTGCTGTCTTCTTCTGTCAGCACTGCACCCAGTGCTTACCTTCAAGCTTTGTGAATCTTCTTTGGGCACATCGACAGCCTTTCACTGGATCTGTCTTTTCTCTGGGACTTCACTGAGGCTGCAGTCCTGAGTGTTCTCTTCTTTGCCTTGCATTTAGATTTTAGTAAAGCCTTTGACACTGTTCCTCACAGCGACTTATAAACAAACTGACACCCTAGGGATGGACCCTAAAGTTACTGCTTAGGTTAAAAACTGGTTGAGTGGGAGGCGACAAAGGGTAAAGGTAAACGGGGCTCACTCTGAGAAGAAGGAGGTTACCAGTGGTGTGCCCCAGGGATCTGTCCTTGGTCCAATTCTTTTTAACATCTTTGTTAGTGATGTTGCAGAAGGGCTGTCGGGTAAAGTTTGCCTCTTTGAGGATAATACCAAAATCTGCAATAGAGTAGACACTCAGGAAGGTATAGATAACATGAGGAGGGATCTAGCTAAGCTTGAAGAATGGTCTATAATTTGGCAGCTGAGATTTAATGTTAAAAAATGCAAGGTCATGCATTTGTTCTGCAGCAATCCAAGGGAGAGGTATAGTATAGGGCAGTGATGGCTAACCTTTTTGAGCCCGAGTGCCCAAACTGCCGCACAAAACCAAAGAATTTCCTCAAAGTGCCAGCACGTCAATTAAAGCCCCATTTGCATAAGGTGCTTCATTTGCATAAATATTTGCATAATGTTACTATACACTAACTTTTAGTAAACATGCCTCTTAATGAGTATATGGATAAAGAAAGACTAAAAGGTTTCTACATTACTATAATCCAGTACCAACTGCCAGGCACATTAGGAACTACTACAAACGCTGCCCATTTAGAACCCATAGCAAACCCGCCGTATCCTAACAGCACTACCAGGACTCACAAAGCACCATACTCTACCTATCAAAAGGCAACACTGCAAATATTAAACCAATACATCTCAGAGAACAACAATACATGACCTACTGGGGAAAGAACAAGTGGCAATGTCAAATAGGAATTATATAAACAGAATACCTCAGCTCAGTTACACATGCAGAACAGACCATCACCAAACAAGGAATCACAATTTAGAAACAGGAAGACAATAATTAAACTGGGAACCCCAAAAGCCAAACTTGGAATATACAACAACACTGTAGAAATAAAACTATATATTAATTTCCTCTTGTACTAAACAAAGCGCAAAAATTAATGATGCACATTTCCCAGAGCTGACATATTCCAGTTAATAAATTCAAAATAAAGAGATATTTTTCTACCTTTTGTGCATTTTTTTTCAGTTGCAATTGTTCCAGCCACTTTCTTCTGGTTTCTTCGTGTCTTCTGCTAACTCTCCATCTGCTGTCCATTTGTCCTTTCTTCTGTCATTCTCTCTCTACATCTGCTTTAACATACTAATCTTTCTCCTTTGGCTCTTTCCTCATTCCTATTTCATCTACTCAAAATTTACCCCTCCATCCTCAATCCCCACTTACTCTCCCAATACCCGGCCAATTGTAGATTTTTTATCCCTCCCACACAAAATATTTTTCCCCTCTCCATTTTACTCTCCCAGCCCCATCCCATTCTAATCCTCCCCCAACACCAGCTCCCTTCTAGTTCCAGCCTCACCCAGCATCCATTCCCTTCTAGTCCCTGCATCAGCCCATTTCCAGTCCTAGCAGCCCCCCAACCCAATACCAGTCCTATCCCCCCCTCATCAACCCACTTCCAGTCCTAACCCCCCATCACCCCATTTTCAGTTTAAGCCCCCCCCTATAACCCATTACCAGTCCTAACCCCCCACTTCCAGTCAGCCCCCCATAGCCCATTGCCAGTCCTAACCCCCCCATCAGCCCACAGTCCATTACCAGTCCTAACCCCATCAGCCCACCTCAAGTCCTAACCCCTCCCCATCAGCCCATTTCTTGTCCCAGCCCCCCCATAGCCCATTATCAGTCCTAAACCCCCCCATAGCCCATTACCAGTCCTAACCCCATCAGACCACCTCCAGTGTTAACCCCCCATCAGCCCATTTCCAGTCCTAACCCCACCCAACAGCCCACCTCAAGTCCTAACCCCTCCCCATCAGCCCATTAGCAGTCCTAACCCCCCCCCTAGCCCATTAGCAGTCCTAACCCCCCCTCTCTAGCCCATTAGCAGTCCTAACCCCCCCCCCTAGCCCATTACCAGTCCTAACCCCCATCACCCCATTTCCAGACAGCCCCCATCAACCCACAGCCCATTAGCAGTCCTAACCCCCCCTAGCCCATTAGCAGTCCTAACCCCCCCCTAGCCCATTAGCAGTCCTAACCCCCCCTCCTAGCCCATTAGCAGTCCTAACCCCCCCCTAGCCCATTAGCAGTCCTAACGCCCCCACCTAGCCCTTTAGCAGTCTTAACCCCCCACCTGCCCATTAGCTGTCCTAACCCCCCCTAGCCCTTTAGCAGTCCTAACCCCCCCAGCCCATTAGCAGTCCTAACCCCCCCTAGCCCATTAGCAGTCCTAACCCCCCCTCTCTAGCCAATTAGCAGTCTTAACCCCCCCCCCCATAGCCCATTACCAGTCCTAACCCCCCATCACCCCATTTCCAGACAGCCCCCATCAGCCCACAGCCCATTAGCAGTCCTAACCCCCCCTAGCCCATTAGCAGTCCTAACCCCCCCCTCCTCCCCCTTTAGCAGTCCTACCCCCCCCCACCCCATTATCTGTCAAAACCCCCCCAGCCCATTTGCATTCCTAACCCCCCCCCCTGCCCATTAGCAGTCCTAACCCCCCCCCTGCCCATTAGCAGTCCTAACCCCCCATCACCCCATTTCCAGACAGCCCCCATCAGCCCACAGCCCATTAGCAGTCCTAACCCCCCCTCCTAGCCCATTAGCAGTCCTAACCCCCCCCCCTCCTAGCCCATTAGCAGTCCAAACCCCCCCCCAGCCCATTAGCAGTCCTAACCCCCCCCTCCTATCCCTTTAGCACTTCTTACCCCCCCACATCCTAGCCAATTAGCAGTCCTAACCCCCCCCAGCCCATTAGCAGTCCAACTCCCCCCCCCCAGCCCATTAGCAGTCCTAACACCCCCCCCCCCCGGCAAATTTAAAAACAGAAAAAGCGGGCTCTGGCTGCTGCCGCAGACGCGGCAGCATGCAGTGTCCCGCGGGGCCCCCTCCGCCCGCTAAGCCCCTCTGCAAGGGCTTTCAGATTCGCGAGGGAGACAGCGTCTCCCTCGCGTCTCTTGTTAAGCCCGCAGGGGCTAATGGGAAATTTCCCATCAGTCCCTCGCGTCTAAAGGGGCTGATGGGAAATTTCCCATTAACCCCTACGGGCTTAACAGAGACGCGAGGGAGACGCTGTCTCCCTCGCGAATCTGAAAGCCCTTGCAGAGGGGCTTAGCGGGCGGAGGGGGCCCCGCGGGACACTGCATGCTGCCGCGTCCGCGGCAGCAGCCAGAGCCCGCTTTTTCTTTTTTTGCGGACCTTCACGCGTGCCAGCTGTAAGGCCTTCGCGTGCCACAGCTGGCACGCGTGCCATAGGTTCGCCATCGCTGGTATAGGGGGTGAAGTGCTTCTGTCCAGAAAAGAAGAGTGGGACTTAGGCGTGATTGTGTCTGATGATCTTAAAGTAGCTAAACAGGTAGAAAAGGTGATGGCAAAAGCTAGAAGGATGCTTGGGTGCATAGGGAGAGGAATGGCCAGCATTAGAAAGGAGTTGTTAGTGTCTCTGTATAGGTCTTTGGTGCAACCTCATTTGGAGTATTGTGTGCAATTCTGGAGACCGCACCTTCAAAAGGATATGAACAGCTTCGGGTTGATGCAGAGGGTGACTACTAAAATGGTTAGTGGTCTTTGTTAAAAAGCATATGAGGACAGACTTAAGAAGCTTAATATGTATACTTTAGAGGAAAGGCGGGATAGAGGTGATATGATTGAGACGTTTAAATACCTCTAAGGCATAAAATCAGAGGAGAGCCTCTTTCAATTGAAAGCAAGCTCTGCTACGAGGGGGATGAGGGTGAAAGGGGATAGATTCAGGAGTGATATGCGGAAATATTTCTTTACGGTGGGTCTGTGGACTAGTCTCCCAGTGGAGGTGGTAGAGATGAGGACAGTATCTGAATTCAAAGAAGCATGGGACAAACCCAGAGGATCTCTGAAGGAAAAAAGGGGACCGTTGTAGTGGTTGATAGAAGGACAGACTAGATAGGCCATGTGGTCTTTTTCTGCCGTCATGTTTTTACGTTTCTATGTCTTCCTTCTTCTAAGTTAAGCTTTCTTCTTTGACTCCCAGCTTTTTCCTGCTTTCTGGCCCTCTCAGTTAGTCTTTTGCCTCCTTTCTTTCACTGAGGAGGGAGGGTGAGGTGCTCCTTATCTTCCTTCAGCTGAGCTCCTTCCAGCTCCATGGGCTTCTGCTTCACAGCACATGGGCTCTGTGATCTTCTATCTGTTCAGCACGTGCTCTCTCTCTCTATAAACATATATTCTTTATTAGTCATTAAAAATCAAATAAATAATCTGCTGGCTTCACAGACACCTAATTTTTAAAAAAGCAAAAATTGTAGACACTGAGATACTCCTTCTCTGTTTTGGGACTTTCTCTTCACATAATTATCAAGTTCCTCTGTTAGCAAATACTTCCTGTAACTCATGTGCCTACATGGCTGAGGCCAGTATATTTTTATATATACTCGTGCTCTCTGTATTCTTCTGGGTCCCATGTGCCCATCATTCATTCTCATCCTCGTCTTTGATACTCTTTGCAGGAGAGGGGTCTTCTTGTTCCTCTGATGTTAGACCTCTTCCTCTCCCAGGGTGCTTTGGTGCACTTCTCCTTTCCTGTATCTGACTGCAGGACTCTAGAGCAGGGGTGTCCAAACCTGTCCTGGAGGGCCGCAATCCTGCCAGGTTTTTGGGATAGCCCTAATGAATATGCATGAGATATATATGCATTAGAGAGATCCTGCCAACCTGACTGGTTTGTGGCCCTCCAGGGCTGGATTTGGAGACCCCTGCCTTACACTTCTGTCATTTAAGATTGTGAGTGGGCAAGGTACAGATGTCCTAAACATCAAAAAGGTAGATAGAATTTGTCACATTTCCCCTCGATTCTCACCACCAATAAAAAGTTGTTTAATAGACAACATTTTGATGGTGGTGAGTAGCGAGGAGGAATGTGACAGTCTATCTACCCTTTTGATGTCTAGGACACCTGTACCTTGCCCACTCACAATCTTAAATGACAGAAGTGTAAGGCAGGGGTCTCCAAATCCAGACCTGCAGGGCCACAAACCAGTCAGGTTGGCAGGATCTCTCTAATGCATATATATCTCATGCATATTCATTAGGGCTATCCCAAAAACCTGGCAGGATTGCGGCCCTCCAGGACAGGTTTGGACACCCCTGCTCTAGAGGGAGGGAAGAACTTCTTCTTCCTTTGATTGTCAGTAGAAGGGGAACTTTAGTCTTCTGCTTCTGTTTCTGGCTCGGGTACTACTGACTTCCTCTGTCTCGTCCTCTCCAGGGCTGCAGTACACTAAGGAGGAACACTCTCTTTCTCCATAGTCGCAGGCTCCTGTACTGCCCATTTAGCTGCCTGTGCTCAGCCCATTACTTCAGAAACTGCTCCAGGTTACCCAATGTCCCTGATTTTTGGGGATTGTCTCAGATTTTGAAAGAGTGTCCCCGACTCCATGGACTACGACCACCTCCTGTCCTTGATTTCAGTGAGGACAGAGGCAAAGGACATTGCTTCTCCTGCGTATCTCTCTAATGCAGTTTACTCAATCCTGGCAGATGTAAAATTAACTTCTTTTCTGAAAAAAATAAGAGAAAGTTTAGAAATATATAGACTATATATCTATATGTTTAAAATAAAGATATAAAGCATATATATCAGTATGTGTACTTATAACTTAAAGGGCTGCTATTGTCTTTCTTAAATTTTTGAAATTACTGAATGCTATCTAGACTAGTTATTTCCCAGGTTTTCTCTTCAAAAGTCTGGTAACCCTATATTCCTGGCTCCACTCTTTCAAGGGTAGGAAACTCCCTTTCGACCTGCCAAACCTGTCCAAATAGGCAATCCCCCAACACTTCTCTCCTCTACACCCAGGAATTCCATCATCTGGCCTGCAAGTAACCCAAATGCCCTTGTGCAGCACAGACAGAGCTTAAAGATTCCAAATTACCCCTGCCTTCTGATAACCACATTAATATGATTAACATACAGCCTCTAAAATGCTTGTATGCAAATGATAGAAGTCTACAAAATAAGATAGGAGACTTAGAATATATAGCACTAAATGAGAAGTTAGATATGATTGGTATCTCAGAGACATGGTGGAAGGAGGACAACCAGGGTACACTGTGATACCTGGGTACCAACTATATCTCAATGAAAGAGCAGATCAAATTGGTGGAGGGGTTGGCTGTATGTTAGAGAGGGCATTGAGTCACAAAGGACTAAAGTTTTGAAAGAAACAAAACACTGTAGAATATCTATGGATTGAAATTCCATGTAAAAAGGAGAAGGCGATGGCAGTGGGGGTATACTATTGACCGCCTGGACAGAATGAACAAAGGGATGATGAAATGCGCAAAGAAATCAAGGAAGTCAACAAAAGTCACAGCACCATAATAATAATGGGTGATTTCAATTATTCCTTTATCCATTGGGTCAGTGTCACGGCTGGACATGCTAGGGAGATATAGTGTCTAGATGCAATAAATGACTGCTTCTTGTTGCAGCTGGTTCATGAATCAACAAGAGGGGAAGCCATTTTGGACCTAGTCCTAAGTGAAACACAAGATCTGGAGCAAGAGATAAGGGTGTTTGACAATAGTGATAATAGCATGATTGCGTTTCATTTAATTAATGGAGGAGGGATGGTAAGGAAATCTACAGTACTACCTTTTAACTTTCAAAAGGGAGTCTATGATAAAATGAGGAAAATAGTTAAGCAAAAACTAAAAGGAACAGTTGCAAAGCTTAAAGATTTACATCAAGCTTGGGTACTATCTTGGAAGCCCAGACCTCCCGTATTCCATGCTTTAAGAAAAGTGGAAAGAAGTCCAAAAAACTGCCAGCATGGTTTAAAGGTGAGGTCAGAGAAGCTGTTGCCAAAAAAGCATCTTTCAAGAAATGGAAAAAGGAGTCAAATGATGAAAACTGGAAACAGCACAAGCACTGGCAAGTTAGATGAAAGGCATTGACAAGGCAGGTAAAGAGAGAATTTGAAAAAAAGCTTGCTGTGGAAGCAAAAATGTTTAATAAAAATGTTTTCAGGTACGATCATAGCAAAAAAACTATGAATGAGTCAGGTGGACTATTAGATGCTAGAGGGGTAAAAGGGGCACTAAGGGGGGACAAGGCCATAGCGGAGAGACTGAATAAATTCTTTGCTTTGATCTTTAATGAGGAAGATGTAGGGATGTTACCCATGACTGAAATGGTATTTAAAGGTGATGCTGCGGAAGAATTTAAAGAAATATCGATAAACCAGGAAGATGTATTACAACTATTTGATAAACTGAACCAGAGCAGATGGTATACAGAGGTCTGCAAGGGTGTTGAAAGAACTGAAATATGAGATTGCAGACCTGCTATTAGTAATCTGTGAACTATCATTAAAATCATCTGTAATACTTGAAGATTGGAGGACGGCCAATGTAATGAAAATTTTAAAAATGTGTTCCAAGGGTGATCCAGGAAACTAGAGACCAGTGAGCCTGATGTCAGTACTGGGAAAAATGGTAGAAACCATAATAAAGAACAAAATTACTGAACATTTAGATAGTCATGGCTTAATGGGAAACAGCCAACATGTCTTTAGTCAAGGAATATCTTGTCTTACTAATCTGTTATGTTTTTTGAAGGTGTGAATAAACAGGTAGACAAAGGTGAGTCGGTTGATATAGTGTATCTGGATTTTCAGAAAACCTTTGACAAGGTCCCTCATCAGAGACTCTTGGCGAAATTAAAAAATCATGGGATAGGAGGCAGTGTACTATTGTGGATCAGGAACTGGTTAAAAGATAGAAAGCAGAGGGTAGGGCTAAATGGCCAATATTCCCAATGGAGAAAGGTAAATAAAGGAGTACCCCAGGATCTGTGCTGGGTCCACTGCTTTTTAACATATTCGTATATGATGAAAACACTCTATCCATCCTCTCCAATTAGTTCACAACACCACTGTGCGTATTATAACTGGCTCTACAAGATTTGAACACATAACTCCTGTCCTCAAACAGTTACATTTCCTTCCAGTTATTGCAAGAGCAAAATACAAAAACCTAATGACTATTTTCAAAATTTTTCACCAATCCTCAGCGGATATTCTACAATCTACAATTTCAAAAGACAAGAGTATAAGACCAAGACGATTTCAAAATATCAATAAACTTAATACTCCTTTGAACTTCAATAAATCAAAACAAATGACTTCTAAAGGAGCGTTTTCCTTTATGGCACCAGAGTTATGGAATTCTATTCCTGAAGATTTAAGTACTCAGGAAGACATTAAGGACTTTCGCAAATCATTAAAAACTTATTTATTTATATAATCATTTGGTGAAATAACTTAATTGACCATTTTTTTTTTTAGTGCTATCAAGTTGGTGTTGACTCATAGCAACCCAGCTACCTCTGGGTTTTCTTGGCAATGTATCACTGGAAGTAGATTGCCAGCCTTTTCTTCCAAGGCAATGGAGGGTAAAGTGACTTGCCCAAAGTCACAAGGAGTGCTAGTGGGAATTGAACCCTTGATCTTCTGGTACTAGGCAGTTGCTCTAACCACTAGGCTACTCCTCCACATAATTGACCATTATGAATATTTAATTTCACTATGATATGGTATTATAACATACTGTTTTGTTTTCTATTTATATTATAATGTATTGTTTTTGTTTTCCCATATCCTCAATATGCCCTCACTTGGTTTGCAGCTTGTCGTGCTGTGAGGGCTTATGTGCATCAGTGATGCTGAGAGCTAAACTATCGGTAGTTTAACTAATGGCAGGGTCTTCCAAGATGGACAGGTCTCAGCTGAGGTGCCAGACCAAGACAAACCACCCATCTGGGCAGCTGCAGAATGGGATAGTGTTGACGGCGGAGGATCACATTTCTGTGACAACTGCAACAACACCAAACTTAAACTGCACGGAAGAAAGGCCCTGCAATCTACTTCTGTATCTTGCCATGAAAACCCAATGGATAGTTACAACAAAACAAATTGTGCTATAGTGCTGGAAGATGAGACCCCCAGGTCGAAAGGCACTCAACTAGCTACTGGGGAAGAGCTGAAGACTTTTCATAGTAAAGCCAGCCCAATCGGGGCTTAGAGGCTACATTTAAAAGAAAACGTGAGCAGGACAGTGCCCTCTCCATCCCCGCGTGCTCTCCCTGGAGGGATCGAGCTTCTGCAGACTCCGGACGCCTCCTCCTGCATCGGCAGCCCAATCGGGGCTTAGAGGCTACATTTAAAAGGAAACACGAGTAGGCGCACCCGCGCCTTGCGGGCCCGTGCCTGAGGGCCTCGCTAGAGGGCCCTTTGACGTGGCCCGTCAAAACCAGTCGAAGTCTATCTAATCCTCGCTCATCCTTCGCCTCATTAGCAGCACGACAAAAACTCGAAGAGCCAGAACCGACCTTAGCTGACAAGACAAACCAAACACCACTAGAGACGCTGCATGGTAATTATCTGCTGCTATTTTACCTACAAATCCATAGTTGCTTCCCATACAACTATGTAGATAGAAACGTAGTAACTCATTTACATTGTGTTACAGAAACAAAGAAACCATTTTTCAACTAAATTACCTGCTAATATTACAATACTCTTGTTGTCAGTTTGATAATTTTAACCAACGTTTTTGTTTGCCATCTGTATTCCAGATATTCCAGAGTACTTATATTACCGCTGTATACTATATATTTTAGTATAATCTTGCAATTGTTCCCTTACAATACACTATCTCCTTACCTGCTATCTACACCTGTTTAACCAGCAATGGATCTAAAAAGATTACTAACACTTACCTTAAACATTTTAATGCTCACGCTAGGGTTTCTACTTTCCCACACCCCTCCCATTCACTCTCTAACTGCATCTACAAACATTTTTAAGCCAGCACACATTCACATAATCCCATATAGGCCCAGACATAACACACAAAGATATAATTACAGAAATCCCTCCATAGACAGATCACACACTCACCAACATATCCATTTTCAAAGGCTAATCCAATTGAACCCAGCACCTATGAATAACCCTATGCAAAACACCACCCATTCAACGCAACTAAATTGCATCCTTTTCAACGCAAGGTCAATTAGGAATAAAATCCCAATTATAATTGATCTTATTACAGATGAAAAACCTCATCTACTCTGTATAACTGAAACCTGGCTAAATAAGTCTGACTCAGTTCTCCTTAACCAACTGGGAGTACACGGTTATGCCATACTTAGCAGTAATAGAGACAGAAAAAGAGGGGGCGGAGTACTCGTAATAGCAAAAGCTCATCTCAACCTTTCACCTACCTTACTAGATAAGCATGAAGGTATTGATATCCTCAGAATTGAAAGTCACACCATGGCCATCTGCCTTATCTATAGACCCCCCACTCCTGACATACAAACCTTAGACATAATACTTGAGGTTGCTTGTAACTCTTCACTGAGAAAGCCCTCTGTTATCTTAGGAGACCTTAACCTTGCCTCCTTACCAAATAGCCAAACATTATCCTTCCTTGAAGCAATGGAGGAAATGGAATTTAAACAAATAGTTACCCACCCCACCCACTGCAAAGGTAACACTCTTGATTTAATTTTCCTACCATCACATTTCACACTCTCACCGCCTTCTACTCCACCCACCACAACTCAGGTACCATGGCCTGATCATTTCATGATACATTTCTCTCTTCCATCCCAACCCACTAACTCTGCTCACAGCAGCGTCAAATGCACAAAACAAAGATTCCGCCAGTTTAACAAGGAAAACTTTCTGGAAGCTATTTCTTCAAAATTAGACAATACCTCAAATAATCTCAATGAACTTGTATCCACTTGGAACTCCATTATTGAGGTGGAAGCGAAATACTTAACTTCAAATAAAAGAAAACCTAGAAATACTTTGTCTGAGAAATGGTACACTTCCGAGCTTGCTGCACTAAAGAAAAACCTTCGGAAATTAGAGGCTAAATGGCGGAAGAAGAAAACCACTGAACTTAGGGTTCAATACTTCACAAACCTTAAAACCTACAAGGAAGCTATTAACAACACAAAAAGATTATACCATACTAATACATTATCTAAGGCTATCAACCGACCCAGGGAACTCTTCGAGATTATTAAATCTCTAACTAAGGTTCCTGATCATACCCTTAACAAAACACCAATAGACCCGCAACGCCTGGCAAACCATTTTGCCAATAAGCTTAAACTAAGCACCCGTCCAGGTATTGTCCTGACCCCTACCACATCAAATACCAGCACTGAGTGGGGCTCATTCCATACAATCTCCAACAAACAACTCTTGGAAACTATATCTAACCTCAATACTACCACTTCATTACTTGATCCCTGCCCAGTGTCTTGGGTTAAGGCAGCAAAATTTGAACTAGCTCCATACATATTGAGAGTTGTAAACCAATCCCTACTGCAAGGCTTCATGCTGGATGACCTCAAATATTCGGCGATTCACCCTCTACTAAAAAATAAAACCCTTAACAGTACTGACCATTCCTCATATCGCCCCATTGCCAGCATACCTTTTTTAGCCAAAATCATCGAAAAGGTAGCTCAGATACAACTACAAGATCATATTGACACCAACTTCCCTTTAGATGACCACCAGTACGGTTTCCGCCCATATCACGGAGTAGAAACCTTACTCATATCCCTTTTTGATTCACTAATCCGAGGTATGGATAATATGAAGCAAGCCTTCTTGCTCATATTTCTTGACATTTCCTCAGCCTTTGACAGTGTTGACCATAATACTCTCCTGTCCAGACTATCTCATCTAGGTTTAAAAAATACCACTCTTGGAGACGGGCAGAGAGAGAAACGCCGGAGGATTCGGAGCAGACCAGCAGCTCCTGGATTGCCGTGGCTGGAGGGAGCCGGAGGATCGGGCAGGCGGCCCCGGGACACCCTTGCATCTGGCGGGGACCTGCTCCCCTTTAAAAGATCTTCCTCTGCAGTTTGCATTGAGATGGGCAGAGAGAGAAACGCCGGAGGATTCGGAGCAGACCAGCAGCTCCTGGATTGCCGTGGCTGGAGGGAGCCGGAGGATCGGGCAGGCGGCCCCGGGACACCCTTGCTTCTTTGGGCCCTTGGATTAAGTATATATTGGATTGTATCTTTCAACCGTGGAGCGTGTCCGCGGGGCGTGGCTCGAAGGGGCGTGGTCAAAGGGGCGGACACGCCCCTTTGGCGCCCCTTCGGCGACACAGCGGCGCCTGTTAGCCTTTCTCTTGTTCTTTATGTTCTTGTATTGTGATATTTCTTGTTTAATTATGGGCAAACGGAAGGGGAAGGGTGCTTCTAAGGTGTCTGAGTCTGCTACTGCGGACAAGCCGAGTGGTCCATTAGATAGGCATTTTCTGCCAGTTCCAGTAGCGCAGTCCTCTCCAGATGGGGTCTCCCTTAATTCTAGCGGGAGATCCCCTCCCCCACTGCCTGTGCCTTTGCAATTGTCTGGGCTTTCCGTGGAGTCTCCGGAAAAAGCAAGTATAATGGAACCTATTGTTTTTCCTAAGCCTGTTCAAGCTGTTTCCCTTAGTATTTCTGAAATTTCGCCAGAACCCCTCGGTGGTGAGATTACCTTAAAAGATATTTGGTCTGTTTTGTTGGTTATTGATAAAAAAATGTCTTCTACTTTAAATGCTCTCTGTCTATTCTCTCAGGAGGCTGTTGTTTCCTTTCAACAGTTAGATGTGAGGGTTAGTTCACTTGATAAGACAGTTGCCAAAATTAGTTCTCAGGTCCCATCGTTAGTGGTGGCTCATGCAGCTAGGGTTAAGGATTCCCTGATAGTATATTCCCGGTTGGAGTCTTTAGAGAATATGTCACGTTCTTGTAATCTTAGATTTTTGAATTTCCCCCAGACTCCTTTGCTTTCTCCTAGAATTCTGCTTGAGAAATATTTCAAAGAAATATTAAAGATACCTGACTCTATTGTAATATCGCAAACTTACTATCTTTTTTCAAGTGTTAAAAAGGTTAGTCCCATTGAGGGTGCTCTTGATGAAATTGTTCCTACTATAGATAATTTAACAGCTTTTCTGGAAGACTCCACGGATAATATCCCTTCTCGTTCTACTCTACTGGTCACATTTGCCTCTCTCGAAGCTAAGCAGCGCATTCTGCGTGCTTTTTTTAAAGTGAAGTCTGCCATGTTCTGTGTTCAGACCATTAACATATTCCCTGATGTTTCTCGCGAGACTCAGCTCCGGAGGAGGCAATTTCTAGCATTGAAACCTAAAGTTTTGGCAATTGGAGCAACCTTTTTCTTACGTTTTCCATGTAAGTGTATTATCAATTATAAGGAAGCTACATATGCTTTTATGGATGTAATTCAGTTAGAGAAATTTGTTCTTGATCATTCTGGCACAGCTGTGGGGGATTATCCTGGTTCATAGATAGATATTCTCCGATATTGTAGGCCTTAGGGCTTTGTTTTCTAATTGTTTATGTTTTTCTTTCTTGGTAAACTCTGCCCATGCTCCATAATGTGGACTTTATCATGTTTATTTTCATTCATGTTATTTTCTTATTGTATTTTGTACTGAGATTTTCCTTTGTTAATTTGGTGTAAGTTTTCATCAAAATCAAATAAAAAATAAAAAAAATAAAAAAAAAATACCACTCTTAACTGGTTTAAATCTTACATTTCAAATCGGTTCCAGTATGTTCATATAGATTATTCCCACTCACTACCATTCCCTCAAGGACGTGGTATCCCACAAGGATCCTCACTCTCCGCATTAATTTTTAACCTCTATATCCAACCTATTTGCACAATCTTTCAACGCCACAATCTAAGCTATTTTATCTATGCAGACGACATCATGCTGTTTGCCCCTTGTGACATAACTAACCTTAATTTCAACAAAATCGCCACCTGCCTCTCTGAAGCTGAACAGTGGCTCCGCTCAATCCATATGGACATCAACTTCAAAAAGACTGAAGCACTCTTCGTAACCAGAAATACCAACTTCACCCCTCCAGCTTCCATCAACCTAATGAACATTACTCTCCCAGTCAAATCTGAAATTAAATACCTTGGAGTTACACTAGACAAAATGCTAAGCATGACACACCACATAAAACAGACAGCCAAAACTATATTTTTTAAGCTCAGAACCATACAGCAACTCAGACCACTCATTGACATCAATGATTTCAGAACAGTTGTCCAGGCTCTCATTATGCCACATTTAGAGTTCTATAATGGCATACTCCAAGGGACATCTAAAAATAATCTACACATCCTTCAAAGAGCTCAGAATGTCACTGCTCGAATCATTGCAAAAGCCAAAATATTCGATCACATCTCCCCTATCCTATACGCTCTCCACTGGCTTCCAATCTCTAGTAGGATTCAATATAAAACCCTTGTCACCACTTTTAAACTCATTAATGACTTAGCCCCATCTCAGTTAGCATCATTACTTAAGACTCCTCCAGAAAACAGACTTAGAAGAAAAACAAATCTCAACATGCTATTAATTCCCAATGCCGTGAGAAAATCGAAACAAATAACCACCAACACTGCTTTTTCATATTATGCTCCCAGCCAATGGAACAAACTACCACTAAACCTAAGAGAGATTAAGGACCTTATCTCTTTCAGGAAGGAACTTAAAACCTACCTGTTTAGTCAACATTACAGCAACCTACAACCTACAATCGAATATAATACACAAGAATACACAACTAACCAAACACAACTCTACCCCACCTAATCCAAGACTCACTCCAGTTAGCATCTGCTTATCACCATCTCTGATACTTCTCACTAGCTAAATCCTAACTAATTCCTTTAATAACTATTCTGAACAGCCCCCCTCCCAACACTGTACATACGATTACAAATAACTATTGTAAATAGTTTTGTTTTAACCATGTAAATAACTTACACACTGTTTTCTTTGTAACATAGTTATTATGTTTCCATTAATGTTCTATGTAATACAATATTTCACTGTATGTTATATTGTTTTTAAGTTCCTTGTAAACTGCCCCTGATCTCTGGAAGGGGCGGTATAGAAATAAAACACAAATAAATAAATAAATAAATTTATGATGTGGTTGGATCAAAGCCCTCGGGATGTCTGACTGCTGATGTAGCTGCGCATGAAATGAGAGTCAGAAGCTGTAAAGATGTCTTATGCATTGGAACATGGAACGTATGAAGCATGAACCAAGGGAAGTTGGAGGTGGTCAAGAATGAAATGGAATGTGTACAACTTGATCTGTTGGGTGTCAGCGAACTGAAATGGACTGGCATAGGGCACTTTGCATCAGATGAACACATGATCTACTATGCTGGAAATGAAAGACAAAGAAGAAATGGTGTTGCATTTATAATAAAGAAGAAACTTGCAAGAACTGTAATGAAATACAATGCAGTCAGTGAACGCTTAATCTCTATTCGTCTACGAGGAATGCCTATCAACACAACTATAATTCAAGTATATGCCCCAACAACAGCTGCAGAAAAGAATGAAATTGAAGAGTTCTATCAACAAGTACAAGCTGAAATTGACAGAACATGCAAACAGGATATCCTGATAGTCATGGGTGACTGGAACACAAAAGTTGGCAACAAAGAAGAAGGCAAAGTAGTTGGAAAATATGGACTTGGCAACAGAAATGAAGCTGGAGAAAGCCTGATAGAATTCTGCAAGACCAACGATCTATTCATTTCAAACACCTTCTTCCATCAACACAAGCGGCGACTGTACACATGGACTTCACCCAAAGGATTGTATAAAAATCAAATTGACTACATCTGTGGAAGTCAACGATGGAAAAGTTCTATAACATCAACAAAGACAAAACCTGGAGCTGACTGTGGTACAGATCATCAACTACTAGTAAGCTAAAGTTGAAAAAGAACAAACCACTCATGAATGCAGCAAAATATGACCTTGAGAATATACCACTGGAATTTAAAGACTGCCTGCAAAATCGATTTGCTGCTTTAGATACAAATGACAGAGCTCCAGAAGGGTTATGGAATGACATCAAGAAGATTGTGTTGGAAGAAAGCGAGAAGTCTCTACAAAAGGTGAAAAAGCAAAAACGACCAAAATGGATGACGGAAGAAACTCTGAAAATTGCCCAGAAACGCCGAGAAGCTAAAGCCAGAGGAGAAAGAAAGACAATAACAGAACTCAGAGATTTCCAACGTGCAGCAAGACAGGACAAGGAAAAGTACTACAACGACGCATGCAAGGAAACAGAAGAAGAAGCTATTAGAGGAAGAACAAGATCGGCTTTCCTAAAGCTACGAGAGTTAAAGAAAAAGTTCAGCCTCAAATTGGAATGTTACAAGATGCTCAAGGTTTCTATGTTTAATGTTGCTGAGAAGATCAAGAAAAGGTGGAAGGAATATACAGAGTTTTTATATGATAAAGATCAAGTGGACCAACAGCCGTTTCAACCTGTACCTTATGATCGGGAACCATTGGTGATGAAAGAAGAAGTTAAAGCAGCATTGAAAGCCTTATCAAAGAACAAAGCACCAGGCATTGATAGCATTCCCATAGAAGTATTACAGCAATCTGATGCAGCTGTTACCGTACTTACAAGGCTCTGCCAAGAAATATGGAAGACAACATCATAGCCAACTGACTGGAAAAGATTTGTGTTTATACCAATACTAAAGAAAGGTGATCCAACTGACTGTGGAAATTATCGCACAATCGCTCTGATCCCACATGCCAGCAAGATTCTACTGAAGATTATTCAAAAGAGACTACAACCATACCTGGAACAAGAACTACCTGAAGTGCAAGCAGGGTTCAGGAAAGTGCGAGGAATGAGAGACATCATTGCGGATGTGAGATGGATCCTTGAAAAGACTAAAGAATACCAAAAGGATATCTATTTGTGCTTTATCGACTATAGCAAGGCTTTTGACTGTGTAAACCATGAGAAACTCTGGGCTACATTAAGAAGCATGGGTATACCAGAACACCTGATCGTACTCTTGCACAATCTGTACATTGATCAAGAAGCAACAGTTCGAATGGATCAAGGAGAAACAGAATGGTTTAAAATAAGCAAAGGTGGAAGACAAGGCTGCATACTTTCCCCCTACCTGTTTAATTTATATGCAGAACAAATCATCAGAGAAGCAGGATTGTATGAAGACAACTGAAGTGTGAAGATTGGTGGAAGACTCATCAACAACCTTCGCTATGCTGATGATACCACATTACTGGCTGAAAGTGAAGATGATCTGAAACATTTGCTTCTCACATTCAAAGAACATAGTCTCAAAATGGGCCTGCACCTTAATGTAAAGAAGACAAAGATCATAACAACTGGCATAATCAACAGGTTCATCATTGAAGGAGAAGAAATTGAAATCGTGAACAACTTTAACTGACTTGGATCAACTATCAATAAAGAAGCAACAAGCAGTCAAGAAATCAGACGACACATTGCTCTTGGCAGAATGGCTATGAAAGACCTAGATAAAATTCTCAAGAGCAGAGATGTCTCTCTCCATACAAAGATTTGACTTGTTCAAGCCATGGTATTTTCAATAACATCATATGGATGTGAAAGCTGGACAGTAAAAAAGATAGACAGGAAGAAAATTGATGCCTTTGAATTAAACATAGAAACATGATGACAGTAAAAGACCACATGGCCTATCTAGTCTGTCCTTCCATAACAACAACTACAACAGCCCACTTTTTACCTTTAGAGATCCTCTGTGTTGGTTCCATGCTTTTTTGAATTCAGTTACTGTCCTCAACTTTGACCATTCCGCTTTTGTGTAAAGGCACCACATGAGCCTCTCTCCAGTCCTTTGGCACCACTCCCGACTCCAACGAGGCATTGAAAAGGTCAGTCAGTGGAGTTGCTAGAACGTCCCCAAGTTCCCTCAGTATTCTGGGGTGTATCCCATCCGGTCCCATCGCTTTGTCTACTTTAAGTTGAGCTAGTTTCTCACGAACACAGTCTTCTGAAAATTGTTCAAGATGTCCCTCGCTTCTGTTCCTATTTGTGTATTTGTGGGTGTTTTCTGAGGTCCTGCTCCTGGTTCTTCATCTGTGAACACAGAACAAAAATATTTGTTAAGCAATTCCGCTTTATCCTTATCAGCTTCTACATATTCCCCCCCCCCCTGCACCCTTGAGTCTGACAATACCACTTTTGCCCTTCCTTTTCTCACTAATATATCTGAAAAATGTCTTATCCACCCATTTTATTGCATTGGCTATTTCCTCCTCCTTTTGAATCTTTGCCTTCTTGACTACTTTGCTAGCTTCTCTAAGTTTTTCCAAATACAGATGCCTGTCTTCCTCTCTCTGTGATCTCTTGTATTTCATGAAGGCCTCCCTCTTTTTCTTCATTTTTTCAGCTACTTCCTTAGAAAACCATAGCGGTCTCCTTTTCCTTTTGCCTTTATTTACCATTTTAACAAAAAGGTTGGTTGCCCTTAAAATATCCCCTTTCAGTTTTGCCCACTGTTTTTCTACATCCCCCAGCTGTTCCCATCCCACTAATGACTCCCTGAGGTATTGGCCCATCTTTGCAAAGTTAGTCTTCCTAAAGTCTAAGATCCTCACCTTGGAATGGATTCTAACAGCCCTAGTGCTAATACTGAACCACACCATCTGGTGATCACTGGATGCAAAATGATCTCCCACTACAACATCAGGAACACTTTCACCATTGGTAAGCACCAAGTCCAGTATGGTCCCTTCACGTGTGGGGTCTGTTACCAATTGCCTGAATAGTTCTCCCTGTAGAGAATCCAGGATCTCCTTACTTCTAGATGATACTGCAGCAGGAATGTGCCAATCAACATCTGGCATATTGAAATCTCCTATCAGTAGCACTTCCCCTTTCCTAGTAATGCTGCGTATGTCTTCAATTAACTCTCTGTCCACCTCTTCCTCTTGTGAGGGAGGTCTGTATATCACACCAATGCAAATAGATTTCTCTTTCCCTCTTTCTAGTTTATGCATTGGCTATGGTGCTGGCGGCGAATACTGTGTATACCATGGACTGCCCGAAGAACAAACCAGTCGGTACTAGAGCATATCAAACCTAAGCTTTCTTTAGAAGCTCAGTTGACAAGACTTCGACTTTCATACTTTGGACACATCATGCGAAGAGAGAGATCATTAGAGAAAGACATCATGCTTGGCAAGATAGAAGGTAAACGCAAAAGAGGAAGGCCAGCAATGAGATGGATCGATACAATAACAGCAGCTACGGGTACCAGTCTGTCAACAATGAGCCGCCTGACTCAAGACCGAACACAATTTAGGATAGCTATCCAGAGGGTCGCCATGAGTCGACTCCAACTCGACGGCACTTAACAACAACAACAACATTCTCAATATGTAAGCTTTTGTTGTATTGTCAACTACTTTGATTGAAGGATAAGGTGGTATACAAAACTGGTTAAATAAATAAATAAATAAATGACCTGGACGTGGGAATAGTGAGTGAGATAATCAAATTTGCAGATGACACAAAATTATTCAAAGTTGTTAAAACCCAAGAGAATTGTGAAAAATTGCAAGAGGACCTTGATAAATTGGAAGACTGGACGTTCAAATGGCAGATAAAATTTAATGTGGACAATGGCAAAGTTATGCACCTAGGAAAGAACAACCCAATATATGGTTACATTATGCAAGGTTACACATTAGGAACCACCACTCAGGAAAAATATTTAGACGTCATCGTGGATAACACATTGAAACCCTCCACCCAATGTGCAGTGGTGGCCAAGAAAGCAAATAGAATGCTAGGAATCATAAAGGGATCAAGAATAAAACAAAGAATATTATAATACCTCTATATCGTTCCATGGTGCTACCGCACCTTAAATATTGTGTGCAATTCTGGTGCCATATCTTAAAAAGGATATAGCAGAATTAGAAAAGGTACAGAGAAGAGTCACCAAAATGGCAAAAGGGATGGAAGGATACCCCTATGGGGAGAGGCTAGAAAGGTTAGGGCTCTTCAACCTGGAAAAGAGACGACAGAGGGGAGATATGATAGAGGTCTATAAATTAATGAATGGAGTGGAACGGGTAAATGTAGATCAATTGTTTACATCATCAGAATATAAAAAGACTAGGGGACATGCAATGAAGCTACAGTGTAACCTATTTAAGACTAATAAGAGAAAATATTTTTTCACTCAACGCGTAATCAAACTCTGGAATTTGTTACTGGAGAATGTAGTAAAAGTTGTTAGTGTAGCTGGGTTTAAAAAAGATTTATGGAAAAGTCCATAAAACATTATTATAGGGGACCCTGGAAATCCACTGCTTGCCCCAATACAAGCATTGTGGAACCTGTGTCTTTTGGGGAAACTGCTAGGTACTTCTGACTTGGATTGGCCACTGTTGAAAACAGGATACTGGGCTTGATGGACCGTGGTGTGACCCAGTATGGCATATCTTATGTTCTTATGTAAGGCTTTTCCCCAAAATCAGGAACATCCTCCCTCTAGGCCCTTCCAGTCTTGGATGAAGGAACACACTACACATCCTTTCTCCCAGTGGGTTCCTGAAACCCCTCTGCTGTTCTCTTGGTGAAAAGAAGACACAAGAGCACAGTCCCTCTACAGGAACCACACGCTCTCTTTTTTTCAGCCTGGAAGAAGAAAGGGAAAGATAATTATCCTTCCAAAACATCTCTCATTTTAATCTAAGTAACATTTCTAACTGTTCCCCTGACATCAAGCCCAATGGGGAAAGCCAGCTAGCAAAGCGCTTCCTGATATTACATTATACAACGAAGTGGCAACTTTTTTAGCCCCACAGCATAATATCAGTCACTGGGTCACACAAGCACTGCTTGGTTCTGACTGCAGGGGAAACAAGCATTAGAAGAAACAAGGTAAGAAGTGCATTCCTCCTTTCCATGGGAAAACAGACAGTCCTCTTTGGGCATCAGTGGCTCTGGTCTCTCATCGGAGGGAGAGGAAGGGACCAGACAGTTGAGCAGGCTGTGTGCTTAGAAAAAACAAAGAGACCATAGGGTCTTTTTTTGCCATCATGTTCTCCGTTTCTATGTTTCAGTGCAGGATTCACCACCTTGGTTTCTCCATCTGCTTCAGATATATGTTTCCATTGATAGTATATCTACTGGCAAGCCAAGCAGACTACTTCTCACTGAGGACTTCGGAGGTATCAACACAGAAGATTTTCCAGATAGAAACAGGATGGCAGAAAAAGACCACATGGCCTATCTAGTCTGTCCTTCCATATCACCCACTACAACAGTCCCCTTTTTTCCTTTAGACATCCTCTGTGTTTGTCCCATGCTTCTTTGAATTCAGATACTGTCCTCATCTCTACCACCTCCACTGGGAGACTATTCCATGGATCCACCACTCTTTCCGTAAAGAAATATTTCCACATATCACGCCTGAATCTATCCCCTTTCACCCTCATCCCATGTCCCTTCGTAGCAGAGCTTGCTTTCAGTTGAAAGAGGCCCTCCTCCTGTGCATTTATGCCATGGAGGTATTTAAACATCTCAATCATATTACCTCTTTCCCGCCTTTCCTCTAAGGTGCAAAAAATTGAACTACAAGTTTTCATGTACCTGATGCAGGGTCAAAGGTTTTTTCAGACCCGAAACGTGTCACGTCATATGTTTTGGATATTGTGGTAAACGGAGGTTGGACACATTTTGCTATACGCCGTGGTTCTGGTGGTTTAAAAGGGAACCTTATCTTCATCGCAAGCTAAGTGACATGGTTTACCTTTCTAATGATTAAAAAGAGAGACAACAGCGAGAGTGTGGTTGTTACATTTCCCTCTCTTGGGTTTGTTTTGCTCCAACAAAAAAATAAAAAAAATGAGGGTTCCTTCTTTCTAATTTTGTTTTCAGAGTTCAATTTTTTGTATTTCTATTCCACTCTGAATAGGGTTTCTTTTTAGCTTTGTCTTTCCTCTAAGGTGTACATATTAAGATCCTTAAGTCTGTCCTCATATGCTTTATAATGAAGACCACTAACCATTTTAGTAGCAACCCTCTGTCCTGACTCCATCCTGTTTATATCCTTTTGAAGGTGCGGTCTTCAGAATTGCGCACTATTCTCCAAAGGAGGTCACACCAAAGACTTATACAGAGGCATTATCACCTTTTTTCTGCTAGCCATTTCTCTCCGTATGCACCCAAGCATCCTTCTAGCTTTTGCTGTCACCTTTTCTACCTGTTTAGCTACTTTCAGATCGTCAGACACAACCACGCCTAGGTCCCGCTCTTCTTTAGTGGACAGAAGTACCTCCCCCCTTACAGATACTTTGGCAGTGATTAGAAGACATATGCAGAAGTATCAGATTCAAACACCAGAGAACCTGCTGGTGTCAGAGTCCCGGCCAAATCTGCACCATTGCCTCCCTCTCTCGTACAGCTGGCCATGGGGTCAGTAATCGGAGACAGAAGCACAGAGACTAAGAGCAGGACTTGTTCAGCCTGGTCTTCATGATCTCCATGGGTTTGTAGATACGTAATTGCAGATCTGCCGAGTTACCTGGTTGTAGGCGCATGGCGTTTTGATTTGGAGCAGTATCGCTATAGTCCCTTCTTCATTGAGATCAGTGCTGCACGTCCTACAATGCCTCAGGACGTGCTTGTCAGGAATCCAGGAATGGCCTAAAAAACCCCTCTTGAAATTGCCAAGTTGGAAATTGTGTGATTGCAGATGTGCCCGTGCAGCAATTTTGGAAAGCTACAGAAATGTTGTATGTATGTAACCCCTTGCACAGGTTTTTATTTCCATTTTAATTATGCTGCAGAGAAAAAAAAAGATTTACCAAATCTTTACCACATTTTGTGTGCATCCTATGTACGGCATTTCACAATCACTTCACTTATTCTCCACAAGGCCCCCAGACAATGGTTAAAATCTACCAGGTCTGCTGGGGGTGGGGAATAAACAGTCTGAAAGCATTAAAGGTTATTGAAGGGTTGCAACCTTGTTAGACGCCATCAAGCAATTAATCTTGACTGCTTTGTACAGTCCGTGTGCCCTGTGAGTCAGAAAATGAGGCTGTTGGCAGGAGTAAGCAGTCAGCTGGTTAGGTGGAAAGATGGTTTGTCCTCAGCTTGCAGCAGATGGCGCTCTAAGACCTTGGAGGAAGCTTATTGATTCTCCTAAATCAGTCAAGCCATCAACCAGTCAGTTCCTTTCATAGTAATGTAGCTGTCAGCAGATAATTGGCCTGCCCAGGTTTCCAAGCTACCCCCTGCCAATTGTGTAACCATAGCCCCTATTCAATCGGTGATGTCCTCTGTGCCAGTCCCTGGGGAGCTTGAATTCTGTCACTGTGTTGTTTGTGACCACTTCTGCAGGTTGAGAATTCCTGACATCCATCTCCCTCTCAGTTACAAAAAAAAAAAAAGAGGATCCTCTTGCATTCATTGCATTGATATTTCACAAGAAGTGCATTGGCTACCTGCAAAATAACATGCACATTTTAAATGCTTATGTTTGATTCATTAATGTTTCAATGGAGGTGTGAAGACACAGCTGTTATCCCCGGTGCAATGTTATAATCCACGGCATTCTCTATGGTCTAGCCAAAAAGATTTGCTAGCGATACCTACAGTATCAGCAGCTCGTCAAACCACGATGTGCTCTCTTGCATGCCCACTACGATGGAAATTTCCTCCAATTTTGAAAAAAATGTAAAAACATTTATTTCACATTGCTTTCATTTGATCTAATGATGAGGACAGCTTGTTTTAAGTGCTTTGTGTATGTTTTTACTGTTTATGCATATTATTTTAGTATTCAGCTTAGAAGAAAATTTGATAAGCAAGCTATACTGTCTATTTAATAGTAATAATAACAATAATAATTCCCTCTGAGCCCCATCTCCTGACCTCTTGTCCTTGGACTTCTTTCCATTTTGAAAATGTCGCCTTTCACTGGGCATTAAGATAAATAACATGCAGGTGGTATAGTTCTGCCTTTGCTTGTAATGCCAAGAGGATCTGCTGCTTTGTAAAAATCTTTCTCAAAGGAGGCTTAACAGCAGAACTTTCCATAAAAACACAGAGTTAATACAGAATGAACAGTGAAATCCTTATGAAAACATTGCAAATTAGCAATGGATCATTAAACGGGTCTTTCTGAAGATATTAAAAAATGAAAATCTAATCCCGGAAACAATTTACAAGAGACAAAAATGCTGTTTTGCTTCTGGTACAAATATTTCCATGCTTCATCAGTAAGGGCCTCTTACTGGCATAAGAGTATGCGACCTACTAAACCTTCAAGATATTCTCATCAAGTGAGAGAATGTGAATCAGGAATTCAGCACTCAGCTGGACTGAAGTTCAAAGGCAGGAAGCCAGGGGCACAAGTCAGGGGATAGAACACAGCCTGAGCTTGGCAATCCATTGCCACTATGCAAAGGAGCATGTGAAAATAGCTACTCAATTGAGCTGGCCTGAACTGGAATTCAGAGAGCAAGCACCGCAGGTGAACTCCAAGGCTGCATTTTGTGAAGTTCTTTATTTATAGCTATCCAACAAGGTTTTACAAGAGACAGCACTTTCTACCACTTGTTTAACGAGGAAAGACAAATTGCTGTAACCCCATTATGTAATCCAGTGCTGACCAATGCACAATTATAGGGAAATGTTCATCACAACGAGGCACATTTCAAATGGGACATCCAATCTGGGGCGTCAAAGCCGGAACGTCTGAAAAGAAAGGCGGCTCGTGCAAGTTCAGGCACAATTTCAGAAACGTGGATGTGCCCGATATGCACGTATATCAAACCTCTCTATAGACGTCCGCAGGAGAGCCTTTCAGAACCAGGACGTCTAATAGCATGATGGCCACAGGAGTGGCTTAGGAGCACGGCGGCCAGCACTCAGATCCCAGTGTGAGCCTTCGTTATCCAAGGCTAGTCCCTTCATTCTCCATCTTCTCTGCACTCTCTGGATGTTTTAAGTTTAAAACAAGCACTTTCCTGATGCCTATTCGTGTCTGGAGCAGGTATAAACATGGACGTGGCATTTCTGGGACCTGAACGTGGACGTGTAAGTACACTGTCACTCCCTGGAAACGCCTCCCCCACACCCCCATGCCTACTTGGACGTCCCTGCACCAGAGACATCTGCGAGCGTCATTTGTGGCATGACTACGGAGACGTGTCCATGATTTTGACATCCACAGGGAGACATGCACGTCTTCAAATGTCCAAATCACAACTAAACCATTTAAAATGACCCTCAATGTGTGTGAGAATGACAATCTGATAACCATAAAAAATATAGGAAAATAAACATTAGAGAGAGAGAGAGAGAGAGAGAGCAGAGTCTAATGATACAGGCTCACAGAATAGACTGCTGGCCTCAGGAACTGTGTCACACAAAAAGGAAGACTGTTCAGCTGGTTCAAAAATGACAAAGATGATCCTCTGAAAGGAAACTACACATTTATAAGGGCACTTCATAAGAAAAGTAGCCCCCAGCTGAAGTATCTTTGATCTCAACAATAGAAAGGTTTGTCTCCTTGTTTAAGTTATTCTTAGCCACATCAGGAAAAGTCATAGAAACAGAAATATGATGACAGAAAAAGACCACATGGCCTATCTAGTCTGTCCTTCCATATCAACAACTACAACAGTCCCCTTTTTACATTTAGAGATCCTCTGTGTTTGTCCCATGCTTTTTTGAATTCAGTTACTGTCCTCATCTCTACCACCTCCACTGGGAGACTATTCCACGGATCCACTACTCTTTCCGTAAAGAAATATTTCCACTTATCACTCCTGAATTTAACCCCCTTCACCCTCATCCCAGGTCCCCTCGTAGCAGAACTTGCTTTCAGTTGAAAGAAGCTCTCTCCCTGAACATTTATGCCACGGAGGTATTTAAACATCTCAATCATATCACCTCTATCCCGCCTTTCCTCTAAGGTGTACATATTAAGATCCTTCAGTCTGTCCTCATATGCTTTATAATGAAGACCACTAATCATTTTAGTAGCCACCCTCTGCACCGACTCCATCCTGTTCACATCCTTTTGAAGGTGCGGTCTCCAGACTTTCACACTATACTCCAAATGAGGCCTTTTTTCTGCTAGCCATTCCTCTCCGTATGCACCCAAGCATCCTTCTAGCTTTTGCCGTTGCCTTTTCTACCTGTTTAGCTACTTTAAGATCATCAGACATAACTACGCCTAGGTCCCGCTCTTCTTTAGTGGACAAAAGTACTTCACCCCCTATACTATATTGCTCCCTTGGATTGTTGCAGCCCAAATGCATGACCTTACATTTTTTAACATTAAATCCCAGCTGCCAAATTCTAGACCATTCTTCAAGCTTAGCTAGATCCCTCCTCATGTTATCTACACCATCTCCAGGAACAAGCAGGAATGAGTCTTCACATATGGGTATCGTCGGTACCGACGGAGCCTGCGCGGGAACGCTCCCCAGCGTCCAGTAAGAAAGCTTTTGGGAGCATCCCACAGCGCCTGCGCGCTGCCTTCCCGCCTTTCCCAACCGCCTCTCTCCAGTTCTTCTTTTCCGCGGAGCCAGCAGGTCGTCTCCCTGTCACCGCTGAAGAATTTCTTTATTTTTTTCTAATTCTTTGGTCTCGCGTCTGCCTTCTTCGACGTCGGACCGGTACCGCTGGTCTTTTCTTTCTTTCTTCTTAAAAAAAAAAAAAACTACTGTTTCCCACTTCTGTGCAATTTTTTCTTCAGCCTTAGGCCTAGGAAATATTTTTCCTCATGGAAAAGCCCGCCTCCGGGTTTAAAAAGTGCACAAAGTGCAGCGGTACTATTTGTCACCGACACCCATGACTGGTGTCTAAAATGTTTGGGTCCTGACCATTCCATCACGGATTGTGCGTCCTGTTCCATGATGTCTAAAAGAGGTTGACAGAACCGAGCGGCTAAGCTCAGTACCCTGTTTACCTCTGATGCAGCTTCGGTGGCATCGACGTCTTCCAGGGCTTCTTCTTCCTCTCATGGATCTCAGGTAACCAAACATAAGTCCAGCCGGTCCTCGAAGGGTAGATCTCCCTCTAAGCATCGAGATGCCTCCGGGCTTGCCCTCGAGGATTCTACACTGGCAAAATTACCCCGGCGGGAAGCCCCGGCTTCCAGAGCTTCATCTATGGGGTCACAGGTTGACATCGATGGCGTGGCCTCGACCGATCACCTGTTGCCATGTTCTGGGGTACCGGTGGTTTCCACTGGTATCGACATCCAGACATTGGTGGCGTCGATGGATCAGAATATTCTGACCATGCAGCGTGCCATTACGGCATTCATACAGGCTGCGACGCCTCCGGTACCGCAACAAACTCCATTGTCGGTACCGGTTCCGGCACCGATATCGGTTCCGGTACCGGGACCGATTGCATCGGCTTCGGTGTCGACTGCAGCGGTACCCTGTTCTATGATGCCCATCGGTACCGAACCGATACCGATCACTCCCGATGTCGATACCACTCGGTACGTGTATCGGGCTCTGCAGGAGCGTCCAGACAGGCGATACTTCGATTCCTCTGAGGACTCTGATGAATCAGAGGCTTCTGTCGAAGCATCGGTACTCCTTCCTCAGGAGCCTTCTTCTCCAAAAAGGAGAATGTCTCCTCCAGAAGACTTGTCTTTCCAAGACTTCATTAGGGAAGTGGCCAGGGGCCTCTCCAATTCTGTAGCCCCTGAGTCAGAGCCTAGAGCCAAACAATTGGATATTTTACAATATCCTAAGGCTGCTAAGGAGGCAGCTACTTTACCAATTCATGAGATACTTTATGATTACATGTTGGGCATATGGGAGACTCCTCTCACCACCTCCCCTCATTCTCGCAGGTTGGACACCATGTACCGTGTTCCTCCCTGTCCTGGCTTTCATAAGACTCAACTTCCTCACCACTCTATTGTGGTGGAGTCTGCCATGAAGAAGATAAAGAGTGCAAAAAGGCACTCATCTAATCCTCCATGAAGAGAATGCAGAACCTTAGATGCTTTTGGCCGGAGAATTTTCCAGGCCAACATGCTTACTGCCGGAATCAACTCCTATAGTCTCTATATGGGGATGTTTCTAAAAGAAGTTACAGATCATCTGCAGACTTTAGCCCCTTTTATTTCAGAAGATAAAAGGGAGGAGTTTCTCACCTGGCTTAAACATGCCCAGGATGTTTCCAAATTTTCCAACCTTGCAGCCTTTGACTCTTTTGAGTGTGCCAGCAGAGCCTCGGCTATTGCCATAGGTGCACGCAGAGTTGCTTGGTTACAAGCTTCTGATTTGGAACCCTGGGTCCAAGATGGATTAGGAAATCTTCCTTGTACAGGTGAAAACCTTTTTGGAAAGCATTGGCAAGCAAAGGCCACTCAGATGGATTCTGAAAATTCTGCTTTAGATAGACTTTCAAAGTCTACTTCTGCTCCTGTTAAAAAAAGGTTGTTCAAAAAGGCTCTTTATCCCAAAAAGGGGAGATATTATCCTGTTTATGGTCAGCAGACATCTTCTGCAGGTCGTTTTGCTGCAAAGCGTCAGCAACAACCTAAACAGGCCAAGCCTAAGGCTGCAAGGACTGTTACGGCCCAACAGCCTCAGCCTCCTCAGGGCCTTTGACTTACAACTAGAGAACTTAGACTTTCTGGCTCTAGAAGAACCAGAGCCTCTCACTATTCCAGGAAGGTTAGCTCACTTTGCTCCCAGATGGGAACAAATCACAGCAGAGCAATGGACCCTCTCCATCATAAGGGAGGGGTACAAGCTTCATTTCTTAAACCTTCCTCCTCACACCATGGTGAGACAGTTCAATTCTCCAACATCTCTCCTCGACCTTCTGGGTCAGGAGATTGCTACCCTTCTTGCCCAAAAAGCAATAGAAGTGTATTTCCTGGCCTGGAGTGACCAACAAGAAACAGACCCTTTACAAGAAGAAGTACCCCTTCTTCAACAGGGCTCAGGGTTCTACTCCCCCTATTTTCTTATCCCAAAGAAAACAGGGGGTTACAGACCCATTTTAGATCTCAGAGAATTGAACAACTTTCTATGCAAGGAGAAATTTAAGATGATTTCTCTCGGTGCTCTCCTTCCATACCTTCAGAGTCAGGATTGGCTTTGTTCTCTAGATCTCAAGGATGCGTACACCCATGTCCTCATCCATCCAATACACAGAAGGTTCCTTCGGTTCCTTTATCAAGGAAAGCACTACCAATACAGAGTGCTTCCTTTCGGTCTGGCCTCTGCACCAAGCGTGTTCACAAAATGCATGGCAGTAGTAGCTGCATTTCTACGCACTCTAGGAATATTCGTATTCCCATATCTGGACGACTGGCTCATTCGAGCTCCATCCCAGTCAGAGGCCCAGACTTCCCTAGCCTGCACAAGGCGTGTTCTTCAGTATCTGGGACTTGTAATAAACATCCCAAAATCCCATCTCACCCCTACTCAGTCACTAGAGTTCATAGGGGCCTTGCTGGATACCACAACTGCAAGGGCCTATCTTCCTCAGGCCCGTTGCCTACGCTTGGTGCAGTTAGCCTCCCAGATACAGTTAAAGTCCCATTTAACTGCTCGAGAGATGTTACAACTACTAGGCCACATGGCATCCACCGTGCATGTGGTTCCATATGCTCGCCTTCACATGAGGGCAGCTCAATGGACTTTGTCCACCCAATGGACTCAGGCATCAGGTTGCCTGTCAGACAAAATAGCAAACTCCAGTCACCTATTTTGGTCTCTCCAGTGGTGGAAGTCCCCTCCAAATCTGTTGCTGGGGTCCCCTTTTCAGCAGTCGCTACCCCAAGCAACTCTGACAACAGATTCTTCTCCAATGGGTTGGGGAGCTCATCTGCAGGATCTCTCCACCCAGGGCATCTGGTCTCCACAGGAGACTTCTCTGCATATCAATCTCTTGGAACTCAGAGCAATATTCTTAGCTCTCAGAGTCTTCCATTCCCTGCTCAGCTACAGGACAGTCCTCATCCATACGGACAACCAAGTAGCCATGTTCTATGTAAACAAGCAGGGCGGGACTGGCTCTCTGTCACTTTGCAATGAAGTTTTGCGACTGTGGGCCTTCGCCAGAGAGCATCACATCCATCTTCTGGCAGTATATCTTCCAGGCATTCAAAACTCTTGGGCGGACAGACTCAGTCGAGTTCTGCTCCCACACGAGTGATCCCTCCACATGGACCAGGTAGCCAGGATTTTTCGAATTTGGGGAACCCCGGACATAGACCTCTTTGCAAGTCCGTGGAATGCCAAACTTCCCCGGTTCTGTTCCAGAATTCCGTGTCAGGCAGTTCAGGCCAAGGATGCCTTCCTCCTTCACTGGGGTCAAGGCTTCCTTTACGCCTTTCCACCCATTCCCCTAATTCCCAAAACTCTCTTCAAGCTTCAGAGAGATCGAGGGTCTATGATCCTCATAGCACCACATTGGCCACGCCAAGTGTGGTACCCTCTACTTCTGCATCTCTCTCAAGCTCCTTCCCTGGACTTGGGATCTGCTCCAGACCTCCTGTCCCAGGAGGAGGGAACGTTATGGCATCCAAATCCCCAGTCTCTCCATCTCAGGGCCTGGTTGCTGAAGGCCTAGACCTTCAAGATTTGCATCTTGTATATATATGTATATAGTTAACCCAGTTATCCAAGTTTGTACTCCTGTTCAATGTAAAACCTGACAGTTTGTCGTTATGGTCGTTGTTGTTATGATGTAAACCGCGCTGATTCTAAATAGCGCGGTATATAAGAAACTGTAATAAATAAATAAATAAATAAATAAATCTTTCTCAGCAGGTGAAGGATATCCTTCATGCTTCCAGAAAGCCTTCCACTAGACGTTCCTATGCTTTCAAATGGAAAAGGTTTACCATTTGGTGTGCAGAGAAGGGTCTTAACCCCCTTGCAATACCTCTGAATTCTTTACTAGAGTATTTGCTGCATTTATCCCATGCAGGCCTTAAAACGAATTCAGTAAGAGTCCATTTGAGTGCTATTTCAGCATCCCTCAAGCCTCTCAATGGACAACCTATTTCCTCTCATCCTCTTATTGCAAGATTCATGAGAGGCCTTCTTTTAACTAAACCTCCCATTAGACCACCTCCAGTGGCATGGGATTTGAATCTAGTTCTTGGTCAGCTTATGAAGCCACCCTTTGAACCCTAAGCCACTACCTCCTTGAAATTCCTTTCCTGGAAAGTTCTTTTTCTCATTGCAGTCACCTCAGCTCGCCGCATCAGTGAGCTGCAAGCCTTGGTGGCTAATCCTCCTTATACAAGGTTCCATCATGACAAGGTAGTCCTCAGGACCAATCCACACTTTATGCCTAAAGTGGTCTCACCTTTTCATCTGAACCAGTAGGTGTATTTACCTGTCTTTTTTCCAGGACCTCATGCATCAAGTGCAGAGGGGAATCTCCATACCCTGGATTGTAAGAGAGCGCTCGCTTTTTACTTACAAAGGACACAGCAACATAGAAAGTCCTCTCAATTCTTTGTTGCTTTTGATCCCTCTCATTTAGGACTTCCAGTCTCTAAGAGAACACTGTCAAATTGGATTGCTCAGTGTATTTCTTTCGCCTACCAGAGTAAGAACCTTTCTCTGGAGGGCCATGTCACAGCTCATAATGTGAGAGCCATGGCAGCCTCTATGGCTCATCTAAACTCTGTGTCCATCGACCAAATCTGTCGAGCGGCCATCTGGGCCTCAGTTCATACCTTTACAGCCCATTACTGCTTGGACAAGGACTCCCGCCGGGATGCCTTGTTTGGTCAGGCTGTTCTCAAACACCTGTTCCATACCTAATCAACTCCTACCCCCCATCCCTGGTTGGATGCCCGAGATCCATGGGGGGAGGTAGAGCCCTTCTCAGGGACTCACAACCTTGGGGATATCCCTGGCATCTCCAGCTGGGGAGTCCCCATATGTGAAGACTCATTCCTGCCTGTTTCTGGAGATAGCACAGTTACTTACCTGTAACAGGTGATCTCTGGGAACAGCAGGAATAAGTCTTCACAACCTACCCACCTCCCCTAGGAGTTGTATCTCTCTATCTATCTTTCCTCTCTCTCTCTTTGTCTCAGCTTTATAACTCGAACTGGAGAGAAGCGGTTGGGAAAGGCGGGAAGGCAGCGCGCAGGCGCTGTGGGATGCTCCCAAAAGCTTTCTTACTGGACGCTGGGGAGCGTTCCTGCGCAGGCTCCGTCGGTACCGATGATACTCATATGTGAAGACTTATTCCTGCTGTTCCCAGAGATCACCTGTTACAGGTAAGTAACTGTGCTTTCCTGGGCGTCTACTCTATTGCAGATTTTGGTATCATCCACAAAGATGCAAACCTTACCCGACGACCCTTCCGCTATATCACTAACAAAGATGTTAAAAAGAATCGGACCAAGGACAGATCCCTGGGGCACACCACTGGTAACATCCTTCTCCTCAGAGTGAGCTCCATTTACTTGTACTCTTTGTCGCCTCCCACCTAACCAATTTCTAACCCAAGCAGTAACTTTAGGGTCTATCCGTAGGGTGCTCAGTTTGTTTATAAGTCGCCTGTGAGGAACAGTGTCAAAGACTTTACTGAAATCTAAATACACCGCATCTAGGGCTCTCCCTCGGTCCAACTCCCTGGTCACCCAGTCAAAGAAATCAATCAGATTTGTCTGACAAGACCTGCCTCTGGTGAATCCATGCTGCCTCGGATCCTGTCCTAATCTTACAACCTAAGAAGCAAAAAATAAATTCAGTGTCAGTTCACCAATCCTCTTCCATTTTATCTGACATCACAGAAACAACATAGCTATTACATTTGATTTGGGGATTGGGGAGGGGAGAAACATCCACCTTGCTTAGCGCTTTCTTTTTAAGTATTTGGAATATGATAAATTCTAAAAAATCAGTGGAAGAGATTCAGAAGGAGCAAGCAAGACCTCTGAGCTGTAGGACATACTTTTACAAAGCCATTTTTCATGAGCAGATGCCAGTATGAATCTGTAGAATGAAAGTAGTTCATATGTCGCCATTTGCATAAAATTTGACTTCATTTTTATTTTTATTTATTTATTTAGCATATATTTATATACCGCTACTTCCAGCGATCAGGAGCGGTTTGATTAGGTAAACAGGGAGAGTCAGATCAATTGACAAATTTCAAAATTTACAGCGTGATTTACAAAGGTTGTCTGATAGGTTGTCAGACCAATGCCAGGAATTTTCAATAAACGGGGAAAATATGATTCAAGGGATATTCACAGCATACATGTATAGGTGGGGGAGAGGGAGATATTTACATATATACATTTTTATGCTTGTTACATTCAGGAGCATAAGATTTTTTACATTTGATGAAATTTTGTTGGAGCAGATACTGGGTGGAGAGTGTTGTTGTTCAGGATATGTTGTAGGCCTGTTGAAATAAATATGTCTTCAGTTTTTTTCGGAAAGCCATCAGGTCGTTGATTGAGCGCAACTCAGGCGGGAGTTGGTTCCAGAGTGAGGGGGCAGTGTAGGAGTATGCCCTGTTGCTTGTGGTTGTTTTAGCTGATCTTATACTTATTGGTACCTGGAGGTTGTTTATGGCGGTAGTTCTCCTATTTCTGTTGGCAGGTTGCAAGTTGATTAGGTTGGTGAGGAAGGTTGTTGCCAGGTTATGGATGAGTTTAAATGTAGTCACTAGGGTTTTGTATTTTATCCGAGCTATAATGGGGAGCCAATGTAGTTCGACTAGTACTGGCGTGATGCTCTCTGCCACGCCTGTTTTAGTGATGATTCTGGCTGCGACGTTCTGTGCCATCTGGAGTATATTTAGGAGTTTTTTTGGAAGGCCCTGTAGTATTGCATTACAGTAGTCGAAATGGGGTATGATGAGGGCTTGAGCCACTGTCCTGAAATCGGTAGCTTCAATGATGTTCCTTAGTGGTTGTATGACCCGGAGTTTGTAGAAAATGGCCCTGTTTACTAAGCGGAGGTGTTTTGCCATCTTTAGTTCGTTATCAAGTGTTACTCCGAGGTATTTTATTTCATTCTTTGTGTGGTAAGTATGTTCGCATAGGGAGATTGTAGCTGGTGGGTCGAACTCAGGTTTTCTTGAGATGTACATGACTTCGGTTTTTTTATGGTTTATGGTCATGTTGTTTCATTGAAGCCATGTCTGCATCTCTTTTATGCATTCTTCCAGCTGGGCGTAGTTTGGGTTAGTTGCGTCGAGTTGGGTATATAGCATAATATCATCCGCGTATATGTGATAATGGATTTTATGCTTTTTGAATATTTCGCAGATTGGTTTCATGTACACATTGAAGAGAAGTGCGGATAGTGCTGAGCCTTGTGGAATGCCCTGAGTTTGTGGGAAAGCCTCCGCTTTTTCGTTGTTAAACTGTACCTGTTGCATCCTGTTGGATATATACGATGAGAACCATTTTAGTGGGGTTCCTGTTATTCCTATATCTTCTATTCTGTTTAGTAGTGTTTGATGGTGAACCGTATCAAAAGCTGCTGAGATGTCAATGAATATGAGAATGAACATCTTCTTTTTGTTTTCAATCCCTTTGAGTAGGTTGTCCAGTAGTGCAATCAGCAGAGTCTCGACCCCATGGTGTGGCCTGAAGCCGTATTGGTGCTCGTCTAGTGTTTTGTTGTTGTCCAGGTGGTCTTGTAGTTGCTGTAGGACCGCCTTTTCGATAATTTTCGCTAGCAGGGCTATGCTGGATATTGGGCGATAAGATGCTGGATCTTCCTTGTTGAGTGTTTTATTTTTGAGTATTGGTCTTATGATTGATTTCTTAAGTTGGGTTGGCATGGTGCCCTGTTGGAGTGATTGGTTTATTATGTGAGCGATTTGGTGGGTGGTTTCCGTTTTCGTTGCTTTAACCCATGCAGCTGGGCAGGGTTCTAGGGGAGAGGTTGTGGTGTTAATGCTGGCAATTATGTTTATGACGTGTTTGACTCCAATGTTGTAAAACTTGTCCCAGTGGGTGATGTGGGTTTGCGCCGTCATCAAGGAGGGTCGTGGCGTGGAGGGGGTCTCGTCCATTGGTAATAAGGGTTTAGGTCCGATCTGAGGGTTTAGTTTGGCCGCATAGTGATCTGCTAGGGCTTGTACCTTGATTTTGTCGTTGAACTGCTCCTCTTGCGCTGCTTTGGTGAGGGATTTGACCAGGGCAAATAGCTCTCTGGGCTTGTTTAGTGCTTTGTTTAGTGATTTTGTGTGGTGCATTCGTTTTGACAGGTTGACTTCGTTTTTGTATTTGGAGAGTAGGGTTAGGTATTCTGTTTTGTGTTCTTTAGACTTGTTTTGTCGCCATTTTCTCTCTATTCTTCGTAGTTCTCTCTTTAGAGTGGTGAGAGTTTCGGTGTACCATGGTTCGGTTTTGGGCTTGTAGTTGTTTTTTGTTGATTTCCATCTTGGCTCTGAGACTTCTTGAATTCCTGCGTTCCAGCTGGTTATTAGACTGTCGAGGTCGGTGCTTTCCAGGTCTATGTGGGATGTGATGGAGTTTATGAGAGCTTCACTGTTGTATTTGTTAAAGCTTCTGCGTGTGTGTATTGGTTGTTCAGGTTTAGGGTTACTAGGTAGCGTGGGCAGGTATATTTTGATCTCGATTTGGTGGTGGTCGGACCAGGGTACTTGAGTTATTTTTATTACAGAGTTTTTTCCTTTGTCAGGTTGTTGTTCTGCGGGTGTGAATACCATATCCAGGGTGTTTCCTTTATTATGTGTCGCATCATTTATTATTTGATTGTACCCAAGTTGTTCCATGGCTTCAATGAAAGTGTTGGCTTGACTTTGTGGAAGTGATGGTAGGTTTATATCTCCCAGGATAATTTGGTGTTTCCTGATTGCTGTGGTAGAGACGCATTCTAGTGCTGTGGCCAGTGTGTCTGGATGTGATGACGGGGGTCTGTAGATTAGGCAGATTGCTATTGCGTTGTTTTCCACTTTGAGTATGTCAATGTCCTTGGTTGTGCTTTGAGCGGTGCTGGTAAGAGATAAGGTGGATTTGGCTGCAATTAGGATTCCTCCACCTCTTTTGGATGCACGCGGGCAGTTGAATATCTTGTATCCAGGAGTTGTTATTTGGTTTGTTATTGCGGCGTCAGCATCAGTGATCCATGTTTCGGTGATGCATAGGATGTCAGGCTGGTTATCTGTGATGATGTCGTGTATGATGTGTGTTTTGTTCCTTATTGATCTGGCGTTGATAAGGATGATGTTATAATAGTCTTGCATCTTTTGGTCTTTCTGTTTGCGTTTGTTTATTCTTGTTATGTGCTTGAGATGTTTTGCTCTTTTTGGTTTGGGGTATTGGGGAATTCATGGTGGCTTACAGACTTTTAAGAGACCGAAAGGTCTTTACCGAGTCGTTCTCTTAGACCGGACATATAACATACTAATCTAGGGGCCTTTTCTAAAGTGTGTTAGGTTTTTGCACCAAATGTGCATTAAGCACAACGCCTCTGTAGTAACTTGGGGTGGTGACCAGCACGTTTCTGACAGTTAATGTGCAGCTGCGTGGGGTCATGGGTGCTCCGAACGCCATTTATTGAGGTGGCATTAACTGTACCTGTGCTGATGGCAACTGATAGTGCACAAAATGTCTCCTCCCGACATGCTAACTGCAGCGTGCTCTCCACACCCATCTTGCCAATTCAACACCCCCGCATGGGAATGGGCATGCAGTAGCCGTCATGCCCGCCACAGTAGCAGTTACCGCAGGCCCGAGCATCGTTACTGTGTGTGAAAACTGCTTACGTACTTTAGTAAATTGGCCCCATAAAGTCAACTAAAGACAGGGTTTGTAGAAGGACAACATCAATGCTATTAGAAAATTGATGTTAACGGAAACATAAAGGAGAGGCAGGGCTCCAGAACGGAAATGCAGAAGAGACTATATTCTCGTTTTTAATTTAGTGACACTCGGCATTCAAAGTTTGGAAAAGCCATGTTTTGATAGGTTTTTAAAAATTTCTGTGGGAATTTTGAAGTCAAACATCCCGGGTAAATGAATTCCACAAAGCAGGAGCCTGAAATGCAAAGACGCTACTTGTCAGTTGTAATCTTAAGGGCCGGAACGAAAGGACTCCATAAAGGTCAGCTTGAGAAGAGCGTAATTGTCTTGCAGGATGGTGTGGAATCAGAAGAGGAACAGGATAGCCAGTAAAGCAAGCATGGTGAGCTAACATCAATATCTTAAATTTAATTCTATTCATTATAGAGGGCCAGTGCTGCTCTATTAACTGTGCAATGATGTGGTCTGACCTTTTGGCATTATAAATTAATTTCACAGCAGTATTTTGGATTAACAGAAGCCATTTGATACGGTATAAAGGTAAGCCACGCAAAAGAGTTACAGTAGTCCAGATGAGTAAGAATGAAAACATGAATTAGTGCTTTTAGTGGTTTGGAATTGAGATAGGATTTTATTGATCTGATTAATCTGAAAAAAAACAACATTTTTTCATCAAAGCCAAAATGTAAGGAGCAAATGATTGTCTCCTTTATGGGAATGGATATTCCTACTACTTGTGGATAAAATTTCCAAGTTATGTTGGACTTGAAGATAGGAACATAACATAAAATTTATCATACGGGGTCAGTCCAAAGGTCTATCGAGCCCAGTATCCTGATTCCAACAGTGGACAACCCAGGTCACAAGTACCTGTTGGGTTCCCAAAAGGTAGAGCGATTCCATGCTGTTTATCCCAGGGATAAGCAATGGATGTCCCCAGTCTAATAATGTTTTATGGACTTTTCCTTCAGGAACTTGTTCAAACCTCTTTTACTACATCCTCTGGCAATGAATTCCAGAGTTTGATAATTTGTTGGGTGAAAAAATATTTTCTACGATTAGTCTTAAATGTGCCACATTGTAGTTTCATTGTGTGTCCCTTAGGGGTATGTTTACTGAACCTTCTTAATGTTGCGGCGGTGGTATTATCGCGCGATAACGCAGCTGCGGCGTTAAGGCACACTAACGCTGTGAAATCCGGGCCTGAAGGGTGGAGTAAGGCTTCCCAGAGGGCGGAGAGAAGGGGGTCAGTGGGCGGAGAGTGGGCAGGGAGAGGCCCCATGCACAATAACGCCGTGAAATCAGGGTCTGAAAATTAGCGCCAGTGACAACCTCGCGCTAGAGGCACATTTGCAGGAGAGAGAAAGCATTTCAGTCAGCAATATGCTGCAAAGGCAGGGAAACCCAGAAAAGTGATAGTTGTGATACATGTGCAGGAACCAAAAAGGCAAATAAACATATAAAAGGACCAGAACCACATCTAAAATCCCAATAACCAAGCTGGCCAATAGTGATATTAATGATACACATAAAGCAACACTACTGACAAAGCGTATAAATTAAGATATCATGTTTGGAAGGGTCTATGCTCTGTCCCCCTACAAAGTGAATGATCCCACATTGAAATAGCGGTGATCAGGGTTTTTGTCATTTATATTGGGCAGGTTTGTTATGGTGTGCACATGTGCAGCAACAGCAGAGTGGGCATGTAGGAAACGGCAACTGTACTGATGCTGTAAATGGGATACAGGGGGCTGCAGGCGTCACATGCTGTGGTCTAGCTGGGGCACAGTACGGGCTAGGCAGATGCCTAGGTGGCACATAGGAATGCCGAAACTGTAAAGCAGCAAGACAACAACTGACGAGGGTCCAACATGGGCACGAGTGTGCTTCCCACAGTGTGACAGGGGAGATTACCCGGGAGGTACCCCCAAGGGCACAAAACATTGACAGGCGGTGCTCGGGGGAAGCACGCATATCCATGTAGGCACCCCTACCCGAGAACCCACACCATAGGCAGCTGCCTACCGGCATACTGAATGGCCTGGGACTGCGCACCACCAGCATAATGGCATGGGAGCATGGTGGCGGAGGGGTGCTGGTGGCGGAGGGGAAGTGGCATCTGCCCACAGCAGACCATGGCCTAGCCCCGTTTAGGTGGGTGCCGTGCACTGCAAAAGACACGGTCTGTCTGACGAACAGTCATGGTATCTCCAGGGAATGAACTGTCCCTGTGGCAACAGTGTGGTGCAGTACACACAGCCAGTGTGTTCATGAGCAGAAGGTCACAAGTTCAAGTCCCAGCTGTGGCTCCTGCCAACCCTGTCCCCATATTTTACCCAGTACTAAACTGTGGTAATAAAGACAGAACCTTTATTGCAGATAAAATAAACATGCCTGAAACGCCTATATTTTACCCTATAGAGCACAGACACCATAAACATGTGCAATCCCTAGAGCAGAGTTTCCCCAACTGCAGTCCTGGAGGGCCAAACACCATTCAGGTTTCATGCTGTCCCTAATAAATATGCCTGTGCTGCATTTGTATGCGCCGCCCCCATTGTATGCAAATGAATCTCATGCATATTCATTAGAAACAGCATGAAAACCTGAACAGTGTTTGGCCCACTAGGACATAAGAACATAAGATATGCCATACTGGGTCAGACCAAGGTCCATCAAGCCTAGTATCCTGTTTCCAATAGTGGCAATCTAGGTCATACGTACCTAGCAGTATTCCCAAGAGACACAGGTTCCACAATGCTTGTATTGGGTCAAGCATTGATATCCTGGGTTCCTTTTTAGTAATGGTTTATGGACCTTTCCTCCAGGAACTTGTCCAAACCTTTTTTAAACCCAGCTACACTAACAGCCTTTACTACATCCTCCGGTAAAAAAAATTCCAGAGTTTGATTACACGTTGAGTGAAAAAATATTTTCTCTTATTTGTCTTAAATTGTTTACCCTGTAGCTTCATTACATGTCCCCTAGTTTTTCTATATTCTGATAGCGTAAACAATCTATCTACGTTTACCCGTTCCACTCCGTTCATTAATTTATAGACTTCTATCATATCTCCCCTCAGCCGTCTCTTTTCCAGGTTGAAGAGCCCTAACCTTTGTTGCCTCTCTTTATAGGAGTAGCCTTCCATCCCCTTTACTATTTTGGTGGCTCTTTTCTGTACCTTTTCTAATAATGCTATATCCTTTTTAAGATACGATGACCAAAATTGAACACAATATTCAAGGTGCGGTCGTACCATGGAACGATACAGAGGCATTATAATATCCTTTGTTTTATTTTCCATTCCTTTCCTTATGATACCTAGCATTCTATTTGCTTTCTTGGCCGCTGCTGCACACTGGGTGGAGGGTTTTAACATGTTATCCACGATGACTCCTAAATCTTTTTCCTGGGTGGTGGTTCCCAATGTGGAACCTTGCATTGTGCAACCATAGTGTGGGTTGTTCTTTCCTAGGTGCATAACTTTGCACTTGTCCACATTAAATTTCATCTGCCTTTTGGATGCCCAGTCTTCCAATTTATCCAGATCCTCCTGCAGTTTTCCACAATCCTCTTGGGTTTTAACAACTTTAAACAGTTTTGTGTCGTCTGCAAATTTGATAACCTCGCTAGTTATTCCCTTTTCCAGGTCATTTATGAATGTGTCAAAAAGTAGCGGACCCAGTACAGATCCCTGGGGGTACTCCACTATTCACCTTTTTCCATTGGGAAAATTGGCCATTTAGCCCTACCCTCTGCTTTCTATCTTTTAACCAGTTCCCGATCCACAATAGTACACTGTCTCCTATCCCAGGACTTTTTAATTTTGCCAAAAGTCTCTGATGAGGGACCTTGTCAAAGGCTTTCTGAAAGTCCAGATATATTATATCAACTGACTCACCTTTGTCTACCTGTTTATTCACACCTTCAAAAAAACATATCAGATTAGTAAGACAAGATCTTCCTTGTCTAAAGCCATGTTGGCTGTCTCCCATTAGGCCATGACTATCTACATGCTGTGTAATTTTGTTCTTTATGATGGTTTCTACCATTTTCCCCAGTACTGATGTCAGGCTCACTGGTCTGTAGTTTCCCGGATCACCCCTGGAACCCTTTTTAAAAATTGGCGTTACATTGGCGATCCTCCAATTTTCAAGTATTACAGATGATTTTAATGAAAGTTCACAGATTACTAATAGCAGGTCTGCAATCTCATATTTCAGTTCTTTCAGCACTCTTGGATGTATACCATCTGGTCCAGGTGATTTGCTACAATTCAGTTTATCAAATAGTTGTAATACATCTTCCCGGTGTAGTGATATTTCTCTCAATTCCTCTGCAGTATCACCTTTAAATACCACTTCAGTCCTAGGTAACATCCCTACATCTTCCTCAGTAAAGACCAAAGCAAAGAATTAATTCAGTCTCGCCGCTATCGCCTTGTCGCCTCTTAGTGGCCCTTTAACTCCTCTATCATCTAACGGTCCAATTGACTCTCTCACAGGCCTTTTGCTACAAATGTACTTGAAAAAGTCTTTATTTCATGTTTTTGCTTCTGTAGGAAGTTCCTTCTCAAATTCTCGCTTTTCCTGCCTTATCAATGCTTTGCATTTAACTTGCCAGTGCTTGTGCTGTTTCCAGTTTTCATCGTTTGGCTCTTTTTTCCATTTCCTGAAAGATGCTTTTTTGGCAACAACAGCCTCTCTGACCTCACCTTTAAACCATGCTGGCATTTATTTGGACTTCCTTCCACTTTTCTTAATGCGTGGAATACAGCTGGTCTGGGCTTCCAGGATAGTATTTTTAAACAACACCCAAGCTTGATGTAAGTCTTTAACCTTTGCAACCGCTCCTTTTAGTTTTTTCTTAACTATATTCCTCATTTTATCATAGTCTCCCTTTCGAAAGTTAAAAGGTACTGCTGTGGATTTCTTTACTATCCCTCCTCCACTAATTAAATCAAACATAATCATGCTATGATCACTATTGCCAAGTGGCCCCAACACCCTTATTTCTTGCACCAGATCTGGTGTTCCACTAAGGACTAGGTCCAGTATGGCTTCCCCTCTGGTCAGTTCATGAACCAACTGCTCCAAGAAGCAGTAATTTATTTCATTTAGAAACTTTATGTCCCTAGCATGTCCTGCCGTGACACTGACCCAGTCAATACCGGGGTAATTGAAATCATCCATTATTATTACTGTGCTGTGACTTTTGTTAGCTTCCTTGATTTCTTTGAGCATTTCATCATCCATTTGTTCATTCTGGCCAGGCGGTCGATAGTACACCCCCACTGCCATCACCTTCCCCTTCATACATGAAATTTCAATCCATCGAGATTCTACAGCAAATTTTAATTCCTGCAAAACTTTAATCCTTTCTGCCTCAATGCCCTCTCTAACATTGAGCGCAACCCCTCCACCAATTTGATCAGGACCGGAGTTGGGATCCTCTGCCCTAGAGCAGCGGCCAACAGGGGCATAAACACCCACACCCATAGGCTCCACTATCCAAAGCTTCATGGAAAGTCAGGCTGTTCGGCCCTGCACACAGCAGCATCTCCCAATACTAGCACTTGCATACCTTAGCAATGCCGTCCTAAACTTGGGAATACATTACACATATATCAAAAGGTTGCTATGATTAATGGCAGATAACAATTCCTAAGTTAAGCACAATTTGCTGATCGAGCTGCACCATAGCAACCTTTCTGATATCTGTGGAGTGTGTTTCAGTTTTGATTTCTGACAGTGTTTACCACCCCGGGGAGTGACCCCAATAGTATTGCGTACCATAGCCATGCCTGCACTGTGCCCAGGACTGGTGTGGTGGCCAGGGCTGCCAAAAACCTCTATATTTGCACAATGCTGGCATAGGTGTGGGAGTGTGTGTCTGTCTATCCAGTGTGTTCTGGCTGCCTACACCTTACTCAGCCCACACTGCTTGCACTGTTTCCAGTGTTAGCCTGTCAATGTGCATAATGAGGAGCAAGTTACTGTGGGTATAGCCCGGACAAGGTGGCCTGGGCAGGATTCATCTGCACAGGGTATAGGGCAATGGCTGGGACATTGTAGTGCCTGGCCACCACCTGCACGGACAGGGTGGCCACAGCATGTCCTGCTGGGAGGTCACTCTCACCCTGACTGAGCAGTGACCACGGCATGGCTAGGTTCCCCCATAGTGCTATATAGTATTTCTCTCAAGTGATATTTATGGGTTCTCTTTTCTGGGGCCCAATCACTGACTTATCTGCTTGGTGTGTGTGCTCACATCCCCTCCAGGAACATGCACTATGGACTAGCTAGTAGACTTTCTGCAGTTAGTATGTGTATGGCTGGAACACCTTGCAGGTTGCAGTGGCTGGAGACTCACTGTGCTCACTGATGGAGAATGTCAGATAGTGGTGGGGGGCAGCTGAGCATTTCCAGGCCTACTGTCTGTCTGCCATTGCCTTATGGATGCGTACAGATCTGCATTGACTGCCCTGTAGGGTGCCTGTTCCCCAGCAGGACTGGGGTTGATTGTCCCCTCTACTGCCACCATTGCAGGGATGTAGAGTGTGGATCTGTTGGTGGGAGATCCTGTCCTCCACCCTGAGCCCCAGAGGGTAGGTTGTGTGGTGCTACATAATCCGCCTATGGGTCCAAACACCCCCCCTTCACTTAAATCATGTGACCATGGCACCCACACAGGATATGCACTATTCTGGGTGCATCATAGTCCACAAGGGCTAGACGTGACTGGGAAATATGGATGGACACAGGTGTATCCTAGATGTGTCTGCAAGGACTACCTATCACACACTGGCACTGATGGGGGACCTGCAGCATAGCCTATCTCAGCTAAGCCAGGTGCTGCGGACCTGGCACTGGGCACCCCACCTCGCCCTCAGGGTGAGCACAGTACCCGCACAATGTGACGGTCTGTAGCTACTTTGTGCCAGTAACACACACGGTCAGTTCCCCCTACCAGGCCGAGGTGCTATGGGGGTGCATACCCCATCTTGTGATCATCTGTAGACTGCTGATCTGCATGTGCAGTGCATCATGGGTACGGGTGGGTTAACCCTATCCTGGTAACCACAGCAGACAGTTTGTGTGGTGACCTGCAGTCCTCCTGTAGCCAGCCAGGGGTTTGTTAGTAGCTATAGAGATGTAGCCCACTGGTTACTTCACTGATGGTGGAGGCAGAGGTCATGGTTTGATCCCACAGTGGTGTTATTTGATAGGGCTGTCTGAGGCATTTCCTTTTTTAATTTAAATTAGTGCTGCCAGCAAAAACACCCTCACAGTGCTGTAACCTTAAGTTGCCTCATAAGGCGCCCTATAGGGAACATTATAAGGTGCCTTAGTGGACAGTGCACTTTATAATGTGCCCTCTGGAGTGCCTTATAGGGCGCCTTATGCGGCACCTTAGGTTACGGCACTGTGAGGGTGTGTTTGCTGGCAACCCTAATTTAAATTAAAAAAGAAAATGCCTCAGACAGCACTGATTTAAAGTAAAGGGTAATGCCTCAGACAGCCTTATTTATTAAGCCCACTGTGGGATCAAACTCATGACCCCTGTTTCAGCAGTAATTGTATTAAGCAGTGTGCTACACCTCTATTGCTGTGATTGCAGGTCAGCACGCAAAGTTAAGGTTAACACGCGGTAACGTGCGCGGCTCCGTCTATCACGTGATAATGGACACGGCGCACTTTATCGTGCGATAACCCGCGATTGCTACTTTAAGACCGGAACGCCCACTCCTTATATGGCATCCTTCACATTATCACTGCAAGTAGCGCAGGGAACATTAAGACAGTTTAGTCTTTCTACTTTATGAAAGAGTAAACAACCGATCTACCTTTACCCGTTCCATTATTTTGTAGACCTCTATCATATCTTCCATTAGTTATCTCTTTTCCAAGCTGAAGAGCCCTAACCATTTAAGCCTTTCCTCGTAGAAGCATCCTTCCATTCTCATTATCATTTTGGTGGCTCTTCTCTGTACCTTTTCTAATTCTGCTATATCCTTTTTAGGATATGGTGACCAGAATTATACACAATGTTCAAGGTGCAGTTGCACCATTCGGCGATACAGAGCCATTATAATATCCTTGGTTTTATCCGCCATTTTTTTCCTTATGATTTCCAGCTTTCTATTTGCTTTCTTGGCCATCGCTGCACACTGGGCAGAGGGTTTAAACATATCATTCACGATAATGCCTAAATCTTTGTCCTGAGTGAATGATTCCTAAAGTGGAACAGAACATTGAATTGTGTAACTATAGTTTGGGTTGTTCTTCCCTAAGTGCATAGCTTTTTACTTGTCCACATTATAGCTCATTTGCCATTTGGAAACCCGATCTCCCAGTTTTTTTACAGTGGGTTATTCCACTATTCACTTTTCTCCATTCAGAAAATTGGCCATTTAGCCCTACCCTCTGCTTTCTATCTTTTAACTTTTTCCTAATCCACAATAGTACACTGCCTCCTATCCCATGTCTCTTAATTTTCTCAAGAGCCTTGTCAAAGGTTTTCTGAGATTCAAATGGCAGAGTATTTTTGGGGGTTTAGCATTAGATTATGAAAGGTAATCCATTCTACAGTTTTCTCCAAAGAGGAGGATAGACATTTTTGAAAGTCACTATCCTACACTTCATGAGTTATGAGGAGTTGTATCTCGTCTGCATACATATGATAAAATTACCCCACACGTAAACGTACTCGCGTTTGGTGCAGGTGTGCTCTGGGGTGGAGTTTGGGCAGCTTGCAGGAGGAGTTACAATTTTTGCACAATCGCACATATTGTGCTTGCATATATTTACACCTGCTCTCAAACAGATGCGATGGTCATACCTTCCATTTGGGTGCAATTTCTCAGGATTTGTACTAGGATTTTATAAGGACACATAGATACAGTATGTGTCTTTATAAAATAGGGACATTCCTGCTCAATTAATCTAGGCAAGCCATTAAAATTACCCTCGTGGAGGCCAGTTTCATTTGGGCCACCTCTGGCCCGTCCAGATTCTGGATGGGCCAGATTTGCACCCGATTCTGATTCCGCAAGGGCTATACGTCCTTGCAGGATTAGAATCAGGTGCAACCGGCCTCGATGGGCAGGATGTGCCCGAATTCTGGCCCGCCGGACGTCACAGATCCTGCCCAGCTAGCCCACTCTGGGCTCCTGCATGGAGCCGTGGCGTCCCATTACCATGGCACTGCGGCTCCATGCCAGAGCCCCGATTTCCCACACTACTTGCAAAGGTATTTTTCACTGCTGCCTGACCCCCGATTGGCCTTTCCAAGGCTGGGGTCGGGCTTCGGGGAATCCTCTGCCCTGCTCACCTGCGTCTCATGTTCCAACCGGGCTGGTCACTAACGTCAGAGGGGGACTTATTCCCCTGCCTGTTTTACTGTAGCCAGTAATCCCAATCATTATAGCTATTGCCTGTTTTACTGTAGCCAGTAATCTCAACCATTATAGCTACTGCCTGTTTTACTGTAGCCAGTAATTCCAACCATTATAGCTATTGTCTGTTTTACTGTAGCCAGTAATCTCAACCATTATAGCTATTGTCTGTTTTACTGTAGCCAGTAATCTCAACCATTATAGCTATTGCCTGTTTTACTGTAGCCAGTAATCTCAACCATTATAGCTACTGCCTGTTTTACAATAGCCAGTAATCTCATTTATGTATAACTATATTGCCTGATTTATTCACAACAATCCGACTTTTACTGTTTCCATTACCTCCTGCATAATCTTTATTGCCTGTAATTACAGAAAACTACTCACTGATCTATTCCTCCATAATCTCCCTAACCAAATAATCACCATCACCGGTAATAGAATCGGACACTATTACATTGAACTACGAAACTCACTCCACTACATAAAACTCACCAAGCAGCACCTTGTCACTGAACATGACACTCACAAAAACTATGATTCTAAAAATAACCTACAACTTCATATTATTGACAATCCTAATCGATCTAACACTTACCTTATCTACTAAAAATCATATGGCAATTCCCATAATACGAACAACACCCAGAAATAACTACCACATTGTCCACACAAACCCATACCACCAGGCAAAAATAAACTACCACCGACTTATACAAATAAAACAAACTGATTTACAACAAATAAAAGAAAACAACATCAAAAACACCAACACACTGTCATGTATCCTTATCAATGCACGCTCAATGAAAAATAAACTTCCCATATTTAGTGATTTAATAACAGACCTAAAACCTGACATTTTATGTGTAACTGAGACGTGGCTATCTGAAACGGATACAGTCTACTTAAACCAGCTTAACACTGATGACTACGATATAAATTTTACCCACAGACCCAACAAAAAAGGAGGAGGTGTACTTATCATGACGAGAAAGATATTAAATGCCAAATCAATAAAACATAATATAACCAATAACATGGACACCCTCATCATAAAGATTAACAATCTTAGAATCTGCCTAATATACAGACCCCCTGACCAAAAAGCAGATAGCCTAGATCCACTTATTGAATTTCTGGGCTCATCTACCGATCAAGATCCAATAATCATGCTAGGTGATTTCAACCTCCCCTCACTTCCAGTATCTGAAGCCAACCTTTTCCTAGAAACCATAGCTGACATGGATTTTCACCAGATAATCACCAATACAACACACACAAAAGGAGGCACACTAGACCTTATACTCCTCCCAAACACAATCTTCCAACTATTCAACCCAGATACTATAGAATACACACAAATTCCTTGGTCTGATCATTACATCATTAAATCAAAACTCACATTCCATACCAATAGCACTAAAACTACTCAAGAAGTGATTCCACCACAAAATTCAAAAGATTTAACGAAACTGAATTCCTAGATACAATAATACCCCACCTTGTGTCTCCCCCAATGGACTTAGATGAAGCTATCAAAAATTGGCATGACACAATAACCGATGCAGCTAAATCTGACCGAAGTAACAAAAAACCCACTAACTCAAAAAAGCTCCATGGTTCGACAACACGCTAAAACAAATGAAGAGACAACTAAGAAAATCAGAACTCAAATGGCGCAAAACCAAACTAACTATACATAAGGAAATATATAATACCATTCTTACAAAATACAAAGACACTATAGATAGCACAAAAAAGACTTACTATGCTGCAATCTTATCAAAATCCTATAATAGACCACGAGAGCTATTCTCCATTGTTAGAAATCTCACTAATAACCCTCAAACACATAACAATGAAATTACTGACATATCAGTACAAACTTTAGCTGACTACTATCAAAATAAATCCTCACAACCTATAATGTCCATAGACAAACATAACGTAGCCTTAAATTGCGCAAATGAATGGTCAGTTTTTCACCCCACATCCAAAGAATCACTAAAGAATATTATTTCCAACTTCAACACTACCACCTCTTTCCTTGATCCATGCCCTGTAACATGGATAAAAAGCACACTTCCAATACTAATCTCTTTCATCCTCCCCATAGTTAACCTCTCATTACTCCAAGGTTACCTCCCTCCTAAACTCAAACATGCACAAATCCGCCCAATTCTCAAAAATGGTACTATGGACAAAACATCCCCAAAATCGTATCGACCTATTTCAAGTATCCCTTTCTTAGCTAAAATAATAGAAAAAGTGGTACAGATCCAGACACAGGAATACCTAGACTCTTACTACCCACTTGATGAACACCAATATGGTTTTAGACCTCAGCATGGAGTAGAATCTCTTTTAACAGTCTTAATTGATACACTCCTTAAAGGGATTGATAATCACAAAAAAGCATTCATACTCCTATTTATTGACATATCAGCTGCATTTGATAGTGTACATCACACTATAATGCTTAATAACCTAAAACAAATAGGTATAAATGCCACGGTACACAAATGGTTCACTTCATATCTACATAATAGAACGCAAAATGTAAAAATAGCCAATCAGACATCCAACACATATAAACAAGAAATTGGTCTCCCACAAGGCTCAGCTCTATCAGCCCTCCTATTTAACATATATATAAAACCAGTTTGTGACATTTTCAAAAAATTCGGTGTACTCTATCATCTATACGCAGATGATATTATGTTATACATTCCATTCACCATCCCTGATGTACCGATAAAACTCTTAACAGATTGTCTTAACGAAATTGCAACCTGGCTAAAAGCGAAAAACCTCCACATAAACCATTCAAAAACAGAGGTATTAATTGTAACAAAAAAACCATTCATATGTCCCTCCAACCCACATAACAATACAAAACCATGACATCACAATAAAAAACGAAATAAGATACCTAGGAATCATTTTAGATACACACCTTACGATGAACACCCACATTAGAAACATTATAAAGAAAATCTACTTCAAACTCAAAATACTCAAGCAACTACGCCCCTTAGTTCACTTACAAGATTTCATTAACATAATACAGGCAACCATAACCCCACACTTTGATTTTTCCAACCTAATTCTCTTAGGTATAACGAAACAAAACATTAAAAGAATACAACTAGCACAGAACGCAGCAGCTAGAATTGTAATGAAAGCACACTCATTCCAGCATATTACTCCAATATTAGCAACCCTGCATTGGCTCCCAATACAAAGCAGGATAATATATAAGACCACAATAACAACATTTAAAGCTCTCAATGGCATGGCTCCAATCCCATTAAGCAATCTTATAAGCAAGGAATCTCAAAAAGTCACTCACAGAAAAGGACACTCAAATAAATTAAGGACTCCAAATGATTTTATAAAAGCAACCAAACTAACTAATAACAGAGCCTTCTCACATGCGGCCCCCTTCATTTGGAACTCCATCCCAGAGGACCTAAGATCCACAACAGAAATTATAGAATTCCGCAAAAAACTGAAAACCTACCTCTTTACCATGCACTACAACAACATTGATAATACACTAATCATCCCAGAAAAAGGCTAAATAACACCCAACTGAGTAAAGCTAAACCTCATAATTAACAGATTTGCACCCTCTTGTAAATAACCATGATTTAAATCTAAGGAACCTACAAATCTGTATCTGTACATAGTTCATAAATTGTTCTTGTTCTGTTATGTATTTAACCATTACATTGTTCTGTTATGCATTTAACCATTCACCGTTCTGTTACGTATTTAACTATTACATTGTTTACTGTCAAAAATTGTTCCATGTAAAACAAGCCCTGCTTTGTTGACTGTTGTTCAATTGTGAGCCACATCTGAACTTTGGAAGATGCGGGATATAAATGATTGTTAAATAAATAAATAAATAAATAAGTCTCCTGTCTAGATCGCTGATCCCGAATGTACAGGGCTGACACCAGAATCGGCCCTGTATGTCTGGGGTCAGGGTCCCGTCTACTCTCCGCCCTTGCTTCTCCTCCGACCCACCTCCATCCAGAGCTCTCCATACATCTCTGCAGTATGTGCGGGGAGCTCCTTGACGGGAATCGGCACCTTGGCTTTTATTGGGCATATACGTCCAATCTGGACATATATACCCGCTAAATGTGAATTGGAATGACCCCCATAATGTCTAACAATAAAGACAGGAGAAATCTTGTAGAAATCTTAGGAAAATTAATAAATTGCAAAGTTTTCCATTGCACCATATTCTCCAGTTATAGGTTTCCCATTCAGGGATAGACTATCCATTATAGCCACCTGCTGATTCCCCATCTTGCACATCAAAGCCTCTGTGGAGACTATCATTACCTTAGATCTCTCACTTGAGTCTTAAGAGATCCACATTCTTCAATAATTCCCTTTAGTTGGGTAAAATCTTGAGCGGTCTGACACCGTGATGATCTCGGCCACCTGGCTACAGCTTTCGTGATTCTTCTAAACTGAACACTGAGTCTGAGCACAACAGTTGACCATCCCCTGGCAATATTTCACAAACAACATTTAAAACCATAAATGGTCCAATATTCACTCCAGAGTAAGTACTCTGTACAGGTCCCAAATAATCTTTTTTCACTGGACTAAATGCTGCCAGCACTGGAACATGCTGTGTTTCCACCATGCAGTCTCCGTGCTTCTCTTTCCCCTTCTGGCTGGTCAATGTGGTTGACTTCATTATCAGCTGACACTGATGCTAAGATAGCCAGAGGTTTGAAGCTGCTCTCTACACAAAAATCCAGCACTACACAAGCCTCCAGGGAAAGAGAGATCTCATGATGAAAGGAGCACTAGTAGCTTCTCTCACTTGCTTCTCTAAGGGGCTTATACCCTAGGCTGAGCCAAAACTGTTGCTGGAGCTGGGGAGATCTAGTGCTTATCCACTGTTCAGCCACTGTCTCAGATGCAGAAGTAGAGGGGAAATCTCCGACTTTCACTTTGCTCTTCACCATTGTTACAAAGAAAGTTGAGAACTGGAACTCTTGCCAACTCGTCTCACTATGGTGAGGCCATATTGGATCTTCTCCAAGGTTGCATTTTTAGGCAGCGGCTTAGCACTCGAGGAACGTGTGACAGCAAGCAATAAGAAGATGCCTCGTGATATATTGATAGCAGGCAGTGGCTTTTATTCTCAGCATCTAGTCTGACTCTAGAGGAAGATGGAGAGTGCAAAAGTGGGTGATGCCAACCGTTAATTAGATCAATAAACCTCAGAGTTTATTAAAACGCATTTTGGGCAATGGAAAGTCTATTGTAATGTCCATAATCTTCTGCTCTTTGGAGACATACAGACAGACTGATAGACAGATGCCCATATCAAAATTAATAGTACTATTCAAATTTTCAAAGCATGTGACTAAGCAGGAAACCTACAAGCTGCTGCCTTCAAAGAAATGCAATTACCTGGAGCCACTCAGAGCTGGCTCCATCTTTTTCATTCCTAACAATGAAGTGAAATTTTCATTTGTGCATTTGTTTGCAGTTTGGTTTCAGCATTTTCTGTTACTTTTGGACTGCCTCACCTTCTTCCGTGTGTGAGTTACTGGCTCAGCTGGAACTTGCTGCAACTACCCACCACCATGCCTAAGAAGGGTAAATCCAAAGCTTTGCTGTCAGGGGCCACCAGGAACTTCCCCCACTTAGACCCCAGCCTCCTCCCTTGTTGACCCATCCTTATATCTAGCAGTCAGTTTGCAATCTTAACAGCAGTTTAGTATTATTCTGGCCTTTCTCTAGTAGGAATATTATATAAATCTTTCTCTGATGCCCTAGTTTTTAATGCGCTCACACCACTGCCCTTTAGTCTCACTATCACAACTTCTGCACCACCAACATACTAAATGTCTAAGTTCCATTTTCATCTGTACCATGGAGCAGGGAACCTCCCTATTTACCCCTTTGTCTCTACACGAGGCCCAAGTACCAATAATTTCCTTTGTTATCAAATTCCCTGAATCTACTAATTCCATAGGATTTAGGTTCATCCTCATATTGCGATTTATTAATGACTTATGACCAATATGCTTCAGAGTCAGTTTTGCCATGAACTGTTCTCTTTTGAGTTTTTTTGTTGGTCTTACCTTGCGTTTAGACTCCCACTGGATACAGAGCTGGCCAGCACTACCATTAGATGAACTAGGTGGTCACCTACAGCGCTGTCCTGGGGGCCTTTCCTGGACCAGTGGTGGCAGCAACCGCAAAGGAACGATGACACAGCACTTACCAAAGGCTCTTGTGCTGCATCACGATTCCTGGCTACTAATATTGGTTGCTTCCGCCCCCTCCCACGCAGACCTCTGCAGAGGGGTGGCAGGAAGGAGGGGACTGCCTAGGGTGCCTCCAATCCTTGCACTGACCCTAATCATATACTAAAATCTAATAGATAATGGTCATGCCATATCAATGGACTTACCGTATAATCTTGCACCAAGGATTGCTCCCACACCCCATTAGTGGCCATTATAATGTGTACTTTTTAGCCAAACCAGATTAAGGCATAAGTCTTCAACCAGAGAACAAACAGAACATCCCCCTAGATCTTCTGGGTCTTCTAAGTGAATATTAAAATCTCCTAGAATTAGTGTGTAATCATAGTGTAAAACAATGCAATGGGTGTCTTTCAGTCAATGTTGACTCCTGGCAACTCAGCAGCTCCTGGGTTTTTTTTGGCAGTGTGACCAAAAGTAGATTGCCAGGCCTTTCTTCTGAGGCAATGGAGGGTTAAGTGACTTGCCCAAGATCACAAGGAGTGCTAGTGGGAATCAAACTCAGGTCTCTTGCTTAGTAAGGTAGTGTGCTAATCACTAGGCCAGTCCTCCACTTTAGTGTATGATATGTTATTCTAGAATATAAGGACTCCTGTAGAACTTCCCAACATTCTGGGGATCTGTAAGATACTCAAACGATCCGATCCATCTTTGAAAATTAATTCCATGACCATTACCTCAAATCCTGATGTCTAGCTTGCATTTGAAAAAGTCCTTATATGTCATTGACCACTCCTCCAACCCGCTTACTCACTCTAGGACTATGCACTACCTTGTAATCTGGGGGAGGGGTATAACAAGTTCAACAAAGGAGCAGCCATGTTGTAACGATAAATACCAGTCCTAACTGTGCATCTCAAACCAACTCATTAGTAAGAAAGGCATTATTACACACAAACCTAGCACTAAAATAAGCACAACCACTCTGGTGAAATGAAGGGCGGTATATCAGATTTTAATAAACCATAAACCACAAGGTATGGGCAATGTCATGTCAAATTTACCCTTATTATACGCACCCATTTCCAACAGTTACTGACATTTCTGTTCTCTGCCTCTTGAGCTGCTATTATATGAATTACAGTATGTGTTCCATCTCCCATATGTTTGTTATATTAGAGAATTTAGGAAGAGTAGAAAAGTAATTTATCAATGTTTTATTTACTAATTCATTTTATTTTTTTTATTGTGTGATATACCAGTATATTTTTTGTTCCAGATGTTTTTTTTAGTTAATAATATGGCTTTATCATTTTGCATAGTTGTCTTATATTATTTGGATCTATATGATTTTTAGTATTAATTGTATGTACGTTTGTACAATTTTTGTATAATTTTTGTTTTAATCTGTGTTTTGTAGCCTTAGACCCCTGACACAACAGCCATGTTGGGTCATTTTAATAACTTGGACTTTTGGTGCATTTAGTATCTATGGGGTTCATGGCCCTGCTCTGCTCCTTTTTTTGATCTCTGGGAATGGGAATACTGAACAAGGGAATCATATCTGCAGATGAGACAAAATTGTTTAAAGTTGATCAGGCAGGGGGGGTCCTACCTGACTCCTGTCCCGGCACTGTGTGCCGTTCCCGGGCCCGATCACCAACCTCTTCACCGCTTATTCCATCTCCGAAGTGGAATAAGTGGCATGTCCAGTCCACCCCTGCAGGACATACAGGGCTGAGACCTGAATCAGCCCTGTACATCCTGCCACCTTGGCCCTCCCCCGCTCCGCCCACTTTCTGCCCCCTCAGGCTCTGCCTGTATTGTGACTCTGGTCGTGCGGGGAGGGAGGGATGTGGAATCCGGGCAGGACGACTAGCGGGGCTGCATGTCCCACTGGGAAGTGCATTCCCGCTAGATGCCTTGCAGAATTGGGCCCTTAGTAAAACTGAACAAGGTACAGAGAAGGGTGATCAAACTGAAAGAGGGGATGGAAAGATATCCATATGATGAAAGGCTTAGAAGGTTAGAGCACTTCAGCCTGGAAAGAGATGAGTGAGGGAAGATATGATAGAGGTCTATAAAATAATGTGTGACATGGAAGAGGTAAAAGAGACTTGGTTATTTACTCTTTGAAAAGTAGAAAGACTAGGGGACATTCAATGAAGCTGCTCAGTAGTACTCTATATTTAAGACTAATTTGAGAAAATATTTTTCATTCAAATATTGAAACTCTGGAATTCATTGCTAGAGGATGTAATAAAAGCTGTTAGCGTAGCTGAGTTTAAAAAAGGTTTGGACAAATTCCTGGAGGAAAAACCAATAAATCATTATTTAGGTAGACTTGGGTCTAATCCATTGTTTATCCCTTGGATAAGCAGTATGGCGTCTATCTTTTGGGATCCTGCTAGGTATTCGTGATCTGGATTGGCCACTGTTAGAAACAGAATACTGGACTTGATGGACCCTTGGTCTTGACCCAGTTTGGCAAATCTTATGATCTTATTATTATGTTTTTTTGCCTGCCTGCTTATATTTTTCCCCCAGCCTTGGGCTTTGCAAGTAATCTCCCTTGTCGACCAGGGCCCTCGAAGTGAGATCTGTGAGCTGAGAGAGGGGACTTGGTGCAAAGCCACAGACAAATAGAGAAATTCTGTGCCTCAAGGACATCCTTCCCCTCAAGTGACAAAAAGCCTGGCTGCAGACTCTTCCCCACAAAAAATACTTTTTGAATGCCTGATTGGCAAACATAGACCTCTGATGATCTTGAAGATACTTATTAGCAAGGCAGCCTTGTCTTTGATGGACTCCATGATATGCATGCAAATAAGTTTCCCTTAAATTTTCTACATGGCTAACTTGCACACCCCCCCCCCCCCCCCCCCGCCTTTGGAAACGGTCTCAGAGTTATTTTAGAAACCTGGGTCATTTAACACATTGGCTGGATCAAGTCCCACATCAGGAAGAGGACATCCCAGGACTGAACAGACGGTGTGACGAGGACAGGTTAAAAGTGGCAAATGTCCTCTGAGTCTAGGAAGAAAACTGAGCTGCAGGTGAATTAATCAAGGAGCATCAAAACCACTGAAGAGCACAGATGAGGTGACTCCAGTTACTTCTCAAAAGTTAAGAACAGCAGGCAAGGCCAGAGGGCCTGAAAGGATAGAAAAATGCACTTTGAACTGGCGGTTGAAAGCACAGAGGAAGCATGTGAGTAGTTCTGGCATCCTAGAACTCACTGTTTCTATGTTGAAAAGCTCCTAGATAACAATTAAATGCAGCCAATAAAAAAAATCATCTTAGTCCCTTCTCTGCTACCTCAGGTTTCTGCAGCAGGTCACAGACAGCAAGGAGTCCAGTGTTAACGTATCGCTGGCCTCCTACAGTATCATCAGGCGTTATATACGCAGCGAAATATAGCAAGGGAAGGACTAGTGCAGCTTTCCATCCCCTTCAATTAACTTTTAGGCACTTAGTCCCACCTCCCCTAGCATATGATAATAAAGCTGAATAACCATGATTGTTCTAACACCACTTCACCCAAAACGAACGTATAAAAATGCATAATCGGACATAAACTTTTAAATATTTAAGCCGTATTTCAAATATATATCATGAGGTGAAATTGCCACCCTCTGGATGGTTCTTTGAGTTTGTAGCACAGTCAGGATCTATTGCTTTTCTTTGAGTGCAACTGCTCTTTGTCACTCCCCAAAGATTGCTAGCTTAGGTGACCCCCTAGTCTGCCCGATGGTTAAGCCCACCCTGGAAGGAAAGAGTACTAACTATCTGAAAAAAATGGTCATTTCCCTAACCTGTCTCAGACAGCCTCTTTTTATGCTAACTCCTTACAGCTACAGAAATGCTGCTGGACTGGACCCTACTGTATCTAGCATTAAATGGGATGGGGGTGTAGAATGACTTCCCAGTACTAACTGTGGACAGCACTTACTATACTGTAATTTATGGGTCAAGCACCTAACCCACTCTCCTCAAATTGTTATCCATGCCACAGGAAAGAGCTGAATGCCTCTGCTACATGTTTTTCTGCCCTGTAGAAGACCCTGCATCTCCTCCCCCCCCCCCCCCCCATGTTCTGCTGTCTTCCGGCTGACAATTACAGCTTATTCTACTCAGTGATATAGTTCATCGCCAGGCCATTAATATTCTCTTTGCTCATGAAACATTCCAGTTTTCTCTTTGAAAAGATCAATGGAGTGTCTTACCCAGTCTTGTTATGAAGAAAATTCTGTAATGCAATCACACTAATGGGAAAATGGTTACTCTTTAAAAGCCAGCTGTTTCGTCTTTTGCACTAACTTACTTAGAAGGTTGGTCAATGATTTTCTAAAGGTGAATCCTTCTTACTTACTCCCATCACTTATACGTTATCCTCACAGGCTTCTCTTTGCTCTTCATTGTGACTCTAGGGACTGGGAGGATCCCAAAGAAAGGGATCAACGGTTATTTCATATGTACCAACTTATCAAGCACCATGAATTCCAATCAATTTTTATAAAATTCTTATACATTCTTGTGTCAGTTATTTTTACTGTTGTGTACTAACTAAGAGGGAGACCTTGGAATAATGATCTCTACTTAATTCAAGGTACCAAACAGTGTAAGCGGGATGCTGTTGGAGCCAGCGTTGCCTAGCCACCGCTGCTTTAAGAAACCACAGAGATTCCGGCTTCTGCCGCTGAATATCTGGGCTTGCCAAACAGCAGTGCGGCTATCTGATTAGCGGCAATATTCAGCTACTAACGGATAGTGCTAACCAGTTAAAGTTAGGACAGCCATTCATCTGTTAAGATATCTGGTTAGCAGCTGAATATTGTCACTAACCGGATAGCTGCCATCACCACCCCTAGTCCACCCACAGACAGGCTCAGTTCTAACCAACATTTCTTCTGCTGTCCGTGGGGATGTGCAGTAGCACTAACTGGTTAGTGTGAACGAATAATGAGTTGACCATGTTTTAGACAATTAGCAGGTTTGCTAACTGGTTAAATGCTGTGAATATGCCCTTCCCCCTCCCCCTGCATATCCTAAAAGAGGCATTTAAACTCTCAAAGATATAAATTATGCACACAAAGCAAACTCTTTTCAGAGAAAAGAATGCTCTAGAAGAAGAAGTCACAGGATGAGTCTCTAAGCGGACACACTCAAGAACCACGTAAGAAAATGTTTCTTTTGGTCAGCCCAGTGGTGATCAGTAGTAGTAGTAGTAGTAGTAATGAATGCATGGCTGCGTGAACGGTGTCATAGAGAGCATATTGGTTTCCTGGATCTTGGGATGATGTTCCAAGGGCTGCAGAGCAGAGATAGCATCTATCTGTCCAAGAAGGGTCAAAGTGTCTTCTGCAGCAGCTAACCTACTGAAGAGGGCTTTAAACTAGATTCATTGGAGATGGGTGAAGAGAGCCCCCAGGTCAATGAAGAAAGCCCGCAGGTAAGTTAACATTAAATGCCTCTGTAGAAATGGGTAATAGGGGCAACATCTGGAAAGCGGTGTGTATAAATGCCTGAAGCATGGGAAATAAGATCCCAGATGTTGGGGCTTTAATGGGAGAGACTGACTTGGATTTAGAGGTGGTTACGGAGACATGGTTCACGAACAAGTATGACTGGAATGTAATTATACCAGGCTATACTTTGTTCAGGAAGGAAATGTAGGAAGAAGGGGAGGAGAAGTGGCTATAGAATTACAGGGCTCAAAAGGGAACGAGGAGGCACTGAGGGTTAAACTAGAAAGAGGGAATGGGAAATCCATTTGCATTGGTGTGATAGACAGACCTCCCTCACAGGAAGAAGAAGTGGATGGAGATTTAACAGAAGACATACACAGTATTGCCAAGAAGGGAGAAGTGCTACTAATAGGTGATTTCAGTATGCCAGATGTTGATTGGCACAGCCCTGCTGTGGTGTCATTTAGGAGTAAGGAGATCTTAGATTATCTACAGGGAGAATTACTCTGGCAACTGGTAACAGAACCCACACATGAAGGGGCCATACTGGATTTTATTTATTTATTTGGAAACTTTTCTATACCACCCCTTCCAGAGATCAGAGTGCTTCCCAGTGGGGAAAGTGTTTCTGATGTTATAGTGGGAGATCATCTCTCATCCAGTGATCACCAGATGGTGTGATTCAGTGTTAGGACTAGGGCTGATAAAATCCATTCAAAAGTGAGGGTCTTAGACTTTAGTAAAACTAACTGTGCCAAGATGGGACAATACATCAAGAAGTTGTTAGCGGGATGGGAACATCTGGGGGATGTAGAAAAGCAGTAGACAAAACTAAAGGGGATATTTTAAGGGCAACAAACCTTTTTGTTAGAAAGGTAAATAAATGTAAAAGGAAAAGGAGGCTACTATGGTTCTCAAAAGAAGTAGCTGAAAAGGTGAAGAAAAAGAAGGTGGTCTTCATAAAATACAATAAATCACAGAGAGAGGAAGACAAGTATCAATATTTGGAAAAGCAGAGAAGCTAGGAAAGTAGAAAAGCAAAGATATAAAAAGAAGAAGACACGGCTAATGCAATAAAATGGGGGATAAGACACTTTTCAGATATGTTAGTGAGAGGAGGAAGTGCAAAAGTGGTATTGTCAGACTAAAGAGTGAAAGGGAGAAATATGTAGAAGCTGATGAGGATAAAGAGGAATTGCTTAACAAATATTTTTGTTCCGTGTTTATAGATGAAGGGCCAGGAGCAGGACATCAGAAAACACCCACATATAGGAACAGAAGTGAAGGGGATCTTTAACAATTTTCAGAAGACTGTGTATGTGAGAAACTAACTAAACTAAAAGTAGACGAAGCATGGGACCAGATGGGATACATCCAATAATATTGAATGAATTTGGGGATATTCTAGTGGCTCCACTGACTGATATTTTCAATGCTTCTTTAGAGTCGGCAGTGTTCCCAGAGGAATGGAGAAAGACACATGTGGTCCCTTTACACAAAAAAGGTAGTAATGATGAGGTTGAGAACATTGACCCCCCCCCCAACCCACCTATGCACTCTGCTTCAAATACCCCAACCCAATAGATGACGATGGACTGACATCATGACTTTGCTAACCATCCTACATACTAGAACCAAGTTCAACCAGCAAGCCTGTAGACGTGCATTTGAACTCAGCGCTCCATCGATCTGGAATGCACTGCCAGCTTCACTGAGAAACATCACCGACATCAAAACCTTCAGAAGTCACCTAAAGACGCACCTCTTTACCGAACATTTCAGCCCAACCACTTAGCCCACTGAGAACAAATAAGCTCCACATGTCCTAAAAATGAACCCTACCACACAAACCCGTTATGAAAATATGTACATAGTTAATTTAACTAACTTATGCATACTGTATATAGTTTACTGTTTCTATTGTTTAATGTAATTTTTCCTGTTATAATGTTCATTATACACCGCTTTGACCTGGCAAAAGGTGGTATAAAAATGTAGCTAAATAAATAAATAAATAGTCCAGTTAGTCTAACCTCTGTGGTGAGTAAATTAATGGAAACGCTGCTAAAACAGAGGATAGTGAAGCTTCTGGAATCCAGTGGATTGCAGGATCTGAGTCAGCATGGGTTTACCAGAGGCAGATCTTGTCAGACAAATCTGATTGATTTCTTTGACTGGATGACTAGAGAGTTGGACCGAGGGAAATGCCTAGATGTGGTGTACTTAGATTTCAGTAAAGCCTTTGACACCGTTCCATACAGGTGACTTATAAACAAATTAAGCACCCTAGGATGGACCCTAAAGTTAATGCTTGGGTTAGAAATTGGGTGAGTAGGAGGCGACAAAGGGTACAGGTAAATGGAGCTCACTCTGAGGAGAAGAAGGTTACCGGTGGTGTGCCCCAGGGATCTGTGCTTGGTCCAATTCTTTTTAACATGTTTGTTAGTGATATAGCAGAAGGGCTGTTGGGTAAGGTTTGCCTCTTTGCGGATGATACCAAAATCTGCAATAGAGTAGACACCCAGGAAGTAGATAATATGAGGAGGGATCTAGCTAAGCTTGAAGAATGGGCAAGAATTTGGAAGCTGAGATATAATGCAAAAAAAATGCAGGGTCATGCATTTGGGCTGCAAAAAAACAAGGGAGTTGTACAGTGTAGGGGATGAAGTACTTCTGTCCACAAAAGAAGAGTGGGACCTAGTCATGACTGTTTCTGTTGATCTTATAGTGGCTAGATAGGTAGAAATGTTGATGGCAAAAACTATAAAGATGCTTGGGTGCATAGGGAGAGCAATGACCAACAGAAAAATGATATGAAAACCTCCGTGGCATAAATACACAAGAAACATAGAAAAATGACGACAGAAAAAGACCACATGGTCTATCTAGTCTGTCCTTCCATATCAACCACGACAATATTCCACTTTTTTCCTTTAGAGATCCTCTGTGCTTGTCCCATACTTCTTTGAATTCAGATATTGTCCCCTCTCTACCACCTCCACTGGAAAACTATTCCACAGACACACCAGTCTTTCCATAAAGAAAAAATTCTGCATATCACTCCTGAATCTATCCCCTTTCACCCTCAGCCCATGTCCCCTCGTAACAAAACTTGCTTTCAATCGAAAGAGGCTCTCCCCCTGTGAATTTATGCCACGGAGGTATTTAAACATCTCAATCATATTGCTTCTATCCCGCCTTTCCTCTAAGGTGTACATATTAAGATCCTTAAGTCTGTCCTCATATGCTTTATAATGAAGACCACTAACCATTTTAGAGCTATCCTCTGTACTGACTCTATCCTGTTTATATCCTTTTGAAGGTGCGGTCTCCAGAATTGCACAAATACTCCAAATGAGGTTGCACCAAAGACTTATACAGAGGCACTATCACCTCCTTTTTCTGCTAACCATTCCTCTCCGTATGCACCCAAGCATCCTTCTAGCTTTTGCCATTGCTTTTTCTACCTGTTTAGCTACTTTATGATCATCAGACACAACCACATATAAGAACATAAGAACATAAGATATGCCATACTGGGTCAGACCAAGGTCCATCAAGCCCAGTATTCTGTTTCCAACAGTGGCCAATCTAGGTCATACGTACCTAGCAGTTACCCCAAGGGACACAGGTTCCACAATGCTTGTATTGGTTCAAGCATTGATATCCTGGGTCCCTTCTTAATAATGGTTTATGGACCTTTCCTCCAGGAACTTGTCCAAACCTTTTTTAAAACCCAGCTACACTAACAGCCTTTACTACATCCTCCGGTAACAAATTCCAGAGTTTGATTACACGTTGAGTGAAAAAATATTTTCTTTTATTAGTCTTAAATAGTTTACCCTGTAGCTTCATTACATGTCCCCTAGTCTTTCTATATTCTGATAAGGTAAACAATCGATCTACGTTTACCCGTTCCACTCCGTTCATTAATTTATAGACTTCTATCATATCTCCCCTCAGCCGTCTCTTTTCCAGGTTAAAGAGCCCCAACCTTTTTAGCCTTTCTTCATAGGAGTAGCCTTCCATCCCCTTTACCATTTTGGTGGCTCTTCTCTGAACCTTTTCTAAAATTGCTATATCCTTTTTAAGATATGGCGACCAGAATTGCACACAATATTCAAGGTGCGGTCTCACCATGGAACGATATAGAGGCATTATAATATCTTTTGTTTTATTTTCCATTCCTTTCCTTATCATACCTAGCATTCTATTTGCTCTCTTGGCCGCCGCTGCACACTGGGCCAAGGGTTTTAACATGGTATCCACAAGGACGCCTAAATCTTTTTCTTGGGTGGTGGTTCCTAATGTGGAACCTTGCATCGTGTAACCATAGTTTGGGTTGTTCTTCCCTAGGTGCATAACCTTGCACTTCTCCACATTAAATTTCATCTGCCATTTTGATGCCCAGTCTTCCAATTTATCAAGGTCCTCTTGCAATTTTCCACAATCCTCCTGGGTTTTAACAACTTTAAATAGTTTTGTGTCATCAGCAAATTTGATAACCTCACTCGTTATTCCACTTTCCAGGTCATTTATGAATATGTCAAAAAGCAGCAGACCCAGCACAGATCCCTGGGGTACACTATTCACCTTTCTCCATTGGGAAAATTGGCCATTTAGCCCTACCCTCTGCTTTCTATCTTTTAACCAGTTCCTGATCCACAGTAGTACACTGCCTCCTATCCCATGACTCTTTAGTTTTGCCAAAAGTCTCTCATGAGGGACCTTGTCAAAGGCTTTCTGAAAGTCCAGATACACAATATCAACCGACTCACCTTTGTCCACCTGTTTATTCACTCCTTCAAAAAAACATAACAGATTAGTAAGACAAGATCTTCCTTGTCTAAAGCCATGTTGGCTGTCTCCCATTAGGTCATGACTATCTATATGCTGAGTAATTTTATTCTTTATGATGGTTTCTACCATTTTTCCCGGTACTGATGTCAGGCTCACCGGTCTGTAGTTTCCCGGATCACCCCTCGAACCCTTTTTAAAAATTGGTGTTACATTGGCGATCCTCCAATCCTCAGGTATTAGAGATGATTTTAATGATAGTTCACAGATTACTGATAGCAGGTCTGCAATCTCAAATTTCAGTTCTTTCAACACCCTTGGATGTATACCATCCGGCCCAGGTGATTTGCTACTCTTCAGTTTATCTAATAGTTGTAGGACATCTTCCCGATGTATCGATATTTCCTTCAATTCTTCCACACCTTTAAATACCACTTCAGTCGTGGGTAACATCCCTACATCTTCCTCAGTAAAGACCGAAGCAAAGAATTCATTCAGTCTCTCCGCTATCGCCTTGTCGCCTCTTAGTGCTCCTTTAACCCCTTTATCATCTAATGGACCAACTGACTCTCTCACGGGTTTTTTGCTACGAATGTACTTGAAAAGGTCTTTATTTCGCGTTTTTGCTTCCGCAGCAAGCTTCTTCTCAAATTCTCTCTTTGCCTGCCTTATCAATGCCTTGCATTTGACTTGCCAGTGCTTGTGCTGTTTCCAGGTTTCATCATTTGGCTCTTTTTTCCATTTCTTGAAAGATGCTTTTTTGGCAACAACAGCCTCTCTGACCTCAGCTTTAAACCATGCTGGCAATTTTTTGGACTTCCTTCCACTTTTCTTAAAGCGTGGAATACAGCTGGTCTGGGCTTCCAAGATAGTATTTTTCAACAACACCCAAGCTTGATGTACGTCTTTAACCTTTGCAACTGCTCCTTTTAGTTTTTTCTTAACTGTTTTCCTCATTCTATCATAGTCTCCCTTTCGAAAGTTAAAGGGTAGTACTGTGGATTTCCTTACTATCCCTCCTCCACTAATTAAATCAAAGGCGATCATGCTATGATCACTATTGCCAAGTGGCCCCAACACCCTTATCTCTTGCACTACATCTGGTGTTCCACTAAGGACTAGGTCTAATATTGCTTCCCCTCTGGTCGGTTCATGAACCAGCTGCTCCAAGAAGCAGTCATTTATTTCATCTAGGAACTTTATCTCCCTAGCATATCCTGTTGTGACACTGACCCAGTCGATGCCGGGGTAATTGAAATCACCCATTATTATTACTGCACTGTAACTTTTGCTAGCTTCCTTGATTTCTTTGAGCATTTCATCATCCATTTGTTCATTCTGGCCAGGCGGACGATAGTACACCCCCACTGCCATCGCCTTCCCCTTTTTACATGGAATTTCAATCCATAGAGATTCTACAGCAAATTTTGTTTCTTGCAAAACTTTAATCCTTTCTGACTCAATGCCCTCTCTAACATAGAGCGCAACCCCTCCACCAATTTGATCAGCTCTATCATTTCGATATAGTTTGTACCCAGGTATCGCAGTGTCCCACTGGTTGTCCTCCTTCCACCATGTCTCTGATATTCCAATCATATCTAACCTCTCGTTTAGTGCTATATATTCTAACTCTCCCATCTTGTTTTGTAGACTTCTAGCATTTGCATACAAGCATTTTAGAGACTGTATTTTATTCATATTAATTTGGCTATTGGTAGACATGGGTAATTTGGGATCTTTAAGTTCTGTCTGCTCCATACTCGAGGGCATTTGGGCTACTTTACTCTTTTTTGGAACCTCTCTGCTTTTTGTAGTATCCTTCAAGGATACATTCTTCCGAACCATGCGCTCTTGGGCGACTGTCGGCTTTCCCCTATTATCTAGTTTAAAAGCTGCTCTATCTCCTTTTTAAAGGTTAATGCCAGCAGCCTGGTTCCATCCCGGTTAAGGTGAAGCCCATCCCTTCGGAAGAGCCCCTCCTTTCCCCAGAATGTTCCCCAGTTCCTAACAAATCCGAACCCCTCATCTCTGCACCATTGTCTCATCCACGCATTGAGACTCCGGAGCTCTGCCTGCCTATTGGGTCCTGCGCGTGGAACGGGAAGCATTTCGGAGAACGCTACCCTGGAAGTTCTGGATTTCAACTTCCTACCTAAAAGCCTAAATTTAGCTTCCAGAACCTCCCTACCACATTTTCCTATGTCATTGGTACCAACATGTACCAAGACAGCAGACTCCTCCCCAGCACTATCTAAGACCTTATCTAGGTGGCGTGTGAGGTCCGCTACCTTCGCACCAGGCAGGCATGTTACCAGGCGATCCTCACGTCCACCAGCCACCCAGCTATCTACATGCCTAATGATCGAATCACCAACTATAACTGCTGTCCTAACCCTTCCCGCATGGGCACTTGGCCCTGGAGAAACCTCCTCGGTGCGAGAGGGGTTTACATCACCTGGAGGACAGGTCCTAGTTACAGGATCACTTCCTGCCACACCAGGGTGATGCTCTCCTGTCACGTGACCTCTCTCCTCCATGGCAACAGGGATGCTGCCAGACTGGAGGTGGGACTTCAGGACTATATCCCTGTAGGTCTCGTCTATGTACCTCTCTGTCTGTCTTATGTTTTCCAAGTCTGCTACTCTAGCCTCTAGAGAACGGACTCGTTCCCTGAGAGCAGAGAGCTCCTTGCACCTAGTGCACACGTAAGACCTCTCACCAGCTGGGAGAAAATCATACATGTGACACTCAATGCAAAAGACTGGAAAGCCCACATCCCGCTGCTGGACTGCTGTCTGCATCTTAGTTTTAAGTTTGTGTTTAGATCTTTAAGTTCTATATGTACTAAAGGGTGCAATGGATATTTATACCACTAAAACTGTACCTAAGAAGTTTAATATACCTTGTTCACCTGAAGCTTAATTAATCTCAGGTCCTTGGTGTATGACTGATTTGGGTAATGAGCTTCACCTGAGAGCACCTCCTGTCTTTTAAGTTGTGCAAGTACCTATAAAGCTGTGATTTTCCCAGGGGAGGGTGGGTGTGGGGAGGGAGGGAGGGATATAACACTTATTAAAAAAGGGCTGCTACACAGTACCTTGTCCTGTGCTGCTGAGGAAAACTATATTCTGATTTGATTTAAATTATAGCTCTTTGCTGCTACTAGGCTCTAACCTATTATGAAATTTAAACTACAAGCTCTCTGCTGGATTCTAAATTTAACCAGAAAGCTCTCTTCTGTGTTTTAATTTGAAACTAAAAGTACTTTGCTGATGCTAGGCCCTGAGTGACTATGAAATTTAAACTACAGCTGTCTACTGGGTATGAAAGGTAACCAGAAAGTTCTCTTCTGTGTTTTTAAATTGAATCTTAAACTGTTGCTACTAGGCCCTGACTGATTTAACAAAAAAAAATAGTGGGTTCACAGATTAATTAGCTTTAAAGAAAAAAAAAATTCCTTTCAGAAAAATTCCCAGAAGTATATACTCACAATTTCAGATTTCTCTCCAGAAGTAACAGCCCCCCTTTCCAGTCCTTCAAGACAGGGTCACAGAGCTCTGGTTGAGCTATTTATGCTTGTGCTGATGATGTAAGCAGTGACCTACTTCCTGGGTAATTAACAGTCCTTGCTTGGATAGAAGGAGTCTTTCAAAATGGCCTTTTGAACTGCCAGCTGGTGTTAACACCTATTGAAAAAGCTTCACAGGTTGCTTGCCCACTAGGTAGAAGGCCTCTTTGTAAAGGTCTCTAGAAGACTTTATATGCTGCTCAAGGAGAATTGACCTTGTTTTGCCTCTTGTGCTAAGCTATATTCTGATTTGATTTAAATTATAGCTCTTTGCTGCTACTAGGCTCTAACCTATTATGAAATTTAAACTACAAGCTCTCTGCTGGATTCTAAATTTAACCAGAAAGCTCTCTTCTATGTTTTAATTTGAAACTAAAAGTACTTTGCTGATGCTAGGCCCTGAGTGACTATGAAATTTAAACTACAGCTGTCTACTGGGTATGAAAGGTAACCAGAAAGTTCTCTTCTGTGTTTTTAAATTGAATCTTAAACTGTTGCTACTAGGCCCTGACTGATTTAACTAAAAAAATAGTGGGTTCACAGATTAATTAGCCTAGGTCCCGCTCTTTAGTGGACAAAAGTATTTCACCCCCTATACCAGTGATGGCTAACCTTTTTGAGCCCGAGTGCCCAAACTGCCGCACAAAACCAAAGAATTTCCTCAAAGTGCCAGCACGTCAATTAAAGCCCCATTTGCATAAGGTGCTTCATTTGCATAAATATTTGCATAATGTTACCATACACTAACTTTTAGTAAACATGCCTCTTAATGAGTATATGGATAAAGAAAGACTAAAAGGTTTCTACATTACTATAATCCAGTACCAACCGCCAGGCACATTAGGAACTACTACAAACGCTGCCCATTTAGAACCCATAGCAAACCCGCCGTATCCTAACAGCACTACCAGGACTCACAGAGCACCATACTCTACCTATCAAAAGGCAACACTGCAAATATTAAACCAATACATCTCAGAGAACAACAATACATGACCTACTGGGGAAAGAACAAGTGGCAATGTCAAATAGGAATTATATAAACAGAATACCTCAGCTCAGTTACACATGCAGAACAGACCATCACCAAACAAGGAATCACAATTTAGAAACAGGAAGACAATAATTAAACTGGGAACCCCAAAAGCCAAACTTGGAATATACAACAACACTGTAGAAATAAAACTATATATTAATTTCCTCTTGTACTAAACAAAGCGCAAAAATTAATGATGCACATTTCCCAGAGCTGACATATTCCAGTTAATAAATTCAAAATAAAGAGATATTTTTCTACCTTTTGTGCATTTTTTTTCAGTTGCAATTGTTCCAGCCACTTTCTTCTGGTTTCTTCGTGTCTTCTGCTAACTCTCCATCTGCTGTCCATTTGTCCTTTCTTCTGTCTTCTTGTTTTTTTTTTCCATTCTCTCTCTACATCTGCTTTAACATACTAATCTTTCTCCTTTGGCTCTTTCCTCATTCCTATTTCATCTACTCAAAATTTACCCCTCCATCCTCAATCCCCACTTACTCTCCCAATACCCGGCCAATTGTAGATTTTTTATCCCTCCCACACAAAATATTTTTCCCCTCTCCATTTTACTCTCCCAGCCCCATCCCATTCTAATCCTCCCCCAACACCAGCTCCCTTCTAGTTCCAGCCTCACCCAGCATCCATTCCCTTCTAGTCCCTGCATCAGCCCATTTCCAGTCCTAGCAGCCCCCCAACCCAATACCAGTCCTATCCCCCCCTCATCAACCCACTTCCAGTCCTAACCCCCATCACCCCATTTTCAGTTTAAGCCCCCCCCCTATAACCCATTACCAGTCCTAACCCCCCACTTCCAGTCAGCCCCCCATAGCCCATTGCCAGTCCTAACCCCCCCATCAGCCCACAGTCCATTACCAGTCCTAACCCCATCAGCCCACCTCAAGTCCTAACCCCTCCCCATCAGCCCATTTCTTGTCCCAGCCCCCCCATAGCCCATTATCAGTCCTAAACCCCCCCATAGCCCATTACCAGTCCTAACCCCATCAGACCACCTCCAGTGTTAACCCCCCATCAGCCCATTTCCAGTCCTAACCCCACCCAACAGCCCACCTCAAGTCCTAACCCCTCCCCATCAGCCCATTAGCAGTCCTACCCCCCCCCAGCCCATTAGCAGTCCTAACCCCCCCTCTCTAGCCCATTAGCAGTCCTAACCCCCCCCATAGCCCATTACCAGTCCTCACCACCATCCCCCCATTTCTAGTCAGCCCCCATCAGACCCCAGACCATTTTCAGTCCTAACCCCCCTTGCCCATTAGCAGTCCTAACCCCCCCTCCTAGCCCATTAGCAGTCCTAACCCCCCCCTAGCCCATTAGCAGTCCTAACCCCCCCCCCTCCTAGCCCATTAGTCCTAGCCCATTAGCAGTCCTAACCCCCCCTCCTACCCCCTTAGCAGTCCTAACCCCCCCCCCTCCTAGCCCTTTAGCAGTCCTAACCCCCCCCTAGCCCATTAGCAGTCCTAAACCCCCCCTAGCCCATTAGCAGTCCTAACCCCCCCCCCTCTCTAGCCCATTAGCAGTCCTAACCCCCCCATAGCCCATTACCAGTCCTATCCCCCAGCACCCCATTTCCAGACAGCCCCCATCAGCCCACAGCCCATTAGCAGTCCTAACCCCCCTAGCCCATTAGCAGTCCTAACCCCCCCCCCTCCTCGCCCATTAGCAGTCCTAACCCCCCCCCCAGCCCATTAGCAGTCCTAACCCCCCCCCCCCCGGCAAATTTAAAAACAGAAACAGCGGGCTCTGGCTGCTGCCGCGGACGCGGCAGCATGCAGTGTCCCGCGGGGCCCCCTCCGCCCGCTACGCCCCTCTGCAAGGGCTTTCAGATTCGCGAGGGAGACAGCGTCTCCCTCGCGTCTCTGTTAAGCCCGCAGGGGCTAATGGGAAATTTCCCATCAGTCCCTCGCGTCTAAAGGGGCTGATGGGAAATTTCCCATTAACCCCTGCGGGCTTAACAGAGACGCAAGGGAGACGCTGTCTCCCTCGCGAATCTGAAAGCCCTTGCAGAGGGGCTTAGCGGGCGGAGGGGGCCCCGCGGGACACTGCATGCTGCCGCGTCCGCGGCAGCAGCCAGAGCCCGCTTTTTCTTTTTTTGCGGACCTTCACGCGTGCCAGCTGCAAGGCCTTCGCGTGCCACAGCTGGCACGCGTGCCATAGGTTCGCCATCGCTGCCCTATACTATATTGCTCCCTTGGATTGCTGCAGCCCATATGCGTGATCTTGCATTTTTTAACATTAAATCCCAGCTGCCAAATTCTAGACCATTCTTCAAGCTTAGCTAGATCCCTGCTCATGTTATCTACACCTTCCTGGGTGTCTATTCTATTGCAGATTTTGGTATCATCCGCAGAGGCAAACCTTACCCGACAGCCCTTCCGCTCTAGTCATGTTCTCTGTTTTTATGTGTGATGGTTGCGGATGTTCCTCACAGCTAACTGGGACAGAACTCCCTAATGAAACTATATCATTAGTGAAACCATTGACTGATGTCAAAGGCCACCAAGGAGATGTGTCTGGACCAAATGCCTTGTTGAATATGTACATTGGACTGGAAAAAAGATACATCCTAGCAAATTTCTCTATGAAACGTCCACAACGGGAAGATTTACATTGTTTGCACTGTAAAGAGAAAGGGTTTTTTTTGAAAAAAAGAAAGGCGGAATATCCATGGGTGCCGGTGTTACACACCCTGATGCTAGGCGCTTCGCATTGGGGCGTGTCGTGAGTGTTACAGGGAGAAGCAGAGGCAGCATCTGTTGCTAACCAAGCAGTGGCGAAATTGAGCCGATGTCTCATTAGTGACACATGGGTAAAGTAAGGTGTGGCAGATCCTGGCCTATCTTTATTTACGGAAGCTAACCGTTTCTGCAGCGACCCAGATAAGAAGGGGCTCTTCCGAAGGGATGGGCTTCACCTTAACCAGGATGGAACCAGGCTGCTGGCATTAACCTTTAAAAAGGAGATAGAGCAGCTTTTAAACTAGATAATAGGGGAAAGCCGACAGTAGCCAAAGAGCGGATGGTTCGGAAGAATGTATCCTTGAAGGATACTACCAAAAGCAGAGAGGTTCCACAAAAGAGTAAAATAGCCCAAATGCCCTCGAGTATGGAGCAGACAGAGCTTAAAGATCCCAAATTACCCATGTCTACCAATAGCCATATTAATATGAATAAAACACAGTCTCTAAAATGCTTGTATGCAAATGCTAGAAGTCTAAAAAATAAAATGGGAGAGTTAGAATATATAGCACTAAATGAGAGGTTAGATATGATTGGAATTTCAGAGACATGGTGGAAGGAGGACAACCAGTGGGACACTGTGATACCTGGATACAAACAATATCGTAATGATAGAGCTGATCAAATTGGTGGAGGGGTTGCGCTCTATGTTAGAGAGGGCATTGAGTCAGAAAGGATTAAAGTTTTGCAGGAAACAAAATTTGCTGTAGAATCTCTATGGATTGAAATTCCATATAAAAAGGGGAAGGCGATGGCAGTGGGGGTGTACTATTGACTGCCTGGCCAGAATGAACAAATGGATGATGAAATGCTCAAAGAAATCAAGGAAGCTAACAAACGTTATAGCGCAGTAATAATAATGGGTGATTTCAATTACCCCGGTATCGACTGGGTCAGTGTCATGGCAGGACATGCTAGGGAGATAAAGTTCCTAGATAAAATAAATGACTGCTTCTTGGAGCAGCTGGTTCATGAACCGACCAGAGGGGAAGCCATATTAGACCTAGTCCTTAGTGGAACACCAGATCTAGTGCAAGAGATAAGGGTGTTGGGGCCACTTGGAAATAGTGATCATAGCATGATCACGTTTGATTTAATTAGTGGAGGAGGGATAGTAAGGAAATCCACAGTACTACCTTTTAACTTTCGAAAGGGAGTCTATGATAAAATGAGGAAAATAGTTAAGAAAAAACTAAAAGGAGCAGAGCAGTTGCAAAGGTTAAAGACTTACATCAAGCTTGAGTGTTGTTGAAAAATACTATCTTGGAAGCCCAGACCAGCTGTATTCCACACTTTAAGAAAAGTGGAAGGAAGTCCAAAAAACTGCCAGCATGGTTTAAAGGTGAAGTCAGAGAGGCTCTTGTTGCCAAAAAAAGCATCTTTCAGGAAATGGAAAAAAGAGCCAAACGACGAAACCTGGAAACAGCACAAGCACTGGCAAGTCAAATGCAAGGCATTCATAAGGCAGGCAAAGGGAGAATTTGAGAAGAAGCTTGCTGCAGAAGCAAAAACACGAAATAAAGACTTTTTCAAGTACATTTGTAGCAGAAAACCTATGAGAGAGTCAGTTGGTCCATTAGATGATAAAGGGGTTAAAGGGGCACTAAGAGGCGACAAGGTGATAGCAGAGAGACTGAATGAATTCTTTGCTTCGGTCTTTACTGAGGAAGATGTAGGGATGTTACCCATGACTGAAGTGGTATTTAAAGCTGCAGAAGAATTGAAGGAAATATCAATACATCAGGAAGATGTATTACAACTATTAGATAAACTGAAGAGTAGCAAATCACCTGGGCCAGATGGTATACATCCAAGTGTGTTGAAAGAACTAAAATATGAGATTTCAGACCTGCTATTACTAATCTGTGAATTTTCATTAAAATCATCTGTAATACCTGAAGATTGGAGGATCGCCAATGTAACACCAATTTTTAAAAAGGGTTCCGGGGTGACCTGGGAAACTACAGACCGGTGAGCCTGACGTCAGTACCAGGAAAAATGGTAGAAACCATCATAAAGAAGAAAATTACTCAGCATGTAGATAGTCATAGCCTAATGAGAGACAGCCAACATGGCTTTAGACAAGGAAGATCTTGTCTTACTAATCTGTTATGTTTTTTTGAAGGTGTGAATAAACAGGTGGACAAAGGTGAGTCGGTTGATATAGTGTATCTGGACTTTCAGAAAGCCTTTGACAAAGTCCCTCATCAGAGACTTTTGGCAAAACTAAAGAGTCATGGGATAGGAGGCAGTGTACTATTGTGGATTAGGAAATGGTTAAAAGATAGAAAGCAGAGGGTAGGGATAAATGGCCAATTTTCCCAATGGAGAAAGGTGAATAGTGGTGTACCCCAGGGATCTGTGCTGGGTACATAAATTTATTTATTTATTTAACATCTTTTATATACCGCGCTATTTGTTTTCAGTGCGGTTTACAAGTAACAGAAGCTGCACAATCAGAGGACACTGGTGTGCTTACATTATAACAGGAAACTTAAACTTGGAACAACAGGGTAAAAACTGTAACTATGTACAAACATATTGGATTCTTTAGTATTCGCAGGAAGACTAAGGCAGGACTAAGGCAGGACATAAGAGAACTTGAAGCGGAATTACTTATGAGGGAATTGGGAGTGAAGAGTGAGAGTTTGTGGGTTTAGGCGTGTTGATGATCAGATGAGGATTGGATGCTTGTGCATAATGGAGAAGGAAAATGTGGTGCTTGATCGCCTTGCGAAATTGGGTGAGGTCTTTAATTGCTCTTATTTCAGGTGTGAGGTCATTCCAGCATTTAGGTGCATAGAAGGCGAAGGTCCTTTTCTTGGTTGATTGGGTACATTTGATGGAATCCTTGGGGATAATCAGGGTGTTGTCCGTTGTTATCCTTCTCGTTCTGTTTTTTGGGGTGAGGGAGATGAGATCATTGAGAGACGTGGGGGCAAGGTTGTTGATGATCTTGAAAGTGATGATGAGGATTTTATAGGTTAACCTGCAATGAATTGGTAGCCAGTGGAGTTCCATGAGAGTCGGGGTGATATGGTCTGATCTTGCTAGACCACAGAGCACTCTAGCAGCCGCGTTCATCGTAAGTTGTAGTGGATTAATGATGTTCTTGGGGAGACCGTATAAGACGACATTTGCGTAATCAAAATGAGGTAGTGTGAGGGCCTGGAAGATGGTCCAGAAGTTGTTGTGAGGTAGCATGGGTCTGAGGTGCCTTAGCGTTCTGATTTTATTGTAGACAGACTTGGTGATGTTCTGAATGTGTTCCTTAAATTCAAAATGCTGATCCAGAGTAATCCCTAGGTAGCGAATAGATAGTTTACTAGGGAGGTCCGCATCTCTTGCTTTTAGAGAGGATGGGGGGGGGGGGGAGAATTCTTTGTTTCTTGAAATGAACAGAACTTCGGTCTTCTTGAAGTTTATACGGAGGTTTTGAGATGCTAACCAGTCTGTGATGGCGTTGAAGCAGTGAATAAGGTTGGTGAAGTCTGGTTGATTGACTTTAAATGGAGTAAACAGTAGAACGTCGTCGGCATAGATTAATGAGGAGATATCGAAGGTGCGTATGATGTCACATATCGGCTGTAAGTATACATTAAACAGAAGCGCAGATAAGGAAGATCCTTGCGGAACACCTTGATGTTGGTGGAAAGGTGTGGATGTGGTGGAACCGACTCTGACATGCTGCCATCGCTCCGACAGGTATGACCTACACCATTCCCAGGCGAGACCACAGATTCCCTTCTCAAGGAGTCGGGCGAGAAGTTGATTATGATTAACGGAATCGAAGGCAGCGGAGATATCTAGGAATATTAGAGCAAAGCCGTTTTCAGCCTTATCAAGACCTCTATTCAATGTATTAGTTAGGGTGGTAAGGAGAGTTTCTACACCATGTGATTCCCTGAAGCCATGTTGACAGGGATCGAGCGGTGAGGCTGTATCGATGTGATGTTGTATCTGTCTCTGAACAACCTTCTCTATTATTTTGGCTAATAGAGGTATGCTCGAGATTGGGCGGTAGGAGTCAGGCTTTAGTGGGTCAAGTCTAGAGTTCTTCAGGAGTGGTCTTATAGAGGTTTGTTTGAGGAAAGATGGGAACGAGCCTGTTGCAAAGGATAGTCCAATGATGTTGACTAGGATTGGGCTCAGTTCAACACGCAGCGATCTGACCCAGTATGCTGGGCAAGGGTCACTTGGAGCTGTAGAAGTGTTGATGGAGGTGATGAGATCTTGAATGTTTTTCTCAGAGGGTGTTGTGAACATTGTGATTGGAGGAAATGAGGTGTGAGAGTGGGATAATGCTGTAACTGGGAATGTGTCAGTTATGGAGGTCTTGGATTGAAGATAGTCGGCGTAGGACTGGGGGGGGATAGGAACTAGTTGAGTAGGTGATGGTTCTTTAATTAGGGATTTTGCTATGTTGAAAAGGTCTCTAGGTTTATTTAGTGAGCGGAGGAGAAGATTAGCATGGTATTCACTCATTCTGAGATATATAGTTTCGCGGTGGAGTTTGAGGTGGTTCAAGTATGTTACTTTGTCGGATTCAGAGCGAGATCTTCTCCATTTCCTTTCAAATTTCCTGAGGGAGAGGAGGGATGAACGGAGATCTGCTGTGAACCATGGTGATGGCTGTCTTTTGTTTTGTTTGGTCTTGTTGCTTTTGTTTGAAGCTGGTAGCTGTGCAATAGACTTTAATGTGGTGTTCCAGTTGGTGATTGCTTCTCCGAGGTCAGAAGGCATTGAATTGAGTAGTGGTAAGGCGTGCTTAATGAATTCTTCTTTGTCCAGTGGTTTGAATTGAGAGGTAGGTTTGGATTCTGTACTGGGGTTGTTAGGTGGATGCTTAGAGTGAAGAGTGGGCATCTGTAACATGATTAGTTTATGATCCGACCAGGGGATGGAGGTGATAGTGGTGTTAAGGCTGGAGTTTTGGCTGAACGCGGCGTGGGGAGCAAAGATTAGGTCCAGTAGGTTTCCTTTATTGTGGGTGGAAGTGTTTACAAGTTGATCAAAACCGAGTATTTGCATAGCTTCTAGGAAGGCATCTGCTTGGTTGGATTGCAGGGAGGGTAGGTTAAAGTCTCCAAGCAGCCAATTGGAGCTGTGCGGGTCAGCTGGGTTGCATGCTAAGTTGATAAATGTAGAGATAACCTCAGGAGGAGAAGAGGGGGATCTGTAAATGAGGTTTATGGTGATGTCCTTGTTGGCAATGGTGATTATGTCCGCATGGGTGGAGCTCTTGGATGTGAGAAGTCGAAATTCTAGGTCTGTTTTTGAAAGGATAAATACTCCACCGCCTTTTCGGTTAGACCTGTGGCATGTGTGGATGGAAAAGTTGGAAGGTATTAATTGGTTTATGAGAGCTGTGTCAGTATCCTTGAGCCAGGATTCAGTCACCTTGAGGAGATCCAGGTTATGTACTGCTATCAGGTCCGGTATCACTGGCCATTTCTTGCGCACAGAGCGCGAGTTTATAAGGGCACAATTGAGGAAGAGTTGAGTTTTAGGTGGAGCTTTTTTGAGGTTGTCCGAATGATTGAGGGCCACATATAGCAGGTGTGATCGTCGCGGGTGTTGTGGGAAGCTGGTTGCGGAATGGTAAGGGTTAGATTGGTTCTTTTTACCCAGGTAGGGTAAGGTGGTGATATGGTATTGCCCGGTAGAGAGGGCTATGGAGCATTGCAAAGTGTTTAAAGCTAGGAAAAAGGTAGTAAGGGTAAGTAGTGGGATGGCCATAATGGATTGGTGGCTGTTGCGTTGGTTTTGCTGTGTGTGGGGAGGTACTACTTTTGTAATGTGACAGTACAAGTAGAAATAAGGCTCAATATAGTAGTAAGGTACTGTAGGCGAAAATATAAGTTAAAATGGAACAGTAGGCGGTCTGCAGTAGAATGAGTCCCCGTACTGTTTTGAGCAGTTATATATGAACTTCAGTAAGCTACTTCAGCATATAAACATCAGTATAGGCTATAAAGATCAGCAAGCTAATTCAGTGAACAACATCTGTATAAGGTACTTCAGTAAAATATACATCGTAACAGCTATGAATATACTTTGGTAAATTTCAGGTAAACAGCTAGCTTAGATTGTTGCACTGTATCTACTTTGTAACAATAGTTAGTTACTTAGTGGAGAATACTTTGTGAAAGACACTTAGTAGCAGGCAGTAGGGTAGATCAAGTATATTGTATACATAGTCTAGTACCATGGAGTTGATAGCTAAACTACGTTATATATTATACTTATTGGGCATAGGTATTGGAATACATTATACATCATATCTAGAAGTTAAGGTATTATCATTTGTATTGATCAAATGGAGTGAGTCAATACTTAGTCTCTGGTTTTGTGGCATATTGCTGGTTCTCGGGGGCATTCGGCTGTTGCTGCTTAATTGTCTTCCGAGCTTGTAAGTGACCTCTGACTGGTTCCACGCCTAAGGGCCACGCCAAAGAGCCCTCTGGCGAGGCCCTCAGGCGCGGGCCTGCCTGAGAGCGGGCTGCTTTTTCTCAGCTGCTGCTCCTCCTCCCACAGCCCCGATTGGGCCGGAGTAACAGAGCAAGTCAGCTGGCAGGAGCTGGGACGGTGCTCTACCCCATTGCAGGGGGAGGTGAAGATGGCGACTTTCCCGCCGATCGCGGGCTGCTTTTTCTCAGCTGCTGCTCCTCCTCCCACAGCCCCGATTGGGCCGGAGTAACAGAGCAAGTCAGCTGGCAGGAGCTGGGACGGTGCTCTACCCCGTTGCAGGGGGAGTTGAAGATGGCGACTTTCCCGCCGATCGCGGGCTGCTTTTTCTCAGCTGCTGCTCCTCCTCCCACAGCCCCGATTGGGCCGGAGTAACAGAGCAAGTCAGCTGGCAGGAGCTGGGACGGTGCTCTACCCCGTTGCAGGGGGAGGTGAAGATGGCGACTGGAAGATTCCCTGGAAAAGGGAATGACGAGTGAGGTTATCAAATTTGCAGATGACACAAATCTATTTAAAGTTGTTAAAACCCAAGAGGATTGTGGAAAATTGCAAGAGGATCTTGATACATTGGAAGACTGGGCATCAAAATGGCAGATGAAACTTAATGTGGACAAGTGCAGAGTAATGCACCTAGGGAAGAACAACCCAAACTTGTCAGACGGATGCCTGGGTGAGAATGTTCACAGTCTTGGCAAAGGCATATATCAATATGATTTGCAAGGGATTGTGGGAAATGCAGTCCATTCACACCAGACACAGCCGCTCACAATAATTAGTTGTGCTTGAGTGTAAAGCCAATAAGATATTTATTTATGGGGTTATTTCTCTCAACACAGATATGCTTGGTAGCACATAAAACAGGATACTTGCTTTCAGTGTTAAACTTGGAAAAACAAAATCAGGAAAACAACAGCTGAACTTGTGAGGCAATCAAATCAAAAGAATAAAGACCTGGTTGGTAACAAACTGGTCTTTTCTGTAGGCTCTAGCTAATATTTTCTTAGTAGTGCTTTAATCAACAAATGAAACCCACAAAGTAGGGAAAAACTGTTCTTTTCAGGTTAACTTCTTATATCTTCACACATAGACTCAGAAGTGATTCCCTCAGAGCTCACAAGCAATTAGGTAAGGCTCAATTGCTAGCAGTTATCCAGCTGAAACCCCTTAGCTGGCTTGCTTTCTACTGCGTGGCTCAAAATCCTACTCAGGAGCTTTTCTGAGTAGATTAAAGAACAAGTTTGTATTTCTTTGTGATGGTTGTTGTACTTTGTAACAGTAAATTACCAAAGGAGTTTAGACAGAGAGCAATCCATGTATTCACAGCCTGTATCTACCACCCCTCCCCCTTCTTCAACAATCATGGGTTCAATATCATGGATTGGCACAGAGGAATTTCTCAATGGAGCACTCTCAGGAGAATACTTGTTTCCCTGCTGTCTTTCAAGGGTATAGCTAGGGCATAGATCAGTGTTCATACCTGAGCTTCCATTGCTGTTAGAGTTCCTCTCTAAATAGCCTGGCCAGTATGTAGTCCAGTTCTTATGTCCAGCCTTCCAATCCAGATCCCTGGACACTGGGTCTCTTTTCACATACCTTCTGGCACGGGTCTTAGGGTCCCTTCCAAGTGCAGCCGTCTCCCTCACAGGTACCGTCTGGAGATTCCTAGCCCTGCAGCACCATTCCTCTGGCTTTCCCCAGTCCAATGGTGTAAGCTTGCCTTTGGAATGCCTTCCAGTATACGTACTGCTATGGACTCCTTTAGACCTCCCAAATGCTTTTCTCTTCTTTCTTCCAAAGGGTTTCTTGCCCTCTCTGTCCGTCCGCTCTGGCTTCTGCTTCTGATGATCCTCCAGATGATGAAAATGTCCAAGATAATGATGATGTCCAAGATGAATCTGAGGATCTCCCAGATGAAACTGAGGATAATTCTCTGTAGAATAAACTCTACCTTTTTTCAGCTTAGATGAGTGCTCCACCCTAGCACAGCGCAGCTGTGCTGAATCAGGCCCTGCCCTTTGAGATGAGTGCTTAGGGATTACCTCATAGCCCTCCTGATTGAACACACGTTTCCCCACTTCAGCTCCTCTAATGGCTGTTGGAAACCTGGTGCATTCTGGGACTGGTAGTCTTTTATGGAAAAATTCCGTTTTCTTATTTCTACCAGAACTGGACAGGTTGCTTGTTCAGAGTCACTTCACCTTTACTGTAGCTCCTTCCTGAGCTATATGATAAGCTTCCTTATCACAAACTATGGTTACACGATGCAAGGTTCCACATTAGGAACTACCACCCAGGAAAAAGATTTAGGCGTCATTGTGGATAACATGCTTAAACCCTCGGGTCAGTGTGTAGCGGCGGCCAAGAGAGCAAATAGAATGCTAGGTATCATAAGGAAAGGAATGGAAAATAATACAAAATATATTATAATGCCTCTATATTGTTCCATGGTGAGACCTCACCTTGAATATTGTATCCAATTCTGGTCGCCGTATCTTAAATAGGATATAGCGTTATTAGAAAAGGTTCAGAGAAGAGCCACCAAAATGGTAAGGGGGATGGAAGGATACTCCTAGGGCTCTTTAACCTGGAAAAGAGACGGCTGAGGGGAGATATGATAGAAGTCTATAAATTAATTAACGGAGTGGAATGGGTAAATGTAGATCGATTGTTTACGTTATCAGAATATAGAAAGACTAGGGGACATGCAGTGAAGCTACAGGGTAACCTATTTAAGACTAATAAGAGAAAATATTTTTTCACTCAACGTGTAATCAAACTCTGGAATTTGTTTCCGGAGGATGGTAGTAAAAGTTGTTATTGTAGCTGGGTTTAAAAAAGGTATGGACAAGTTCCTGGAGGAAAGGTCCATAAACCATTATTAAAAGGGACCCAGTACAAGCATTGCGGAACCTGTGTCTTTTGGGGAAACTGCTAGGTACGTATGACCTAGATTGGCCACTGTTGGAAACAGGATACTGGGCTTGATGGACCTTGATCTGACCCAGTATGGCATATCTTATATTCTTATGTTCAGATTTTCAATGCCGGTGGCCAGATATGGCCCTGACATTAAATATCTGGGGTTAGTCTTCAGTAGCAACAGCAAGGCACTAGTCACCGCCGCTGTATATCCCACCTCCCCCCAATAATTTTAATGGCCTTTAAAATATAATAAGGAAAATGAAGTTTAACTTCATATACTACATTTTTTTGGATATACATATGACGGGGAAGACATGTTTACTTAGCGGTCTGCCTACCATGGGCTTGGCGGTAGCAGCTTGCGATATCTGCATTTTGTGCATTATAGTTATGGGGAGGTGGGATTGAAGCAGTCAGGGCCGGTGCTAGGGTCTCTGGTGCCCCCCTGCAACCTATATTTCGGTGCCCCCTCCCTCATTACCATTAATAATAGGCTACATCCCCCGCCCCAAAACTCATTTGTGAACTCTGTTCATGTGATGCTAGTATTTCTCTTTCAAATCAAATGTTATAAGAATAATATTGCAGTGAAGGGGCAAATGCATAGCTGGAATAAAAACAAGTACTGAGGATGAAATATTTAACTTCGTATGAACAGGTTGTGATAGTCAAAGGGTTAGTGTGATCAAAGCAAACAAAATCAATGTATTTACTTATTTAACAAACAAAAAAAAGAGTCTACAATGATTACAATTATTTAGCTTTCCGTACCTTTTCTCCCGCTACAGATAATACTGCCACACTATCTCTGCATGCATGGTTGCACAGCTCTTATAAATCCAACAAATAAGGATGAGGCGATAAAAGCAGTTAGTGTAGCTGGGTTTAAAAAAGCCTTGGACAATTTCCCCAAGAAAGTCAATAGACTGTTATTAAGACAGATCTGGGGAAAGCCTCTGCTATCCCTGGGTGTAAGCAGCATGGAAGCTGTGGTGAGCACTAAGAGACAAGACTCAATCCCCAAGCTGATGTGTTGACAGTGGTAACATCAACATGAGAACCACCAGTTGGCTGGATAAGAACATAAGATATGCCATACTGGGTCAGACCAAGGTCCATCAAGCCCAGTATCCTGTTTCCAACAGTGGCCAATCTAGGTCATACGTACTGTGACAACGCCCATGGCGCTGCGACTAGGCGGTTGCCTAGTGGGGAGCGCTGGGCATCACTCTTCTTTGTGTAGTTGTGGTTTTGCTTTGTCAGCAACCCGAATGGAAGAGGAACACAGGACAATTTGTTACTTAAATTGCTTTTATTTCTTTCTTTCTGGAACCAACTTTTGCAAGTGACCTTGCTGAGGCAAATGACCTTGATAAGGCAAACAATATCACAAACTGAAAATATAGGATATTTTCTCCCTTTAGACTTCTCAGCAATATTTCTTCAAGTAGTTACTTCACTCTTGATTACTCTTTCCAGCTTCTTTCATTTACAAAGCAGTGTAACACTTTTTAAATGCACAGTTTTCCAAAAACTTCTGTAAGACAGTTTTTGACCTTTAACTCTCAGCTGCTGCAGATTAGGATATCTCTCCTGTGCTGCCTCCTGGTTTAAAACGTTAGCCCTGTTAAGCCTGGCTTCTTCAGAGATACAATTGGCTGCTTTAAACAATGAGGTTCATATGACTCCTTGTCTGCTTTTCAGCTTGGCACATAACAATACCAGCACAGATATCTTCTTAACCTGTTACTCACAGCTTCTTATAAAAGTATTAAACACGGCTTATACAAATCCCACACTCCATGGATTCTGCAGAGGATATTGGAGAGTCTGAGTATGAGTCTACTTCCATTTCTTCTGGGGTACTGTAACACTCAGGGCTTGGGGCACGTTCTGGAACGCTATGCTTCACGTCCTTTAAAAGCCTAAGAAGCTTCCCCCATTTTAACTTCTGGGGTCCCCTTTTTACCGGGTCAAAAGCTCTTGCCCTTCTTCCTCTTAGACACTCCTGTTCAGGACACACACAAATTGCTTTACTGGCAGAAACCCTCTTCCCAACTGGTTTTCTGTACTGCCTAATCACAGACTCAGGACTTGAGCTGTCACTCTCAGAATCAGTCATATACTCTTGACGTTTTCCCCAGCTCCACTCATGCCCACAATCTTTGCACTTGCCTTGGGAGTTATGGCTGGTCCCCTTTGAACCTCCAGGCCCTACAGCCTTATACTGCTGTTTCCTCCCTTGGCTCCTCTGGACTCTTGGCCTCTCCTCCTGGCTTTTAGCATGCAGTTTTCCTTGAGCACGTCCTCTCTCTGTGTTTCTGCTTATGTCTCTCTTTTTCCTCGTGTCTCTTGCTGTGCCTCTGCTTGTATTCCTCAGCCCTCCTGCCTCTCTCTCTCTGTCTCTCTCTTCGTTGCCTGCCCACTTCCTGAGTGACGCAGCTTAAATATCCTGCAGCTTGTTTCCTTCTCTGGCCCCACCCCCTCTCTGTCTGCACGAGCTCTAGAGGCTGGGTGTGGCTTCAAGCTATCCCTATTAGTGTGTATTCTAGCCTCATTCCCTGCCTGGGAGCTATGCTGTAGTGAGCCCTTCCCCCGCTCATGAGAAAAAAACTCTTTTTTCCTAGTTTTAAAAGGCTCAGCTACCTGCGCATCACCACAGTACCTAGCAGTTTCCCCAAAAGACACAGGTTCCGCAATGCTTGTACTGGGTCAAGCATTGATATCCTGGGTCCCTTCTTAATAATGGTTTATGGACCTTTCCTCCAGGAGCTTGTCCAAACCTTTTTTAAACCCAGCTACACTAACAGCCTTTACTACATCCTCCGGTAACAAATTCCAGAGTTTGATTACACGTTGAGTGAAAAAATATTTTCTTTTATTAGTCTTAAATAGTTTACCCTGTAGCTTCATTGCATGTCCCCTAGTCTTTCTATATTCTGATAACGTAAACAATCGATCTACGTTTACCCATTCCACTCCATTCATTAATTTATAGACTTCTATCATATCTCCCCTCAGCCGTCTCTTTTCCAGGTTAAAGAGCCCTAACCTTTTTTGCCTTTCTTCATAGGGGTATCCTTCCATCCCCTTTACCATTTTGGCAGCTCTTCTCTGAACCTTTTCTAATAACTCTATATCCTTTTTAAGATACGGCGACCAGAATTGCACACAATATTCAAGGTGCGGTCTTTGAGAGCGCTGCTTTGCTGCTGTCTGTTAGAACTGCTGCAACTGTGAGACATGCAGAGACTTTGCTGGCATTGCAGCCAGCCTGGATGAAAGTGGAAAGATCACTCCATAGCCTCCCATAAGAACCAGCGGTGGTGTTCTTGTAATGGACAGGCAATGATGCTAACCACAAGCTTCAAACCCTATGTCTGACTCCAACAGACCAACTCACTACACCAGAAACTCCTCCTACTCCCTCTATTCTCTGAGGCTAGCTGCCTGGCTGGGACATAAAGGGAAATATTGCCCTAGCAGTGTGTCACGAGGGAGAAAGAGGGAGGTCCAGTGTATTTGGTGCCCTTCAGCAAAGCTGAAACAAGTTAAAAAATGCATGCTTCATAGTGTGACCAAATGATGGATTTCCTTCACTCACAGGATCTGACATTTGGCTGCTTCATTTGTGGGTGTCATAGAAAGTATCTGGGGGATCTGCACATATGTGTGTGTCTGTGTCAGTGAATATGTGTGTATTTTCTGTGTGTCATTGAGCTGCTGGAGGCTACATATGCACATGTGTGTGCATGTGGGTGCCATGGTGCAGTATGGGAGTGGGGTATCTGCCTGTGTGTGTATGTGTGTGTGTGTGTGTGTGGTATGGGACTGTGGTGCCTCTGTGTGTATGTTTGTGTGCTGTGGGAATGGGGTGCTTGTGTGTCTTCTGGTGAGGGAGGGGGTTGTCTCTTTTAGCATATGTTGGTTGTGCCCTTTTCTCCTGGCTCTTCAACTTCCAACTCCTTGTACTTTTGCACCCCTCCCTGCAGACCCCCACCTGCTGCCTCCCCCCACTTTGTTCTCTGCCCAGCTTCCGTCCTTTTCCCCATCCACTCCCCCTTGTATTCTCATCCCTTGCCCTCCATTCTCCTCCCCCCATCTTTCTAGCCCAAACCCACTTCCTCTTTGCATTTCATCCTACCTTCTGTGCATCTCAGGCCCCTGCTTCTTCTCTTCGGCCTGCGGGACAGGTTGCTCCCTTGCGCCCACAACATCGCTGCTGCCGCGTTCACTTCTGCAACCCACGGGAGCAACTAATCCCATGGGCACAAAACTGCAGAATGCGATCCCTTGGGCCCGTGGGACAGGCTTCTCCTGCAGGCACAAAAAATGCTAACAGCGATCATGGCCTCTGTCACTTCTGCGGCCTGTGGGAGCAGCCTGTCCCGTGGGCCAAAAACGGAACTGCTGGATATGATCCCTTTGGCCCGCAGGACAGGCTGCTCCTATGCTCACAACATTGCTGCTGGTTTGACTTTTTTGGTCCATGGTAGTAGCCTGTCCTGCGAGCCAAAGGGATCACATCAGCAGTTCAGATTTTGGCCCATGGGACAGGCTGCTCCTGTAGGCTGCAGAAGTGAAGGCGGTCACGATTGCTGCTAGCATTTTTTGTGCTTGCAGAAGCAACCTGTCCCACAGGCCAGCAACAAACTGCCGACTGCGATTTTGGAGCCCTTGAACAAGGGCACCGACCTGCTGCACTTCCCAGCTTACTGGATAATGCTGGCCCTGGAGGCAGGGAATAAGCATCCCAGTCTTTGGCATCCACCACGCAAACACTTGTCATGTGATGGCTGCCAAGGTTAGCATGATTGTGGCTGCAGATAACACCACCTCAAGAGATGCCATTACCTGAGCCTGGCAACATTGTGGCACCTGCTGATTGACAGTGGTCATCTCCCCAGTACCCAATCCCCCCCCCCCCCCCCCCAAGCCTAGATCGGGCCTCCCTGAGATATGACCATTGCCAGTGCCGCGGACATATCGATCCGTCAATTCAACAACGTTATCAGCCTGGACTTGCTTCACCCCTGCCCCCAGGCAACTCCCAATCCATCCCTATAAGAAACTATCCGGGGGGCGGGGGGCAGGGGGGGGGGGTCGGAACACTCCCTGGCTCAACAGCAACAGCCAGCTAGCCAATTGTTCTCTCTCCATCCCTTCCACTCCCTTCATAAACTTCAAGCCCGGCTAGTCAGCTGGCCAAAGGGACCCCCCCCCAAGCCCTTACCACCAAACTCTTGGTGGTCTAGTGGGTATGGGGGGGGAAGGAGCAGTCTCCCTGCTCCTGCCCTGTCCTTGGTGCTCTCTAAAATGTTGCTGATCTTACGGTGCTGCTAAAAGCTATTGCATCTTAGTAGACAGACTTCTTAATATGTATTGTGGCAAGGAGGCCTATCCGGAGTCCAGGGGAGGAGAAAGAGACAGGAAATTCACCCTAGTAAAGGGTCTCCTTTCACCAAATCAGGGTAGGAAAGCCAAAAACACCTCCAGGAATCAGAAAACGTCCACGTGGCCAACATTTCATGCTCCCCCTAGTGGAAGGAAGGGGAGAGGATACAGGGCCCAGAACCCCTTAGGCAGTGAATGCTCAAAGCACTCAGGTGCCCGAAGTCAGGCTGATTGCCATCACCTGGGTAGGGAGGAGTTGGAGCTAGAGCCCTGGAAGTATAAACCTAGGCCAGAGTATGAGAGAAGGGGAGGAGAAGCAGGAAGCCGAGTTGACACAAGCAGTGGCACCAATGCAAGCAAGGGAAGCTTGACTAGTGCTGAGCAGAGCAGAGGAGCTGAGCTTCTAGGAGAGGAAAGTGCTAATTGGCATATAGCACGTCTTCAAGAGGGTTTGGAGCCAGGAACAAGACAGACTCCAAGATCCCCCAGGAGGCTGGTAGCTGAGCACTGTGAGCAGGACGGGGAGTCAGAGCCCATGCAGTTGGGAGAGCCCGAGGTGAAGCTGAATGATGAGCTGAATTGCTTCGGTCTTTACTGAGGAAGATGTAGGGATGTTACCCACGACTGAAGTGGTATTTAAAGGTGTGGAAGAATTGAAGGAAATATCGATACATCGGGAAGATGTCCTACAACTATTAGATAAACTGAAGAGTAGCAAATCACCTGGGCCGGATGGTATACATCCAAGGGTGTTGAAAGAACTGAAATTTGAGATTGCAGACCTGCTATCAGTAATCTGTGAACTATCATTAAAATCATCTCTAATACCTGAGGATTGGAGGATCGCCAATGTAACACCAATTTTTAAAAAGGGTTCGAGGGGTGATCCGGGAAACTACAGACCGGTGAGCCTGACATCAGTACCGGGAAAAGTGGTAGAAACCATCATAAAGAATAAAATTACTCAGCATATAGATAGTCATGACCTAATGGGAGACAGCCAACATGGCTTTAGACAAGGAAGATCTTGTCTTACTAATCTGTTATGTTTTTTTGAAGGAGTGAATAAACAGGTGGACAAAGGTGAGTCGGTTGATATTGTGTATCTGGACTTTCAGAAAGCCTTTGACAAGGTCCCTCATGAGAGACTTTTGGCAAAACTAAAGAGTCATGGGATAGGAGGCAGTGTACTACTGTGGATCAGGAACTGGTTAAAAGATAGAAAGCAGAGGGTAGGGCTAAATGGCCAATTTTCCCAATGGAGAAAGGTGAATAGTGGTGTACCCCAGGGATCTGTGCTGGGTCCGCTGCTTTTTGACATATTCATAAATGACCTGGAAAGTGGAATAACGAGTGAGGTTATCAAATTTGCTGATGACACAAAACTATTTAAAGTTGTTAAAACCCAGGAGGATTGTGGAAAATTGCAAGAGGATCTTGATAAATTGGAAGACTGGGCATCAAAATGGCAGATGAAATTTAATGTGGAGAAGTGCAAGGTTATGCACTTAGGGAAGAACAACCCAAACTATGGTTACACGATGCAAGGTTCCACATTAGGAACCACCACCCAAGAAAAAGATTTAGGCGTCCTTGTGGATACCATGTTAAAACCCTCGGCCCAGTGTGCAGCGGCGGCCAAGAGAGCAAATAGAATGCTAGGTATGATAAGGAAAGGAATGGAAAATAAAACGAAAGATATTATAATGCCTCTATATCGTTCCATGGTGAGACCGCACCTTGAATATTGTGTGCAATTCTGGTCGCCATATCTTAAAAAGGATATAGCAATTTTAGAAAAGGTTCAGAGAAGAGCCACCAAAATGGTAAAGGGGATGGAAGGCTACTCCTATGAAGAAAGGCTAAAAAGGTTGGGGCTCTTTAACCTGGAAAAGAGACGGCTGAGGGGAGATATGATAGAAGTCTATAAATTAATGAACGGAGTGGAACGGGTAAACGTAGATCGATTGTTTACCTTATCAGAATATAGAAAGACTAGGGGACATGCAATGAAGCTACAGGGTAAACTATTTAAGACTAATAAAAGAAAATATTTTTTCACTCAACGTGTAATCAAACTCTGGAATTTGTTACCGGAGGATGTAGTAAAGGCTGTTAGTGTAGCTGGGTTTAAAAAAGGTTTGGACAAGTTCCTGGAGGAAAGGTCCATAAACCATTATTAAGAAGGGACCCAGGATATCAATGCTTGAACCAATACAAGCATTGTGGAACCTGTGTCCCTTGGGGAAACTGCTAGGTACGTATGACCTAGATTGGCCACTGTTGGAAACAGAATACTGGGCTTGATGGACCTTGGTCTGACCCAGTATGGCATATCTTATGTTCTTATGTTATGAGAACACTCCCATGGACTGTTCCTTTTGCCAAACTTTAAACCTGGGAACGTAGAGAAAACAAGCCAGGCTTGAAAGAGAGTCTACCAGGAAAAGGTACCCATAGTCCACAAGCAGGGTGGCCGTGATTCCCTTGTGTTTGTAAAGGGGAAGTTTACGGGGACTAAGGAGCAAGCCTGGAACTGTGATAAGCTTGTTAATCACCTGCTGCTGGAATGAGGACACTGGGGTAAGCTAAAGTAGCTATTATAACAAAGCTTTCTTTTGCCCCTGGATTATATCTGTTTACTTGGAAGGCAGAGCACAAGAGAGGTTTGAAGCTGAATAGAAACTATACTATCACGGACAGTGAATGTGATTTGTTTTTGGTGCTTTAGCCAGCAAAGCTAAAATAAAGGAATGCAATATCCTTGCTGTTAAAGACTGTGTATCCTGAACTACAGAGAACCTTTAAACAGACATTTTGTGTTTTGGTTTGTTTTCTGGACAATGCTCTACTTCTAAGAGTCCTGAACTAATATCCTGTATGTGGTATGAACGAACCATTGTGTACAAAATAAATTTCTGTCATTTGCCTTACCTCTTTGAGCCTGACTACAGCTTTCTGCCTGATGCACCCATACAGCCAAACAAAGACTACATTTCCCAGAGGGCACTGTGGGGAAATAATTTGAAAAAGCTGAAAAAGCAGATAGCAGAAAGTTCCTCTAATAACTACGCCACTCTAAGCTAGAGGCGAGTGGTGGTGGCGTGACAGTATGTTGCATACAGTGCTTTTTTTAGCCATTGTAGGTGTCCCACAAAATACTGCAGCAGTAAGAGGGCACATAAGATGCTAAAATGACCAGAAGTCGTTTTATTATTGTTAAGTACCATCTAATTAGTGTCGACTCATGGCAACCCTCTGGATAGTTGTCCTAAACTGTGTTCTGTCTTCAGTCAGGCAGCTCATTGTTGATAGAGTGACACCCATAGCTGCTGTTATTGTATCGATCCATCTCAATGCTGGCCTTCCTTGTTTGCGATGATCTTCTACCTTGCCAAGCATGATGTCTTTTTCTAACGATTTCTCTCTTCGCATGATGGGTCCAAAGTATGAAAGTTGAAATCTTGTCATCTTAGCTTCTAAAGAAAGTTTAGGTTTGATCTCCTCCAGCTTGCTGGCTTGCTCTTCGGGCAGTCCATGGTATACATAGTATTCGTCACCAACACCATAATTCAAAGGCATCGATTTTCTTCCTGTCTATCTTTTTCACTTTCCAACTTTTGCAGCCATAAGACGTTATTGAAAATACCATGGCTTAAGTCGAATCTTGAGAATCTTATCTAGGTCCTTCATAACCTTTTTGCCAAAAGCAATGCGTCATCAGATTTCTTGGCTGCATGTAATTTCTTTATTGCTAGTTAATCCAAGTAGGTTAAAGTTGTCAACTATTTCAATTTCTTCTCCATCAATGATGAACTTATTGCTTTTGCCAATTGTCAGGATCTTTGTCGTCTTTACCTTAAGGTGCAGGCTTATTTTAAGACTATGTTCCTTGATCTTAAGAAGCAAATGTTTCAGATTGTCTTCACTTTCAGCTAGTAATGTGGTATCAACAGCATAGAGAAGGTTGTTGATGAGTCTTCCACCAATCTTCACACCTCAGTTATCTTCATACAGTCCTGCTTCTGTGATGATTTGTTTTGCATATAATTTACCAGGTAGCGGGAAAGTATGCAGCCTTGTCGTACACCTTTGCTTATTTTAAACCATTCTGTTTCTCCTTGTTCTGTTTGAACTGTTGCTTCTTGATCAATGTAAAGGTTGTGCAAGAGAACTATCAGGTGTTCTGGTATACCCATGCTTCTTAATGTGGCCCAGAGTTTCTCATGTTTTACACAGTGAAAAGCCTTGCTGTAGTCGATAAAACACAGATTCTCAATTGAATTGAGGTCTGGGCTTTGACTAGGCCATTCCAAGACATTTAAATGTTTCCCTTTAAACCAGATTTAGCAGTATATTTAGGGTCATTATCCTGCTGGAAGGTGAACCTTTGTCCCATTGTCAAATCTCTAGCAGACTGAAAGAGGTTTTCCTCAAGAATTTTTTTATTTATTTATTTTATTGCCCTATATTTAGTGCCATCCATCTTTCCTTCAATCCCAACCAGTTTTATTGTCCCTGCCAATGAAAAACATCCCCACAGCACGATGCTGCCACCACCATGTTTCACTGTGGGAATGGTGTTCTCGGGGTGATGGGAAGTGTTGGGTTTGTGCCACACATGGCGTTTCCCATGATGGCCAAAAAGTTCAATTTTTGTCTCATCTGACCCGAGAACCTTCTTCCATGTGTTTGGGGGTCCGCCATATGCTGTTGTGCAAACGCCAAATGTGTTTTCTTATTTCTTTCTTTAAGCAATGGCTTTTTTTCTGGCCGCTGTTCCATAAAGCCCCGCTCTGTGGAGTATATGGCTTAAAGTGGTCCTATGGACCGATATTCCCATCTCTGCTGTGGATCTTTGCAGCTCCTTCAGTGTTATCCTTGGTGTCTTTGTAGCATCTCTGATTAATGCCCTCCTTCCCCAGTCTGTGAGTTTTGGTGGGCAGTCGTCTTTTGTCAGGTTTGTAAGGGTGCCATATTCTTTCCATTTTGTTATAATGGATTTAATGGTGCTCCGTGGAATATTCAGAATTTGGGATATTTTTTTATAACACAACCCTGATCTATACTTCTCCATAACTTTGTTTCTGACCTGTTTGGAGTGCTCCTTAGTCTTGATGTTGCTTGCTTAGTGATGTTGCAGAGTCAGTGGCCTTTCAGAACAGATATATTTATAGAGGCATCATGTGACAGATCATGTGACACTGATTGCACATAGGTGGGCTCTACTCAACTAATTATGTGACTTCTGAGATTAATCGGTTGGGCCAGATCTTATTTAAGGGTTTCATAGGAAAAGGGATGAATACTGTCGTGAGGGCATCCCCTGGTGACCATTCGAAGTATGGGCATGCTCCATGATAGAAATTATTTAGGGAGCTCAATAATCAAACCAAGTGTAGGGAAGCCAAGGCTTTATTCCCCGTCTGTGCAAGGGTTCAAATAAGACATTGAGAAATCAAAAGAATGTCCTTTGTTTCAAAAGGTACCAGTATTAACAAGCTGACTAATTGTTAATCTCCACAATTAGTGCAAGGGTTAACCAGAGGAATTCACTTCATTCCAAAACAATAAGAATTAAACAAACTTCTTCTCAGTTATACAGTGGCTACAGATTCTAGGCTCGTGGCCATGCACAAACCACAATCCATTTCTTCTGGTGGAGGAATGGGAACAGCATTTATATATTCAATTTCCATGGATTCTGCTCCACTACATTCATCATCAGAGTAGTCACTGTCCCTGTCTGCTACAGGTCTACGTGAAGTGTCTCTAGGCTCTTGCCTCCAATAAGACTGTGTTTTAAGTTCTCTGGGAATTTTCTGAAACCACCCTGGTTTCTTCTTCCTTACAAACTGAGTATTTGTTTTAGCAGTGCCTCTAGGAGTTAAGCATTCAGTATCATGAATAAAGCTTTCATACCTGGAGCCTCTGTGGTTTGAATCCGTGGAGCTTTCTCTCCCAGAAACGTTTCTCCTGCAACAGGTTCTCTGTCGACAGGCTCTAGGCAGAGCTGTGCTTTCTGGCAGCTTGGTAAAACCTGGTGTGGATTCAACTTTATGCTTCGGTAAGAACTTAGCTTTGTCAGAAACTGCTTTTCCTTTGGTGCCTGGTAAAACTTAACTAGTATTACCCAGAGACTGCAGGCTTTCCTCCAAACCTATCTTTCTGGTTCTCTGGATACGTCTCTCTGCTTTTGAATCAGGAACGTTGTGGGAACAGGGAGTGGCACTCTCTAGCCTTAGTGCTTTCTCCAGCAGACTCCCTCTGAACAGCTGCTCGCTTAGCCTGGCCCTTCTGAACTCCAGCTTTGTGAACTCTGTTCCTTTGGGCTTGCTCAGGTAGGATTCTTTCTCCAAGTCCTTCTCCTTCTCTTAGAGCTGCTCCTTCCCTCAGAGCTGTTCCTTCTCTCTGTCCTCTCCTTTGAGGTATTCCTCTCTTCTGTCCTTCTCCTGGAGCTGTTCCTCTCAATAGAGGTGTTCCTCCTTTCTGGATCCGGTTCCAGTTCTGCCCTTCCTCTGGAGCTGTTCCTCTCAATAGAGGTGTTCTTCTCAATAGAGGTGTTCCTCCTTTGCTAGCATTCAGCTTCTGCTTATAAAGGAATCTTTCCTTTGAAACTCCCAGGCTGATTCCCAGGTGCAAGTCATTAGCTCTCTTAGGCTCATTAGCTCCTGTATGATCACTCCTGCCCCCTCTAGCTGTGCCTTGAGGTAACTGCACATCTAGATTTCTCTGAGAAACAGGGTTTCTTTTCAGGTTTGCGTCTTTATTGATACCCACTTCATGACAATACACATGCACTCACAACTTTTCAGTTTTCACTTGTTTTTTTTCTATATTTAAGGGATTTTATTGCCATTTCACTTCACTAATTTGGACTATATTGTTAGGTCCATTACCTAACATCCAAATGAACCTCCATTTTCATTCCAGGTTGTACGTAATGTGACAAAACAGGGCAAAAGCTGAGGGGATGAATATTTTCACAAGACACTGTACAAGCCCTCACAGCACCACAAGCTGCAAACCAAGTGAGGATCAGAAGCCTTACTGTCTAGTAAAAGACAAACTTTTCAGGTTGACATAAGTATAGATGCTTTGTTGTATGAAACTGCAACTTTGTCCCTCATCAGGAAAACTACTGTGATTCCAGACTATGCACCTGGAAGGGATGTGCATGGGAGAAAATATTTAGGTCATTTTCAGACATCTTTCCTGATCTTTGGACATTTTTTCACATCATTTCAAATTTGTTTGTTAATACACTGTTTTCATGCATGACAGTGTTTTAACATGTGTAAATTGACTTTACAAGCATTATTGTTTCTTAGGTATATTAACAAATTGAATGTGTGCTAAAGAATGCATATCCCTAACAGATCCCTAAACCTCATGATACCAACTCTTCTCTGCAGCCATTACGCCACTCATGCTGCTGTCTCTGGGAGCTGAATCCGGGACAAGCCCTTAAATCCCTGCTTCACACACGAGCCTGAGAGACGATCTCCTGGGATCCACATTCTGACAGTCAGGAGAAAGCATAGTTACTCACCTGTAACAGGTGATCTCCGGGAACAGCAGGAATTAAGTCTTCACATATGGGTATCGTCGGTACCGACGGAGCCTGCGCGGGAACGCTCCCCAGCGTCCAAAAGGAAAGCTTTTGGGAGCATCCCACAGCGCATGCGTGCTACCTTCCTGCCTCACTGCCTCTCTCACTTCAGTTGAGTTTAAAGCTGAGCCAAGGAGAGAGACAGAGAGAGAGATAGAGAGAGAGACAACTCCTAGGGGAGGTGGGTGGGTTGTGAAGACTTAATTCTTGCTGTTCCCGGAGATCACCTGTTACAGGCGAGTAACTACGCTATCTCCAGGAACAAGCAGGAATGTAGTCTTCACATATGGGGACTCCCCAGCTGAAAGATGCCAGAGGAATGACCCCAGCGAGCTGTGAACCCGTGTGAACAGTGTCATACTTCCTCCCATGGATCCCTGGCATCCTACCGGGATGGAGGGTAGGAGTTGCATTAAGTCTGAAAGAGATGCTGTAGGACAGCCTGGCCAAACGAGGCATCCCGACGGGAGTCCTTGTCCAGACAGTAGTGGGCTGTGAAGGTATGTACTGAAGCCCAAGTAGCCGCTCTACAGATATCATCTATAGACACAGAGCTGAGATTAGCAACCGAGGCTGCCATTACTCTGACATTATGAGCTGTAACATGGCCCTCGAGGGAAAGACCTTTACTATCGTATGTGAAGGATATGCAGTTTGCAATCCACTTAGGTAGGGTTCATTTGGAAACTGGAAGTCCCAAATGACTAAAATCAAAAGCAGCAAAGAGTTGAGAAGACTTCCTATGTTGTTCATTTCTTTGAAGGTAAAAAGCTAAAGCTCTTTTACAATCTAAAGTATGAAGTTTCCTTTCTGCACTGGAGGCATGAGGCCTAGGGAAGAATACAGGAAGGTAAACCGACTGGTTTAAATGAAAAGATGAAACCACCTTTGGCATAAAGTGTGGATGAGTCCTGAGGACTATTTTATCATGGTGGAATCTTGTATAAGGAGGGTCAGCCACTAAACACTAATGCGTCTAGCAGAAGTTATTGCAATTAGGAAAATGACCTTCCAGAAAAGGAATTTTAAAGTTGTAGTGGCTAAAGGTTCAAAAGGAGGCTTCATAAGCTGCCCAAGAACCAGATTCAGGTCCCATGCCACCGGTGGCGGCTTTATGGGGGGCTTTGTCAGTAGTAGACCTCTCATGAATCTTGACACAAGTGAATGAGAAGAAATTGGTTGTCCATCCTGGGGCTTGTGGAAAGCCGCAATAGCACTGAGATGGACTCGCACTGAATTTGTCTTAAGACCGGAATTTGAAAGATGGAGGAGATACTCCAGAAACGACTCCATGGGCATGGAAAGGGGGTTAAGCCCCTTTTTTGAACACCATATAGAAAACCTTTTCCATTTGAAAGCGTAGGAACGCCTTGTGGAAGGTTTTCTCGAAGCTTGAAGGATATCCTTCACTTGCTGAGACAGCTGGATATTTAAAGGTTCTATGCCTTCAGCAGCCAGGCCCAGAGGTGCAGGGACTGAGGATTGGGATGCAGAAGCTTCCCGTTCTCCTGGGATAGGAGATCTGGAGCATATCCCAACTCTAGAGGAGTTGCTTGAGAGAGACGCAGCAGAGGGTACCACGATTGCCTTGGCCAACGTGGAGCTATGAGAATCATATAACCCCTGTCTCTCTGAAGCTTGAAAAGAGTTTTGGGAATTAGGGGAAAGGGTGGGAAGGCATAGAGGAAGTATTGACTCCAATGGAGCTGGAAAGCATCCTTTGCTAGACAGTATTGAGCTGGAATTCTGGAACAGAACCGTGGAAGTTTGGCATTCTGTGGACTTGCAAAGTGGTCTAAATCTGGTGTTCCCCAGGTTTGGAACACTCGACCCAGTTGGTCTGACAGGAGAGACCACTCGTGTGGCAACAGTATTTGACTGAGCTTGTCTACCCACAAGTTTTGAATGCCTGGAAGGTATACCGCTAGAAGGTGAATTTGGAGCTCTCTGGCGAGGGCCCATAGTCGCAAAGCTTCATTACATAGCAACAAAGAACCCGTTCCGCCTTGTTTGTTTATGTAAAACATGGCAACCTGATTGTCAGTTTGGACTAGAACTGTCTTTTGACTGAGCTGGGCCTGAAATGCTATCATAGCATTGTAAATGGCTCTTAGCTCTAAGAGGTTTATTTGAAGAGAGGCCTCTTGTGAGGTCCAGAGACCCTGAGTGGAAAGATCGTGCAAGTGGGCTCCCCAACCCAGCTTGGACGCATCTGTTGTCAGGGTGATCTGGGGCAGTGGTTGCTGGAAGGAGGAACCTACCAGGAGGTTTTCGAAGGACTACCACCACTGTAGGGACAAAACGAGACGTGTCAAATTCTTGATTTTGTCCGTTAAGCGACCTGTGGCTTGTGTCCACTGCAAAGAGAGGATCCACTGAGCCGCTCGCATGTGTAGGTGGGCATAAGGGACCACATCTACCGTGGATGCCATATGCCCCAGCAGTTGAAGCATTTCCCGGGCAGTTAGTAGGGTTTTATTTACTGCTTGGGAAGCATATTCTATTGTTCATAGCGCGGCTGTGGCAGGAATGCCTTTGATTGCTGCGTGTCTAAGCGAGCCCCTATGAACTCTAGGGATTGAGAAGGGGTGAGGTGAGACTTTGGGAGGTTGACTACCAGACCCAAATATTGGAGAATTCTCATGGCACGAGAAACAGCTCGTTCTGTTTCTGGAGCTGTTGGTGCTCTGATGAGCCAATCGTCTCAGTAGGGGAAGACGAATATCCCCAGAGTTCTCAGGAATGCTGCTACTACAGCCATGTATTTTGTGAAGACTCTTGGGGCAGAGGCCAGCCCGAATGGAAGGACTCTGTATTGGAAGTGGTTCCCTTGAAAGAGAAATCAAAGGTACTTCCTGTGATTTACATGGACGAGGATATGTGTGTATTGTGATCCCGCCCCTTTGCCAGTACCCGTAGGTAGGGGTTAAGGAGTTTAAGTTCCTTCTTCAAACTAATGTTCTGCCACTTCCTGGAGCAGGGCTCGTAGGGAAATGTAGTTTATCACCAGTTCAAATGAAGAGTAGTGTGACTCAGAATGTTTTCAAGCAAAAAGGGATTTATTTCCCCTCCCGGGGTTGGACTCCACAAGGATAAAAAGGTAACACAAAATTATCTGCACTTTGGCAGAAAAGGACAAAAATAAGAATAGCTTCATTCAGCATAAAATAAACATTTCTTTCCAGCAGGTTAAACTTCACCACACTGTTTCATACAGCTCTGTTTTTCTCACAGCCAGCTTGTATTTTCTCCACCATATATTTCTAACACAAAGATATTATCTGTTCAGACAAGGTAATCGTGCAATCCATTTCCTCTGTGGGATAATTCATACCGGATGGCTCTGTGTCCATAAGTTCCACCTCTGAGGTAGGGATAGTCTGACCAGTTCTTTCTAGGGCCGCGCCCTTTTCTCCAACCCTGAGCTTTTCAATACATTCAGGATTTAAGTACTGTTTAAAACCAGTACCCCAACCTTCCAGGTCATTAAATTCACAAGGATTCCTGTAATCCCAGCCCTTGGGCTTACCTGGGGACCTGGCTGTGGAAGCTTTTCTCTGGGGTTTAAAAATGCCGGTTGGTTCCCTGCTGAACCTGTGTGAGGCAGTTTCCAACTGCCTTCCTGGCTGCTTATAATCCCGAGTATACTTCAGCTGGCCGGGTCTGCTCCTCCTATAACTCTCAGCCAGAGCCTCTGACCTTCCTTCAGCTGGAAACTCCGTCCACCTTCTGACTGGAGGTCCGCTTTCCTCCCTCTCCCTTCTCTCTCTGCCTGCTGGGGCTTCCTTATGAGACAGCTTTCCTGGGTAGGGCCTGGCTCCACCCCCTAGCAAGTGTTCAGACTTTCCCCGTGACTCTTTGCTAAGCTGATAGCAGGGGCGTGTTTCCTTCTCTCGTGCCTGGTTTCCCTGACAACTGGTAGCCATGTGCCTTTGTTTATCTTGCAGCCCTGCACTTTCTACCTGGTTTTTAAGCTTTTCTACCGGGCCAGAAGGACTTGCTATGTCACAGATCCCCCCACTTAAAATATTACGGGCTGCCGGAACCTGTGACGGACAGCACGTAATCCGAGAAAGAGCATCGGCATTACTGTGCAATCTACCTGCCCGGTGCTGCACCACAAAATCATAAGCCTGCAACGCTAAATGCCACCGGGTTAACCTGGCGTTAGTGTTTCTCATTTGATGCAACCATTTTAAGGGCGCATGGTCTGTAATCAAATAAAATTTATGGCCTGTCAGATAAAACCGCAAGGACTCTATCGCCCACTTAATCGCGAGACACTCGCGTTCTACAGTAGAATACTTTTGTTCCGCTCTGGACAATTTCCTACTTAAGTATGTCACCGGATGTTCAATACCCTCAAATATCTGGGACATTACGGCTCCTAATCCCGTTTCGGAAGCGTCTGTTTGTACCAGGAATGGCATGTCAAAGTTAACCCCCCTAAGGACCGGGGCTGTACATAACCTGTCTTTCAGCGTTATGAACACCTCCTCCGCCTCCGGTGTCCACTTGAGGTTATTCGGGGCATTCTTCCTGAGCATGTCTGTTAGCAAGGCACTTTCCTCCGCAAATCTGGGAATAAATCGGCGGTAGTATCCCACCAGGCCCAGGAATCCCCGCATTTGTCTTTTGTTCAGAGGGCGTGGAAAGTTCTTCACGCTTTCCACCTTGCTAGCTAAGGGCACTACCACCCCTCCTCCCACCATGTGGCCTAAGTATTTCACTTTTGTGCCAGCGAAGAGACACTTCCCGGGATTTACAGTGAGACCCGCTTTCCTTAGTGTATTTAAGACTGCCTCTACCCTGGGCAAATGCTGGGCCCATGTGGTGCTATGGATGACAATGTCGTCCATATATGCCCAGGCGTATTCATGGTGGGGCCGCAAGATGTGATCCACCAGTCTTTGACAGGTGGCCGCTGCCCCGTGAAGCCCAAAAGGCATACGCCTAAATTGAAACAACCCTATTGGGGTAGTAAAGGCTGTCTTAGGTTTGGAGGCCTGGGTGAGTGGTATTTGCCAGTAACCTTTCGTTAGGTCTAATGTGGTCAAATACTTAGCCTGGCCTAGTTTGTCTAATAGATCCTAAATTCGAGGCATGGGATAAGCATCGAAATCAGAGATATTATTTATTTGTCTAAAATCGATACAGAAGCGATGACTTCCATCTGGTTTGGGCACTAACACGATAGGGCTGGACCAGGGGCTTCTGGATTCTTCGATAATGCCCATTCGGAGCATGTCCCTTACCTGCTCTATCATTTCCTTTTTCCGTGCCTCTGGTAGCCTAGAGGGGCGTTGCCTAATTATTTTTCCCGGTTCCGTAATAATTTCATGGGCAACGATTCTGGTTTCCCCTGGCAATGTCGTCAGGACATCGGAGAATCTATCTAACACCCTTCTAAGTTCCTGTTGCTGTTGCACTGATAACTCGTCCCCTATACGTGGCCCTGGAGTTTCCCTCCAATCGGCGGGCTGTGGACCAAAATCGTCGTCCTTTTGTTCTTCGGTGACAGCTGTCAGCCCTTTTAAGTCTCCCACCCCGGTAGACCCGAATCCTCTTTCTCCTCTCCCCGTGGGGGTTAATGAGGCTACTTCTACTACCTCCGGGAAACCTACGCGCTCGCATATCATTTGAGCGACCCTGTCACCTGCCTTCACCTGGAACTCTTCCTGACTGAAGTTGAACATTAGCACCTTTACCTCTCCATGAAAATCGGGGTCAATTACCCCAGCTCCTATGTCTATAAAATATTTGGCGGCTAGGCCTGACCTGGGTGCTATCCTCCCATAGCATCCGGGTGGGATTTGGACCTTCACCCCTGTACTTATTAGGGCCTTCCCTCCCCTGGGTATCACCCTATCTTCTACACTAAACAGGTCGTATCCAGCGGCAGCTTCCGAAGCTCGCTGGGGACCCCTGGCCTGAACCGACACCTTACAATATTGAAGTATGAACCTTGGTTTTTCCGGAGTTATATTCTTTTCTTTGGCTGGGCATTGTGGGCTACTTTTCCCCGGTTTTCCGAACAGAGGGCAGGGGACTTTGGTCGCGATGGCCTCTAATCTAGGTAAATCCTGGGACTCCCTTTCTACTTCCCCCGAGGGAGCTTTACAGGGGGTGGATATTACATTCTGTTCAGTGGTAAGACCTTCCTCGAGCCCCTGTCTACAGGGCGGCCAATCCCTACCCAGGACGATGCTCTGTGGAAGGCGGGGGACCACCGCCATCAACATCTTCCCGTCTGTTCCCAGCCCGCTTATTCCTATTTCATATAAGGGGTAATGGTAAGATGCCCCATGTATACATCTTATCTTAACCCGTCCTACGGCTTGACCTGGTGCTAACTGGGCTTGTATGGCCTCCCAGAGCCATTGGGAGACCATGCTCTGGTCAGCACCAGAGTCAAGCAGCGCCTGGGCCTCTATACCCTCTACCTGTACTGGGAGCAAAAACCCTGATTGGCTTTTCTTTCCAATACCAGCCATTAATGCCCTGCGTGAGTCACAGTCCCTTTGAAAATGTCCTATGCTCCCGCATTTGAAACATTTTCCCCTCACGTTGGAAAAATATACATTTTCATCAGGCAATTTACTTGGTACATTTTTACTCTTATCACCAGCCTTTGCCGCACCTGGAACGCTTGATTTTGGGGCTTTGGCAAATTCAGCCTCAAAATACCGCTCCGTCATACCAGCTGCTTCCTCTGCAGTTTTACAGTCCTGCAGCATAAGGAAGGTTTTTATTTCCGCTGGTACTGCCTCTAACTATTGTTCTAAAATTAACTCATCCATTATGGACTCAACCGTTCTATGCTCCGGTTTTACCCATTTCCAGGCCAAGCCTTTCATTCTATAGTAAAGGGCCTTTGGAGTTTCTCCAGGCCTCAACTTGGCCTTCCTAAATTGGCGCCTATAGAATGAAGGGGTCAGCCCAAGCCTATCCCTCACCACATTTTTAATTGCCTCATAGTCAGTTGTTAATGCAACAGGCATTGACTTATAAGCTAATAAGGCTTCACCAGATAGGGACATGGCAAACCTGAGAGCCCATTGTTCTCTAGGCAGCTTCATTGCCTCTGCCAGACGCTCAAAGGCGTCCACATACTCATCAATGTTATCTGTGGAAGACAACTGTCCCAGCCTAAAGACATCCCCACCAAACAGTCCTACCCCACGGGTATACTCGGGCAAGTCTTTTGTTGGCTCCTGTTGCTTCTTTACCAACAGCTCCATTAACTCCTTCATCGGCTTCTGTTGTTCCAGAATGGCAGCCATGGCTTGGTCCTGGACTCTGCGAGTCATTTCCAGCTGTTTGTCCCACTGTAGAGACATCCATCTTAACATCTCTTGGGGATCCATCTCAGCTGCTCAGGTACCTGGAAAACACACAAGAAGAAGACCCAAGTGCGGTCCACACAAAAAAAAATGTTCCTCTTTTTTGACCCTTGTGCACTACTGCTGTGCACTACTGCTGTGCACTACCTTTCTCTGTTTATCCCTCTACACTTATGCCTAGCCACAATTACCTGGGCTCAGTGCAGAGTCAAGCACTGAGAAAGTAGTTTCTTTGTCTGACCAGTAGTCAGTCGAGCACTGGCTCCTCCTGGGTATCAGCTGCTCCTTGCTGCCGGACTCTTGTCCCTCCAGGTGTCCTTGAAATCCGAGTAAAATCCAAACTACTACGCCATTGTGATCCCGCCGCTTTGCCAGTACCCGTAGGTAGGGGTTAAGGAGTTTAAGTTCCTTCTTCAAACTAATGTTCTGCCACTTCCTGGAGCAGGGCTCGTAGGGAAATGTAGTTTATCACCAGTTCAAATGAAGAGTAGTGTGACTCAGAATGTTTTCAAGCAAAAAGGGATTTATTTCCCCTCCCGGGGTTGGACTCCACAAGGATAAAAAGGTAACACAAAATTATCTGCACTTTGGCAGAAAAGGACAAAAATAAGAATAGCTTCATTCAGCATAAAATAAACATTTCTTTCCAGCAGGTTAAACTTCACCACACTGTTTCATACAGCTCTGTTTTTCTCACAGCCAGCTTGTATTTTCTCCACCATATATTTCTAACACAAAGATATTATCTGTTCAGACAAGGTAATCGTGCAATCCATTTCCTCTGTGGGATAATTCATACCGGATGGCTCTGTGTCCATAAATTCCACCTCTGAGGTAGGGATAGTCTGGCCAGTTCTTTCTAGGGCCGCGCCCTTTTCTCCAACCCTGAGCTTTTCAATACATTCAGGATTTAAGTACTGTTTAAAACCAGTACCGTAGCCCCAACCTTCCAGGTCATTAAATTCACAAGGATTCCTGTAATCCCAGCCCTTGGGCTTACCTGGGGACCTGGCTGTGGAAGCTTTTATTTATTTTATTTTATTTATTTAACATTTTCTTCTATACCGCGCTATTAAAATCAGTGCGGTGTACATCGAACAAGAATACTGCAATGTATACAATAACATTGAGTTTACAAATAACAGGGAATTGAACATGGGGGAGAAAACGGGGAAACTAAATACATATTAACTCAAACTATGTACAATGCTCTAATGTAACTGGGTGTTGCATTAGTTTTGTGAAGGTTGGTAGGGTTTGGGGGACTACCTATTATTTGTGGTGTTGACGTGCAGGGGCGACTGGTGTGTGGGGGAAGTTTGCAGGTTGTTAGTTGTGCTTCTATCGCTGGAGGTTTCTGAGTAGCATTTTGTGAACAGGTGGAGCTTTATGGCTTTTCTAAATAGGATGAGGCTTTTTATTCCACGGATTTCGTGGGGGAGTGCATTCCAGTTTGACGGGGCAAATAATGAGAAGGCTCTGTTGGAGGTAGCTTTTGTGCACTTAGTCATTAACTTAGGGACTGCTAATGTGTTCCGTGCAGTAGATCTTCTGTTTCTGTTTTCTGGGGTGCCATGAATTAGTTTGCTGATTGGTGTAGGGGGGTAGTTATTTAGGGCTTTGAAAGTGAGGACCAATGATTTGTATTGGAGCCTGGCATGTAGAGGTAGCCAATGCAATTCTTTCATGATGGGTGTTATGTGGTCGGATCTTGACGATCCGGAGAGGACTCTTGCGGCTGCATTCAAGGCTAAGCGGAGGGGGTTTAAAGTTGATTGTGGGAGGCCGTGCAGGATGATGTTTGCAAAATCGACATGTGGAAGGACTAGTGCCTGGAAGGTTGTCCGATAGTCTGTGAAGTCCAGTAGGTGTCGAAGGTGGCGTAGAGTTCTGATTTTATGGTATATTGCCTTTGTGATGTTTTTGATATGCGTTGTCATGTTCAGGTGCTGGTCCAGGGTGATGCCGAGGTAACGGATTGTGGATTTGGACTTCAACTCTACATTGTTGACACGTAGTGATGAAGGAGGTATGAATTTGAGGTTCTTTGTGACAAATAGGACATCTGTTTTACTGTGATTGATCCGTAAGTTTTGTGATAATAGCCAATTGGCTACTGCTTCGAAGCAGTTGATGATTGGGGAGAGCACTGGTTGGTCTATCAAGAACGGCATGTAAAGGAGGATGTCATCAGCGTATGCCAGGCACTTTTCTCTGGGGTTTAAAAATGCCAGTTGGTTCCCTGCTGAACCTGTGTGAGGCAGTTTCCAACTGCCTTCCTGGCTGCTTATAATCCCGAGTATGCTTCAGCTGGTCTGGTCTGCTACTCCTATAACTCTCAGCCAGAGCCTCTGACCTTCCTTCAGCTGGAAACTCCGTCCACCTTCTGACTGGAGGTCCGCTTTCCTCCCTCTCCCTTCTCTCTCTGCCTGCTGGGGCTTCCTTATGAGACAGCTTTCCTGGGTAGGGCCTGGCTCCACCCCCTAGCAGGTGTTCAGACTTTCCCCGTGACTCTTTGCTAAGCTGATAGCAGGGGCGTGTTTCCTTCTCTCGTGCCTGGTTTCCCTGACAACTGGTAGCCATGTGCCTTTGTTTATCTTGCAGCCCTGCACTTTCTACCTGGTTTTTAAGCTTTTCTACCGGGCCAGAAGGACTTGCTATGTCACAGTATGCATCTCTTAGATCTAGAGAACATAACCAATCCTGATTCTGAAGATATGGTAAAAGTGTTCCGAAGGAGATCATCTTGAACTTTTCTCAGAACAGAAATTTGTTCAATTCTCTGAGGTCCAGGATAGGTCTGTATCCCCCCGTCGTCTTTGGGATAAGAAAATAGGGGGAGTAGAACCCCTTCCCCCGTTGGGATATGGGTACCTCTTCTATTGCTCCCTGAGCAAGAAGTGAAGAGACCTCCTGACACAGGATGTTGGTGACAGGGCCTTGAGAATTGAATTGTTTTATGATTGTAGGCGGGGGGGGGGGGGGGGGGGCATGCTGAGAAATGACATTTGTACCCCTGTCCTACAATGGACAGAGTCCAGTTTTCTGATGTTATTTGTTGCCATCTTTTGGCAAAAAGGCATAATCTGCCCGGAATGGTCAAGGGCTCTGGACCCTTCAGAGGCAAAATGGTTAAGTTCTCTAGGTAGAAGTCAAAGCCCCTACGGAGGCTGTACTTGCTGAGCCGGTTGAGCTCTTTGAGCTTGCGGCTTTCTTTGTTGTCTAGGTTACTGCCCCTTCTGGGGAGCATGAACTGGACAGTGAATTGGATGGGAATAATAGTGGTAAGATTTTTTCTTTTTGTTAAAGAAAAACTTCTTGCCTTTTTTTTCCTTTGATGGGCTGGCTGTAGACTTCGATAGTCTATTCAAGGTGGTATTGTCAGATTCAATCTGATTAGCCTTGGTCTGCCAATCCTTCCCAAATAAGTTTTCACCTGTGCAAGGAATGTTTCCTAACTTCTCTTGCACCCACTCCTCTAAATCTGATGCTTGGAGCCAGGCAATGTGCCGTGCTCCGATAGCAATAGCAGATCTTCTGCTAATAGCTTCAAAGCATTCAAAAGCTGCACAATTCACAAATTTGGAGACATTTTGAGCATGCTTGAGCAGAGTGAAGTACTGACCCCATTTATCTTCAGGAAGAAGAGGGCTCCTGCGTTCCAGATCCGCTGTAACCTCCTCAAGAAACATTTCCATGTAAAGGGAATATGAGCTAATCCTAGCTGCTAGCATGGAGGATTGAAAGCATCGACGCCCAAAGGCATCGAGTGTCCTCGATTCATGGCCTGGCGGGTTGGAAGAATGCATTTTAGCACTCTTTATTCTCCACATGGCTGATTCCACTACCATGGAATGGTGTGGTAACTGAGTCTTCTGAAACCCTGGAGAAGGTGGGACTCGGTACATGGTATTGAGGCGTCGAGAATGCGGTGACACCGTTAAGGGAGTTTCCCCCATTCTGAACAAAAGATCTTGAAGGATCTGATGAATGGGCAGCATCACTGCCTCTTTGGGAGCCATAGGGTATTACAGAATACTTAGTTCTGCCCTAGGTTCCTTCTCAGGAGTAACTGTGATTGAAAGCCCTTTAGCTACATCACGTATGAAATCCTGAAAAAGACATGTTTTCTGTAGGAGACATTCTGCGCTCAGGAAAAGGAGATGGATCCTTCAACAGAACTGCTCTTGTATCGGTAGAGTCATCAGAATCGGAAGACTCATCGGAGCTTTGCATCGATCGATGCTGGTACCGATGAATATCGGTACCATGACGTTTTGGTTCCAACCCCTCGATGCCGGAGAAACTCTCAAGGCTCGGCATGGGAGGAAGCCGTCCCACCTGAGTGGGTGCCACTGAAGCTGGTACCAGTGTCGGTACTGAGCTCATTTGAACCATCTGTAGCGGTCTTAGCGGTACCGAGGCAGCTAAGAGGGACGCTAGACTGCATTCAATAGCAAGGATTATCTTATCCATTGCTAATGCTGATGCCTGGTCGGTACCGGTGGAAGCGGCTACGACCCCAGAACATGGCAACAGAGGTTCTGCAGAGGTGGAGGCCTCTGGAACATTCTGAGACCCCGTTTGTGCTTTGGAGACCGAAGACTCCAGCCGGGGCAATTTTGCCGGTGTACTTTCCTCGAGGATAGTGCCAGTGGCATCTCGATGCTTTGCAGGAGATTTACCCTTCAAGGACCGGCTAGTCTTTACAGACTTTTGTTTAGTTATCTGAGATCCATGAGAGGAAGATGAAGCCCTGGAGGACGTCGATGCAACTGACATCGTGTCAACAGTGAAAAGAGAACCGGCCTTTGCAGCTCTGTTCTGCAGGCCCCTTTTGGTCATCTTTCTACAGGAGAGACACTCCGCTGGACGCTGGACAATGTTCAGGACCTAAACATTTGAGACACCATTTGTGGGTGTCGGTGACGGAAATAGTACCGCCACAGTTTGAACATTTTTTAAAACCACTAGTTGGCTTCTCCATGTCTGGAGATTTTTGGGCCTAGTGCCCAAAATGGCACCTAACCCTAGGAGGGGTGAGGCACCAATGAAAAGAAGAAAATAAGAAAAAATAACCGGCGGTACCGGTAGGCGTCGCAAGAAGGCAGACGTGACCACAAAAAACAAGAAAGAAGATAACGTTTTCTGCGGTGACAGGAGAGACGTCCTGTCGGCTCCGCGGAAAACGAAGAACTGAAGTGAGAGAGGCAGTGAGGCAGGAAGGCAGCATGTATGCGCTGTGGGATGCTCCCAAAAGCTTTCCTTTTGGACGCTGGGGAGCGTTCCTTTGCAGGCTCCGTTGGTACCGACGATACCCATATGTGAAGACTACATTCCTGCTTGTTTCTGGAGATTAATATGTCCCCCAGGAAAACTCTTTATGCAACCATTACACTCCATCATAATACTGTGAGTACAGATAGAGGCGATTGTGATAGATAAAATATTGACAATACATTTTCCCCTTAGGTTCTCTAGTATTTAGTATTAGTAGGTGAGAGGTTGCTGTAAAGAGGGTAGAACGTGTTCCGAAGGTGTTTGTGGCAGACGTGAATATAATGGATGCAGTTTAGATTAGGATGAGAGAGGTGGCATGCATATTCCAGATGAGATTCTAGCCCTCGAGATGTGCCAAGGTGGCTTTACAGCCTGCAGGGGAATTTTCCGAGGGGTGCCTGTCTTTTCTACTGGCTCTGCTTTCCCCCCACCATTTGGAAACAGTGCAGATACTTTCACCCATGATGGGGGGGGGGGGGGGAGAGGGCACTTTCAACCCATAATGTTACACAGCTACCACCAGTTAAAGCTACATTTACCCTCCAAAAGAGACTTTTGCAAGGGGCATGCAAACAACTGTTTAAAATTAGTGGATGCTTAACAGGGTTTTTGCTGTATGTTTTGACAAACACAGAAGATCTCTAAAGGAAAAAAAGGGACTGTAGAGGTTAGTATTTGGTATGAAAGGGTAGACCGGATAGGCATCGTGGCGCTATGGCTTTCCTCAAGTCCAGAATTGTATCAGCCATACGTTTGTGGCTGAGGGCCTCACTGGGTGACTATAAAGGTGCCTGTGCATTGCTTTAACATATGGCTGTTGGGCTTATTTGCAGGCAGGGTGAAGGGTGTTAACGGTGCTTCTGTCGTGGCTCCTTTCTCTGTACTCTGAATATTTCTTTTTCAGGCCTTGGTTGTTCTGCCAGATATCTGGTGAATATCTTTTTGTTTGCTATTCGACAAAACCTGACCATTATTTGTTCTCTGGTAAGCAAGTTGATTTGTATGTATGTGTGGGGTTGGGGAGGGGGGATTTTATTCCTTCTCATCTCTTTTTTCCAAGTTGATTCCTTGAAAAAGTATATAGACTAGGGGACATGTTATACAGTTACAAAGTAGTACATTTAAGACTAATCAGAGAAAATATTTTTTCACTCAACACGTAATCAAACTCTGGAATTAGTTGCCAGAGGATGTAGAAACACAGAAACATGACGGCTGAAAAAGACTACATGGCCTATCTAGTCTGCCTTTCCATATCAACCACTACAACAGTCCCCTTTTTCACTTTAGAGATCCTCTGTGTTTGTCCCATGCTTTTTTGAATTCAGACACTGTTCTCATCTCTACCACCTCCACTGGGAGACTATTCCACGGATCCACCACTCTTTCCGTAAAGAAATATTTCAGCATATCACTCCTGAATCTATCCCCCTTCACCCTCATCCCATGTCCCCTCGTAGCAGTGCTTGCTTTCATTCGAAAGAGGCTCTCCTCCTGTGCATTTATGGCATGTAGGTATTTAAACATCTCAATCATATCACCTCTATCCCACCTTTCCTCTAAAGTATACATATTAAGATCCTTAAGTCTGTCCTCATATGCTTTATAATGAAGACCACTAACCATTTTAGTAGCCACCCTCTGCACCAAGTCCATCCTGTTCACATCCTTTTTGAAGGTGCGGTCTCCAGATTTGCACATAATACTCTAAATGAAGTCACACCAAAGACTTATGCAGAGGCACTATCACCTCCTTTTTTCTGCTAGCCATTCCTCCCCCTGTGCACCCAAGCATCCTTCTAGCTTTCGTCGTTGCCTTTTCTACCTGTTTAGCTACTTTAAGATCATCAGACACAATCACACCTAGGTCCCGCTCGACTTTAATGGACAAAAGTACTTCACCCTACTATATTGTTCCCTTGGATTGCTGCAGCTCAAATGCATGACCTTGCATTTTTTAACATTAAATCTCAGCTGCCAAATTCTAGACCATTCTTCAAGCTTAGCTAGATCCCTCCTCGTGTTATCTACACCTTCCTGGGTGTCTACTCTATTGCAGATTTTGGTATCATCCGCAAAGAGGCAAACCTTACCCAACAGCTCTTCCGCAATATCACTAACAAAGATGTTAAAAAGAATCAGACCAAGGACAGATCCCTGGGACACACCACTGGTAACATCCTTCTCCTCAGAGTGAGCTCCATTTACCTGTACCCTTTGTCGCCTCCCACTCAACCAGTAAAAGTTGTTAATGTAGCTGGGTTTAAAAGAGGTTTGGACAAGTTCCTGGAGGAAAAGCCCATAAAACATTATTAAAGGGGACCTGGAAAATCCACTACTTACCCATGGGACAAGCGGCATGAAATGTGTGTTTCTTTTAGGAACTTGACGGATACTTGTAACCTCGATTGGCTACTGTTAGAAACAGGATACTGGGCTTGATGGACTCTTGGTCTGACCTAGTATGGCAAATCTCATGTTCTTATGACATATCCTAGATTTTTGAGTATCTCCTCATATGGAAATCATCCCATAGCCCTTATCATCTTTGTTTTCCATTTCTGTGCTTTTTCTTGGTAATATCCTGTCCTTTACGAGAAGGGATAGCTGAGCTGCACATAGAATTCAAAATATGGGTGCTCCATGGATCTATATGAAATAACGGCATATTTTGTTTTGTTTATAAGTTCTTTTGTAACATAGCACTTCGTAAGCGGGAGGAAAGAAAGTCCCTGCGCCCGCTCTACAGTGGTGTTGTACAGCTGCAGTTTATAAACCCTGTGCTGCTGCACGTACAGATGGACTTGCCTTTATATGTATGGGCAGATCCAAGGTCGGATTTAAGATTTTGGCACCCTTAAGCTAAACCAGACAGATCCTTCAGAGACTGTATCCTTGTGCCCAACGCCTTCATTCTGCAGTTGTAGATGTGACAGGCTCTGTATCTCTGTGCCCTTCAACCTTCAACCCAGCAGTCCTAGAGGTGAGGTGACTGGCTCTGTAGCTTTATGGCCATTCCCTGAACCCTTCAGTCCTAGAGGTGACAGGCTCTTTCCCTATCCTCCTCCCAGCCCCTCCCCAACCCACCTCTTTGACGCTGCTTTTGGATCCTGAGGCTCCTCACTCTCTTCTCCACTACTTATGCGTATCTTACCATACTCTAGTCCCCTGTTTTGCTATAGGGGTCATTCCAATCCCCGAATAGTGGGGATGGACATCTGACCTGGACAGAAGATTCCAAAGATTGGGGTGCCAGACAAGGAGCAGAGGAAGGCCTCGGAGCCTCAGTGGTGCCTCTTTGAAGCAGCACATGCACGAGGCCTTTAAGTAAATGGGAGCAAGCTCCTCTTTGACATGGGTATTTAGTACCCCCCAGGCAGTTTTCCTATGTTGCTTCTGCTTACTCCCAGGCTTGGGTGGGCAGCAGCTAAGTGCTATGTGCTACATTAAATCTGACAGCAGAATGGCACCGGTATTGCAGAATCCAGGCTCAGCCCATCATGCAAAGCAAATGACAGAGCCTGAGAGACGCAGCCATTAGACTGATGGGAAGACCAGACCCTGCCAGCAGAGAAGACCGTGGTATCAGGGAGGGAGGCCAAGGAACAGAGTATTACAGCAATCGACTGGAAGATGGAGGCTGGTAGCAAGAAGGAAGGGAAGGGGAGGGGAGGGGGGAAAGGAAGCCTGGAGAACTGGAGAGTTTGTATCCCTATATACCCTACTGCCAACCTACTCACTCATACCATACTCACTCATACCCTACTCACTCATAACCTACTCACTCATACCCTACTGCCAACCTACTCACTCATACCCTACTCACTCATACCCTACTCACTCATACCCTACTGCCAACCTACTCACTCATACCATACTCACTCATACCCTACTCACTCATACCCTACTGCCAACCTACTCACTCATACCCTACTCACTCATACCCTACTGCCAACCTACTCACTCATACCATACTCACTCATACCCTACTCACTCATACCCTACTGCCAACCTACTCACTCATACCCTACTGCCAACCTACTCACTCATACCATACTCACTCATACCACACTCACTCATACCATACTCACTCATACCATACTCACTCATACCCTACTGCCAACCTACTCACTCATACCCTACTCACTCATACCATACTCACTCATACCCTACTGCCAACCTACTCACTCATACCCTACTCACTCATACCATACTCACTCATACCATACTCACTCATACCACACTCACTCATACCATACTCACTCATACCATACTCACTCATACCCTACTCACTCATACCCTACTGCCAACCTACTCACTCATACCATACTCACTCATACCCTACTCACTCATACCATACTCACTCATACCCTACTCACTCATACCCTACTGCCAACCTACTCACTCATACCCTACTCACTCATACCATACTCACTCATACCCTACTCACTCATACCCTACTGCCAACCTACTCACTCATACCCTACTCACTCATACCCTACTCACTCATACCCTACTGCCAACCTACTCACTCATACCCTACTCACTCATACCCTACTCACTCATACCATACTCACTCATACCATACTCACACATACCCTACTCACTCATACCATACTCACTCATACCCTACTCACTCATACCCTACTCACTCATACCATACTCACACATACCCTACTCACTCATACCATACTCACTCATACCCTACTCACTCATAACCTACTCACTCATACCCTACTGCCAACCTACTCACTCATACCCTACTCACTCATACCATACTCACTCATACCATACTCACACACACATTCTCCTAGTCATATATCTCCCACTCACCACATGCACCCAGCCACTCATGCATCCCACTTACGCTAAGGTTAACAGATAGTCACAATCTCGGGGGACTGTCCTCGATTTTAGAGCTGTGCCCCCGACTCCCATCTCTTTGGCAGCCTCCTGTCCCCGATTCCAGCTATGGGGACAGAGGAGGTAGAAAACAAATTTTATTTTCAATTTAGTGATTTGCACCTGTCAGCTTTTAGAATTTACATCCCTCAGCCTTATATTTTGCACAGTAGCGGAGAAATGCATCTCTGTGGATTGTTTGCTTGGAAGTGATATTGTTGCTGTCATGGGATGGACGAGTGGGGAGAGGGTAATAATTTCTCTTCCCTCCTCCATGCTTTGTTGCTCAAACCTGGAACTAAGGTGCTCCTTCCTCTCCCCTCTCCCCAAACACTTTGTATAAGGTCCCAGATTTGCCAAGAAAAAAAATCTGGTAACTTTACACTTATTCACACATACCATCCACACATTCCACTCTCTCCTCATTCATATCTCACTCATACATGCCCGAAAGACTCACACAGGCAAATACCCCATTCACATACACACATACCCCAGCCTCTCATCCATTCCCCCAAATGCTCTCTAATACACATACCCCCTCTACACATTCCCCACCAATTTCTGCATCCAACACCACCTTCCATTCACATGCTGCCTCGGATTACAGGATCCGTTAGCATGGATTCACCAGAGGCAGGTCTTGTCAGACAAATCTGATTGATTTCTTTGGTTGAACAGGGAGTTGGACCGAGGGAGAGCCCTAGATGTGGTGTATTTAGATTTCAGTAAAGCCTTTGACACTGTTCCTCACAGGTAACTTATAAACAAACTGAGCACCCTAGGGATGGACCCTAAAGTTACTGTTTGGGTTAGAAAGTGGTTGGGTGGGAGGCAACAAAGAGTACAGGTAAATGGAGCTCACTCTGAGGAGAAGGATGTTACCAGTGGTGTGCCCCAGGGATCTGTCCTTGGTCCGATTTTTTTAAATATCTTTGTTAGTGATATAACGGAAGGGCTGTCGGGTAAGGTTTGCCTCTGCGGATGTTACCAAAATCTGCAATAGAGTAGACACTCAGGAAGGTGTAGATAACATGAGGAGGGATCTAGCTAAGCTTGAAGAATGGTCTAGAATTTGGCAGCTGGGATTTAATGTTAAAAAATGTAAGGTCATGCATTTGGGCTGCAGCAATCCAAGGGAGCAATATAGTATAGAGGGTGAAGTACTTTTGTCCACTAAAGAGCGAGACCTAGGCGTGGTTGCGTCTCATGATCTTAAAGTAGCTAGACAGGTAGAAAAGGCGACAGCAAAAGCTAGAAGGATGCTTGGGTGCTAAGGAGAGGAATGGCTAGCAGAAAAAAGAAGGTGATAATGCCTCTGTATAAGTCTTTGGTGCGACCTCATTTGGAGTATAGTGTGCAATTCTGGAGACCGCACCTTCAAAAGAATGTGAACAGGATGGAGTCGGTGCAGAGGGTGGCTACTAAAATGATTAGTGGTCTTCATTATAAAGCATATGAGGACAGACTTAAGGATCTTAATATGTACACCTTAGAGGAAAGGCGGGATAGAGGTGATATGATTAAGATGTTTAAATACCTCCGTGGCATAAGTGGAGTGGAGGAGTGTCCTAGTGGTTGGGGCAAGGTACTTCAGGCCAGAAGGTCGGTGGTTCAAATCCCACTAGAGGACAGCAACCTTGGGCTGGAAGGACTGGGGTTTCTAGTCCCACAGGTGCTCCTTGTAGTCTTGGGCAACCCACTTAACCCTCCATAGCCCATGTTCCCTGTAAAATAGTTATCTCCAAGCTATAAAGCCCTGTTCAATGTAAACCACACTGATGCAGAATAGCACGGTATATAAGAGAATGTAAATAAATAAAATAAATAAAAATAAAATGGTCAGGAAAAGAGCCTCTTTCAATTGAAAGCAAGTTCTTCTATAAGGGGACATGGGATGAGGTGAAGGGAGATAGATTCAGGAGTGATATGCGGAAATATTTCTTTACGGAAAGAGTAGTGGGTCCGTGGAATAGTCTCCCAGTGGAGGTAGTAGAGATGAGGGCAGTAACTGAATTAAAAAAAGCATGGGACAAACACAGAGGATCTATAAAGGAAAAAAAGGGCTGTTGTAGTTGTTGATATGGAAGGACAGACTAGATAGGCCATGTGGTCTTTTTCTGTCGTCATATTTCTATGTTTCTATATACATTTCACTCACACTCCCTCACTCATAGATCCCACCTCATCTTATACCCCTTGTGCCCCTCCCCATCATCACACACACTAGCAACCTACACAGTCCCACCAGCCCTTAGGCAGTGGCCCCCTTGATTCCCCCACCGCACTGTTCCAGCGAACCAGCTCTCCTCTCCAACACGTTCTTCCAGTGTATCGTCCACCGACTCTCTGTGCACCTCACCGTGTAAAGAAGGACACCACCAGTCGATGAGGTAAATTCCTCATTCCATAGCTGACACCTACAGGGACACCTACAGGGACTGTAAAAAAGCCGAACATTTTACCATTTATCTTACCCCTTTCCAATGCTAAACTGCCTTACTTGATACTGCAGATGTATTCTTTAGATATCTTGTTGTGATTAGCCCTCGCTCTTATACCTGTACCTCTTAACCTATTATAATCGTGCCACAGTACTGACACAGTGGATACATTACTGTCTCATTGTTACTTTCCAACTGCTACTACTACCCCAACTTGTAACTAACCTAGTTTACCACAGCACTGACACGGTTCTGTTACATGTACTGTTACTTTGTACACTTTGTTATATTCTAGCTGCTACTGCCTTAAATTGTACCTACTATCAAGCTCCAATCCTACACCTAAAGTAGCTGCCCCACTTTGAACATCCAAAATGCCCTCTTCCTTATCCTTATTCCTCTTCCTCCTCACCGCTTGGGCCCCCAACCTGTTACTGGCCCTCAATCCTGATATCAAGCATATCCCAATCCTCTTTAACTATAGCAGAAGATGGTCTGAGAATCCTCGTCAACACTCAACAAAAGCCAGTGCCCTTCATCCCCACCTTCTACACATCCCCTTACAAGATTTCAAAAGGATCCAAACTGAGAAATGTAATTACCAACAGTTACTAAAATGTGCACTTATCAATTCCAGATCAACACGCTCAAAATGGCCAGCTGTCAACGACCTTATAACTCTACATGATCTCGATATTCTAATGATAACAGAATCTTGGTTATCCGATCATGATAATGCTCTAATCAACCTGATGTTACCACCTGGTTATTCAACCTTTGCCTGCCATAGGTCCCACCAAAGAGGAGGTGGAACACTCATTTTTGCCAAATCCGACCTTCAATTTACTATAAAGAATTCTATCAGCTCAACCTACCTGGATATAATATCCATATCGAATGAACACTGTTCAGTAAATCTCTTATACCGAGCACCAACTGCATCACCAGATGACCTCCCGTCAATAATCGACTTAGCTTGCAACTCCGCTAACCCACGCACCCTAAATGTCCTGATGGGAGATTTCAACCTGCCATCCCTACATGATACACATTCGACAGCATTCCTCGACGCAATGAATGAACTGGGCTACACCCAACTTATCAACTCCCCTACTCATAACAAAGGTGGCATACTTGACTTGATCTTCATACCACAGACCGCTATCAACACCTCCCAGAGTTTGTTACTCTCCATAACTCCGGTACCCTGGTCCGACCATCATTTACTCCTATTTCACATACCCACCAACAATCTTGGCATTTCCAGCACCAAAACACACGCTCCCACTAGAACCGTGACAACACGCTTTCGACCACTTGTTAAGGATACAGCTCTCGAGAAGATCCTACCTCTACTCACCAACAATTCTCTTGATCCAGATGAATTGGTTTCCAATTGGGACGACACCCTCAGAACTGCCTCCTGCCTATCATCCGTCAACAAAAACCAAGCGAAACGTGATCACGCACCATGGTACTCTCTGGATCTACGAACATCGCTCATCCAGCTACGTAAACTAGAAAGACAGTGGCGCCACAATCGGACTCCTGAGGCACTTGGTGCATACTCTACACACCTGCAAGACCACCGAAGAAAAACCATGGAAAAAAGAAAGTTGTATTACTCAGAACTACTAAAGCGATCACTTAACAAACCTCATGACCTATTTAACATAGTGAAGTCACTAACTGGCGATCCAGCACTAGCCCAAACAACCTTGCCCCAGCCGCAAGACTATTCTACCTACCTTCAATCTAAGATGATACAAACCAAGGACAACACGAAGACATCCATATTTCATACCTCCCACGGACTTCCACAACCAACCCCATTACTATCATTCTCCAAGGTATCCAACAAAGAAATTGCAGATATCATCACATCTATCAACCTCACCACTGCCCCCAATGATCCCTGTCCTGCTAGTTGGATTAAAGAATTACGCCATGACCTTAGTCCATTTATATGCAGAATTTTGAATCAATCATTCATAACAGGATCCTTCCCTCAAAGCTTAAAAACACTTCAATCCGCCCCCTGCTAAAGAATAGTAAACTTGACCCATCTAAAGTTGAGTCATTCCGGCCAATCTCGAGCATCCCACTGCTTGCCAAAATCATGGAGAAGGTAGTCCAACGGCAAATCCAACACCATGTTGATACAGTCGCACCACTGGACCCATCCCAACACGGCTTCAGGGAAGCTCACGGAGTGGACACCATCCTCACAACCCTCTTCAACAACCTAATCACAGGAACTGACAATACCAACCATGGATTCGTCCTCATTTTTTTAGACATAGCAGCTGCATTTGATTCAGTGAACCATGAAACACTTCTAGATCGCCTCAAAGATAAAGGTCTGCAAGGCTCAGCGCTAGCATGGTGCGAATCCTATTTATGTAACAGATCACAACAAGTCAGAGCAGGTTCCAAAACCTCCGAACCATTCTCACTAAAGCAAGGTGTACCCCAGGGTTCCTCCCTCTCGGCATTAATGTTTAATATATACATGCAGCCCATTTGCGCCTTAATCCGCTCCTTCAATGTCCAATGCCTTGCATATGCAGACGACATCTTAATGTACCTTCAATTTAAAATCGATCAACCAGATTTCAATCCAATTATAAGATGTTTTGAAGCTGTAGCAGATTGGCTCCTCTCTCAAAATCTCCGCATTAACCATAGCAAAACAGATGTACTATTCGTCTCACGGAACCAGAAGTTCACGCCACCTCCCTCTCTTCTAGTCAATAACATTGAACTAAAGTCCAAAGCTACAATTCGCTACCTGGGCATCACCCTCGACCAGCGACTTGACATGTCAGCACATGTTACAAACACAGCTAAAGCAATCTATCACAAGATCCGATCACTACGCCATCTCCGCCCACTGCTTGACTTCCCTGACTACCGCTCAATTTTCCAAGCCTTAGTCATCCCACACCTTGACTTCGCCAACATTATCCTACTGGGACTTCCACAATCGACTCTTAACCCGTTACGCCTTGCCATGAACTCAGCTGCAAGGGCACTGTCCGGGCTTTCAAGGTCTGACCACATAACGCCAGTTATAAAGAACCTACACTGGCTCCCGCTACGGGCCAGAGTCCAATTCAAGGTTCTTGTCATGACGTTCAAGTCATGTAAGAATCTTACTCATACACCCATCAGCGATCTCCTCAACAGCACACCAGATAATAGAACTAGGAGATCTACTTCGTTGAATAAACTTGAAGTCCCAAAAGTGTTGGTAAAATGTAAGAAATCAACAGCAAGTAGAGCCTTCTCCATTGCTGCACCTATGGCATGGAACGCCCTCCCAGCAGAAATCCGGGCCATCCCAAATTTGGCACTATTCCGTAAAGCCCTCAAACATCACCTGTTCCTACAATATTACCCTGACAGCATTCCCGACATTTACAATGCCCCCACCTCACCTCCCTGCCTAACCCGTCCCTCAGATCATCTTCCTGTAGATAATGGTTAACCACTATCTCTCCCACTGACCTCCTCGACCATCTAGCCAACCCTCTAGACAAAGGTCATATTTTTATTTACCGTAAGAGCATTATATTTGTTTACAATATGTACATAGTTCCTCCCTCGTTTTTACTCCATGTTTTACATTCCCTGTTCAATGTAAAAAACTTGATGTAACTTGCTTACATTCTTGTATGTTCTGTTTCAAATGTAAACCGCACTGATTATAATAGCGCGGTATATAAGAAATATAAATAAATAAAATAAATAAATAAATAAATAAGGTGGAAACATATTAGGAATTGGTGAATGGGTGGTCCCACAAAGGCTGTTTAATGTGGGAGTGGGTTTATCATAGGTGGTTAGTAAAGAAAGGAAAATGGGGTGAATGACAGGTGTGAATTCACACCCCACCATCCATAGTCCCCATTATTTTATGATGGGTTTTGTTATTTAAAATAAAAATGACCTTCCGACTCTTCATCTTTAGGGGGATTTTAAAAAAAGTTACCTTTGTCCCAACCTGACACTACCATCAATAGTTCTTAATTAGAAAGTTAGTCCCCATTCCCCTCAGAGATCCTTTTGTTGGAGGAAAGGAAACGCTCGCCTTCTGAACAGATGAAGTGTATTTAATGCAAATGATTACAAATTCTAGTTCTATAATGCAGAGCTGTCTTCTCTGTTTACACTCCCAGGCTCTGACTGTGCAATGTGACCCAACCTTTCAGAGGCAGTCATACCACTTTTCATTCATTTCTCATAATCACAACTGGCATTAACAAAGGCCTTTCTTCATCTCCATAGTCGGACACCAGGCTGTGTCTCAAGAGAGAACATTCTGTTGACAGTCTCTGTGTCTTATTTCTCCTGGTCAAAAGTGCAACATTTTGATTAGTATCCCTGTACCCATCCCCTGAGCCCTCCAGTCCTAGAGGTGACAGGCTCTGTACCCCTGTGCCCATCCCCTGAGCCCTCCAGTCCTAGAGGTGACAGGCTCTGTACCCCTGTGCTCAACCCCTGAGCCCTCCAGTCCTAGAGGTGACAGGCTCTGTACCCCTGTACCCATCCCCTGAGCCCTCCAGTCCTAGAGGTGACAGGCTCTGTACCCCTGTGCCCATCCCCTGAGCCCTCCAGTCCTAGAGGTGACAGGATCTGTACCCCTGTGCTCAACCCCTGAGCCCTCCAGTCCTAGAGGTGACAGGCTCTGTACCCCTGTGCTCAACCCCTGAGCCCTCCAGTCCTAGAGGTGACAGGCTCTGTATCCCTGGGCCCATCCCCTGAGCCCTCCAGTTCTAGAGGTGACAGGCTCTGTATCCCTGGGCCCATCCCCTGAGCCCTCCAGTCCTAGAGGTGACAGGCTCTGTATCCCTGTGCTCAACCCCTGAGCCCTCCAGTCCTAGAGGTGACAGGCTCTGTATCCCTGGGCCCATCCCCTGAGCCCTCCAGTTCTAGAGGTGACAGGCTCTGTATCCCTGGGCCCATCCCCTGAGCCCTCCAGTCCTAGAGGTGACAGGCTCTGTACCCCTGTGCCCATCCCCTGAGCCCTCCAGTCCTAGAGGTGACAGGCTCTGTATCCCTGTGCCCATCCCCTGAGCCCTCCAGTCCTAGAGGTGACAGGCTCTGTACCCCTGTGCTCAACCCCTGAGCCCTCCAGTCCTAGAGGTGACAGGCTCTGTACCCCTGTGCTCAACCCCTGAGCCCTCCAGTCCTAGAGGTGACAGGCTCTGTATCCCTGGGCCCATCCCCTGAGCCCTCCAGTTCTAGAGGTGACAGGCTCTGTATCCCTGTGCCCATCCCCTGAGCCCTCCAGTTCTAGAGGTGACAGGCTCTGTATCCCTGTGCCCATCCCCTGAGCCCTCCAGTCCTAGAGGTGACAGGCTCTGTATCCCTGTGCCCATCCCCTGAGCCCTCCAGTCCTAGAGGTTACAGGCTCTGTACCCCTGTGCCCATCCCCTGAGCCCTCCAGTCCTAGAGGTGACAGGCTCTGTACCCCTGTGCTCATCCCCTGAGCCCTCCAGTCCTAGAGGTCATAGGTTCTGTATCCCTGTGCCCATCCCCTGAGTCCTCCAGTCCTAGAGGTGACAGGCTCTGTATCCCTGTGCTCAACCCCTGAGCCCTTCAGTCCTAGAGGTGACAGGCTCTGTATCCCTGTGCTCAACCCCTGAGCCCTCCAGTCCTAGAGGTGACAGGCTCTGTATCCCTGTGCCCATCCCCTGAGCCCTCCAGTCCTAGAGGTGACAGGCTCTGTATCTCTGTGCTCAACCCCTGAGCCCTTCAGTCCTAGAGGTGACAGGCTCTGTATCCCTGTGCTTAACCCCTGAGCCCTCCAGTCCTAGAGGTGACAGGCTCTGTATCCCTGTGCTCATCCCCGAGCCCTCCAGTCCTAGAGGTCATAGGTTCTGTATCCCTGTGCCCATCCCCTGAGTCCTCCAGTCCTAGAGGTGACAGGCTCTGTATCCCTGTGCTCAACCCCTGAGCCCTCCAGTCCTAGAGGTGACAGGCTCTGTATCCCTGTGCTCAACCCCTGAGCCCTTCAGTCCTAGAGGTGACAGGCTCTTTATCCCTGTGCCCATCCCCTGAGCCCTCCAGTCCTAGAGGTGACAGGCTCTGTATCCCTGTGCCCATCCCCTGAGCCCTCCAGTCCTAGAGGTGACAGGCTCTTTATCCCTGTGCCCATCCCATGAGCCCTCCAGTCCTAGAGGTGACAGGCTCTGTATCCCTGTGCTCAACCCCTGAGCCTTCCAGTCCTAGAGGTGACAGGCTCTGTATCTCTGTGCTCAACCCCTGAGCCCTCCAGTCCTAGAGGTCATAGGCTCTGTACTACTACTACTATGACCTTGAGATCCTCATGATCACAGAAACATGGCTATCACCAGAAGACAACGTCCTCCTCAATCAACTACTTCCCCCCAATTTTTCCATACACACGAAACATAGGGAAAACAAAAAAGGAGGAGGGGTGCTCATAATCTCCAAATCAGACCTCAACTTCCAGACTGTGGACTCTTCTAGCACAAACAGCCTGGACACTCTCTCTGTTGCTAACCAACAATTCTCCCTCACCCTCTTATATAGAACACCATCTACTTCTCCAATTGACTTCCCAACCATCATTGACCTTGCAGCTAACACCCGCACTCCCAACAAACCAAATTGGATAATGGGTGATTTCAATCTCCCATCGCTACACCAAAACCACGCAAATGCGTTCCTTGATGCAATGGAAGACCTGGGTCTCAAACAAATCATAAATGAACCCACACATACAAAAGGGAACATTTTGGACTTGGTTTTTGTGCCACATCCAGTCAAGGACAAAAGCCACAATCTGCCAACATCAGTCGTGGATGTACCCTGGTCCGACCACAAATTGATCATTATCCAGATTCCCAGCAACAATGACCAGCTGAACAGAAGCCAACCCACGAACATCTCCTCTCGAACTTCCACTAGATGCTTCCGCCCCTTCGATAGGGAACTCATCCTTTCGGAAACCCCATCACTCATCAACAAAACAACACCTGACCTTGATGAACTAATCTCTCACTGGAATTCCAGCCTGCTTGCCATCTCACAACACCCAAACCCTAAAAATACAGCAAGAGCGAAAAGAAAATCCGCCCCATGGTTCTCTCCTGATCTACGCGCTTCCCTCATGCAATTACGTAGACTCGAACGCCGATGGCGCCGATCACGCTCACCAGAAGATCAGACCGCATACCTAACCCACCTTGCAATACATCGAGGAACAATCTCTATCAGAATGAGACAATATCACACTGACACCCTAAAGAGGTCTTTGAATAAACCTCGTGACCTCTTCAATTTGGTCAAATCCCTCTCAAAGGAACCATCACCCGAGCAACACATCAACATACATCCACAAGAATTCGCTGATTATCTGCAATCCAAGATTGTACAAACTAACAAGGTCACAGCAGTCCAATATCAAGAACCGGCGGACCTCTCTCCACTTAACCTTTTTTCCACACCATCCAATAAATGTATTGAGAACACCATAGCATCACTCAACACCTCCACTGCACAGACCGACCCATGTCCAGCTTTTTGGATCAAGGAACTACGTGATGTGCTCAGTCCTGTCATCGCAAATATAATGAAACTCTCCTTTTCAACAGGTTATTTTCCCACTTCACTCAAGCAGACATCCATTAGACCATTACTGAAAAACCCCAAACTGGACCCCCAAAGGGTAGACTCCTATCGACCAATAGCTAGCATCCCCATCTTAGCCAAAATAATTGAGAAGGAAGCACAACGGCAAATTCAAGATCACATAGACTCTGTTGCTCCCTTAGATAACTGCCAACATGGGTTCAGAGAACATCACGGGGTTGAGACACTACTCACTGGTCTAATCAACAATATCATCACAGGAATCGACAACATCCATCAAGGTTTTGTCCTCATTTTCCTAGACATCGCCGCGGCTTTTGACTCCGTGAGTCACGAAATCCTCCTGGGAAGACTAAAAGAAAAGGGTGTCTGCAACAAGGCACTAAAATGGTGCAAGTCTTATCTGGACGATAGATGGCAATATGTGAAGTCTGGATCAGAAGAGTCTAGCCACTTCCATCAAAAACAAGGGGTACCTCAAGGATCCTCATTATCCTCCTTACTCTTCAATATCTACATGCAGCCCATATGCAATATCATAAGATCATTCAACGTAAACTGCATGATATATGCAGATAACATTCTTTTATACATGCCTTTCTCCACAACCCACATGGACCTGACCCCACTCACAGATTGTTTCAATGCAGTTTCAACATGGCTCCAGACACAGAACCTACGTATCCAGCATAAAAAAACAGAGGTCCTTTTCATCTCCAGAGACTCCAACTTTACGCCCCCATCCCACGTCAGTGTCAAGGAAGCTGATTTGCAAACTAAAGATGCAATAAAATACTTGGGAGTTACCCTGGACCAACATCTAGACATGAGACGCCACATAAGCAGCGTAGTCAAAGCCATCTACTTCAAAATCCGTTCCCTCAAACACCTACGCTCCCTGCTGGACCCAGACGATTTCCGTACCATATATCAAGCGCTGATCCTGCCGCATTTTGACTTTGCAAATGCCATCCTACAAGGTCTCCCCCAATCCACACTAACCCCCTTACAGTTGGCCATGAATGCCTCAGCTAGGGTCCTCTACGGTGCATCCAGAAACGACCACGTGACTCCCATTCTCAAACAGCTGCACTGGCTACCAATTCACGGGAGAATCACCTTCAAATCCCTTGTATTAGCATTTAAGGCAATCAAAGGCACCTCATCCCTCTCACTCACGAATCTAATCCACATGGTCCCCCCCAATAGAGCAAGAAGAACATCAGCTGTAAACTTGCTAGCAATACCAAAGGCTTCAACAAAGTCCAACACGAACACCACAAACAGGGCATTCAGTTTTTATGTACCAAAATGCTGGAACACCCTACCCCCCGACATTAGAGCCATTACCAATCTATATCAGTTCAGAAAGGCTCTCAAAACATGCCTTTTCCGCCAATATTTCCCAGACAGCAACTGAACCAGATATCCCCTCCAAGAAATGACCCAATCTAGAAATGCCCTCACACTGCAGTGTAGATAGATTATGTATATAGTTAACCCAGTTATCCAAGTTTGTACTCCTGTTCAATGTAAAACCTGACAGTTTGTCGTAATGGTCGTTTTGTTATGATGTAAACCGCGCTGATTCTAAATAGCGCGGTATATAAGAAACTGTAATAAATAATAAAATAAATAAATAAATAAATACTAATCATTTATATAGCACTACAAGGCGTATGCAGCGCTGTAGATATAGATGCAAGACATAGGCCCTGCTCATCAGAGCTTAGAGTCTGATCAAGATAAAACACATAGAGGCCAATTATGAACGGGGCTGGTCCGGACATCCAAAAACTGGATGGGCCGAATTGGCATCCAGTTCCGAACCAACGGGTTATAGACTTTCCCGCGGGATCAGAATCGGGTGCAGAGGGCCTGGACGGACAGGACGTGTCCTGATTCTGAGCCACTGCAAGGCCTGCGTGTTTCCCATGCAAGCCTCCCAATGCTTCTGCATGGCGGATGGTACCGTGGCGTCCTGTCACCATTGCACTGAGGCGCCATGCAGAAGCCCCGATCCCCCGCAGGTATCTTAAAAGATAATTTCCCCACTGCCTGACCCGCGAATAGGCAAGCTGAGGCTGGTATCAGGCTGCAGGGAACCCTCTGCTGCTCCTCACCTGCTGTGCGGGGGCCGATGAGTCCGATCACCTGACTGGGGGGACTTATTCCACCTCCGAGGTCATCTCTGCTTCCCCAGACGTACAGGGCCACAACCACAATCAGCTCTGTACATCCGGGTCAGGGTCCCAGCTCTGCTCCGCCCACGTTCCTCCTCCAGACCTCCCTCCCTCACTTCCATCTAGGCTTCCCTGCACAACACAGCTGAATGTGCAGGGAGCTTGGATGTTGGAATCCACTCCCTGCGAATAACGGGGGTTGGACATCCAGGTCAGACATCCATCCCCACTATTCGGGGATCGGAATGACCCTTATAGCAAAACAGGGGACTAGAGTATGGTAAGATACACATAAGTAGTGGACAAGAGAGTGAGGAGCCTCAGGATCCAAAAGCGGAGAGGATAGTGAAAGAGCCTGTCACCTCTATGACTGGAGGGTTCAGGCGATGGGCATAAAGCTACAGAGCCAGTCACCTCTAGGACTGCTGGGTTGAGGGAGGGGGCACAGAGATACAGAACCTATCACATCTACAACTGGAGAGCAAAGGTGTTGGAAACAAGGATGCAGAGCCTGTCACCTCTAGGACTGGATGGCTCAGAGGATAGGCTCTGTACCCCTGTGTCCACCCCTCAGTCCTCCGGTCCTAGAGGTGACAGGCTCTGTATCCCTATGCCCATCCCCTGAGCCCTCTAATCCTAGAGGTGACAGGCTCTGTCCATCCCCTGAACCCTCCAGTTCTTGAGGTGACAGGCTCTATAGCCTTGTGTCCATCCCCTGAACCCTCGAGTCCTAGAGGTGATAGGTTTTGTATCCCTGTGCCCATCCCTCAAGCCTTCCAACCCTAAAACTGAAAGCCATGCCCTTGCTGACCTCTTCCACCTTCCATACCTTGATGAGAAGCAATGGAACATATTCAGGACTGTGAATGGGAATTAGCATTCAGTCAGAGAGCGAGTTAAAAGGGGATGGGGCAGAGAAGCATTTGCAAGAGAGCAAGGGGAAAGAATTATAAGACAGAAGACAGAATCTCAGTATTTGATAGAGAAGGGTTAGAAGGGGGGTCAGGCTGAGATACGGTTTTAATAAGCAGGTCTCCTGGGGCACCTCTGTCTCTCGTAGGCAGGCAGCTGCCAGGCTTTGCTTTCTCTCTCCTTCCCTTCCTTGCAAAAGCCCTTTTACCAATCTGTCACTCCTTGTTTTATTTTTCCAATTTGTTAAAACTTGGGATGACAAATCTTTTGAAGATCCTCCCAGAGATTATTCTATTTACATTCTGCACACACTGGGTCACACTCACAGGGAGAGGCTGGTGCCGACACGTTTTTCTTTCCCCAGACGCTCTGTGCAGCATAAATGTCTGTTCCCTGGGGATAGCAAATATTTAGCCAAAATACCAAATGCTTATCAATCAAACTAATCTTAATTTGCACCCAGCGAGGCAGTGCTCCTCTCTGGCCTTGTAATTTGCTTATTAACAGGGACCGAGCTCCCGCTTGCCTCCCAAGCTGGAGACTGCGCAGGCACGGGCAGCGCTGGGTAATTACTGCAGCCCGTATGGAGCGGCTGTAATTAGGCACAGCTAATACCAGGTATTAGATTCTCACAGGAAGCTGGCAGGAGCTGCTGAGCCGAAACCGATAAACAAACCTCAACAGCAGCAGCAGAGAAATCAGACAGAGGGAAAGGAGGTTGGAGGGAAAGTGGTAGGAAGAAAGAAGAGGGAAGAAAAGAAATGGAAGGTGAAGGAATAAGAGAGGTTGATAGTAAAGAGAATGGAATGGGGGATACAAAGGATGCAAAGGGAATGGGGTATAATAGTGAGGGGAAAGCGAAGGATGGCAGTAACTAGGATGAGTAGAGTAGGGAGGGAAGGCACAGGGTGCCAGGAAGTGTAGCTGAGTGGAAAGGGGAGGGGGGCGTTCTAGCAAAAGAAGGTGGATGGTAAAGCAGGAGACAGTAGCAAGGAGAAGCGCTAAGGAATAGATATGCAGGGCCCAATATTCAGCAGCAGAGGCTAGACGTTGTCACTGAACCTAAGAACTGGATATTTAGCCACTGCCCAGTTAGCTTTGGTGGCAAAAGTTAGCACAGTCTTTACTGTTCCTTACGTTTGCCGCTGAGGCATAACCGGGCAGTGACTGAATATTGCCACTGCCTGATTATCCCCGATGCCACCCCCTTCTGTCCCTGCAATGCCCTTATGCTCGCCAGCGAACACTGGGGCACTTAGTGGCAGCACCCACACATATTCAGCAGCACTAACACTGTTAGGACCGCTGAATATGCCGCTCAGTGGGATTAACATGGTTAGCAGGTCTACTAACCACATTAATTTCTCTGGATATCGGACCCCATAGTGATGAGTATTTGCAAGGGAGTGATGAATAGTGGGTCACATTTAATGAGAGAGAGAGTATATGACGAGAACAGAAAGTGCATGATGAGGAAATCAGTGGAAAGGGAAGGTACAGTCAGGGCCAGCCCATGGGTTTCTGATTTTATTTTTTATTTATTTTACAGATATTTTATAGCAGTTTATCATTTAGTCAAAGCAGTTTACATTATAACTTAAACTTGCTAATGTACATTAAGTAGGGACATTGATAACTTGGATTCTTCTGAGGCAATGGAGGGCTAAGTGACTTACCCAAGGCCACAAGGCGTGCTAGTGGGAATTCCCAAGCAAGTGCTCCACTCCACTCCTTATGTCCTAGGCTAACCTTCAGGTCCTTAGAGAACACACCGTACTCACAGAAAACAGGAGAAACACAGAAAGCGAGACGTAATTGAAAAAGTCCTTTCTCCAGGAACAAGCAGGAAGTCAGTCCTCACATATGGGTGACGTTGGTGCCGACAGAGCCCTCGTGCGGAGCAAATCCCCAGCTTTCTAAGAAAGCCTTTGGGAATTACATCACGCATGCATGGTCCCCTTCCCGCCCAAGGGTGCCATCTTGCTCAGTCTTCTTTTTTCCGCGGAGCCCAATGGATGTTGTCCCAGTGTCCCCGAGAAAAAAGTATTTAAAAGTGAGGATTTACTTTTCTTTTTTTACCGGTTCGACATTGGTTCCCCTTCCCGCCTTCGGCTCGGTACACCGGTATCGAGTCCGGTCCAATTTTTCATTTTTTGTCCTTGGTGACTAGCATTTGCGCTCTTTTCATTTTTCACTGGCAGCCCGGTCCTTCAACCTCGCAGGGGCCCTTTTTCCCCCGATGGCTGCCAGTGGGTTTAAAAAGTGTGATCGGTGTACAAAATTAATGTCCCTCACCGACACACACACGACTGCTGTCTCTGGTGCCTCGGGCCCAACCACGACCCGAAGGTCTGTGGCTCTTGTAGGAAAATGTCCTCTAAGGCCTTGAGGAGCCGTCAGCAGCAGCATGATAGGATTTTTCCTGAGTCTGCACCCGCCCGGGCTCGGATCTCGTCGGAGGCCTTGACATCTCGGGAGCTATCTGAACCCGAGCAGTGTCGGGTGTTCTCCGAAAGGGGGTCTCCCTCGCGGGAACACTGGAGGAAGAAGAAATCCGTGAGGGTGGCATCGTTGGATGGTTTCAAACGGCCTGGTTCCTCGCGGGACCGGTCACGGAGCCCCAACCGTCGTCCCAGAGCCTCGGAGTCGGAGCAGCCTGCAAAACTCCCTCAATGGGAACAGGAGCAGCCGAGGCAGGTGACCACTGTCCTCATCGAGGACTCTACTTTGGGAGAACCGGCGTTGAGCCCGACAATGTCGGGACCCGACCCGGGGGCTGTGGAGCCTTCTGAGCTCAGTATCAGAATGGTGGCCTTGGAGCACAGCATGTCTGCCTTCATGGAACAGCAGCGAGCGCTGATAGCCGGTCTCACCGGTCCTTCCACCCTGACCACTGGGACATCGACGTCCAAGTCGACCCCGAGACCTTGAGGAATCGAGTCAATCCTCAGCCGAGGTCTCCCTCGACTTTCTGTTCGGGACCGTGGTCATCGACGCCAATTCCATCGGCGTCGGGGCGGTCGAAACCGAAGCCCTTGAGGCCAGAGCCACTCGATTCCTCCTCGGAGGAGTCAGGTGGGAGACGGAGGACGAGGAGTCACCGGACACCCGTTGGACCAGAGAAGTTCTCTCGGATTCCCCGGTGTCCGAACCTCGGAGAAGGTTCCCCCCCAGAGGACACTCGGTTCTTGGACTTCGTTCGGGACATGTCAAAGGCGTTGGCATTCCGGGCAGAGGCCGAGGAGGAGCCTCGAGCCGAAGAGCTCGAGATCCTCCAGTATGACTTTCCCTCTCAGGAAGCCTTTACTGTACCGGTGCCTCCGATTCTGGAACAGCTGATGCTCCGCATGTGGGAGACACCGGCATCGATGCCGGTACTCAGCAGGCGAATCGATTCCATCTATCGAGTTCGCAAGAGCCCTGGATTCCAAAAGGCACAATTGCCACACAACTCCACGGTTGTGGAATCGGCCATGTGCCGGCTCAAGAGCCAGAAGATGCACTCCTCGGTGCCTCCTGGCAGGGAGGCCCACAACTTGGACACCCTCAGCAAGAAGTGCTACCAGGGTTCAATGCTATCTTGCCGAATCCAGACATACCAGCAATATATGGGCATGTACCTAAGAGACCTGGCAAAGGAGATTGCTGGGTTCTCAGCTGTTCTCTCTGAGGGACCTTTGCAGCTCTTCAAGACCTTGTCCACTGGGATCCGTGAATGCTCAAAGTTTATGACTCGAGCAGCCTATGACGGCTTCGAGGCGTTAGCCCGGGTAGCTGCGGCCGGCATCGGTGCACGCCACCAGGCATGGCTACAGTCGTCAGACCTGGAGCAATGGGTACAGGACAAGTTGGTCGTTGTCCCTTGCCAAGGTGAAAACCTCTTTGGCAAACCCATGACAGAGAAGGCTGCTGAGATCGAGTCCGAGTACCTGACACGGACATGGATCTCGAAGAAGACTTCTGCCCCTTCTAAGAAGGGCTCGGGTAAAAAGCCCTTTTTCCCGAGGAAAGGCACTGCTTACCGCAACTACCCCACATATCAGGCCTCCCTGGCTCCCCAACAGGGGCAGCAGGCCAAGAGACAGGGGCATGGCCCATGTAAGCAAAAAGCCCCCAAGCCCCAGGTACCGGCTCCGGCCCAGCCTGGAGGGGGTTTTTGACTCCCAAAGCATAGCCCCTCTCTCCAAAGAAGTAAGGCCATGCACAGGAGGAAGGCTGGCCCTATATGCCCACAGGTGGCCAGCCATCACAACAGATACCTGGGTTCTCCAGATAGTCCAAAAGGGCTATCTGCTACATTTCACCCAGGTACCTCCCTCTTACTTTCCAGGGAAGCCTCTCAGACCCCCTCTTCACAGGGACCTCCTCTTGAAGGAGTTAGCGGGTCTTCTCGAGGATCAAGCGGTAGAACCGGTGCCCCACCACCTGCAGGGAAAGGGCTTCTACTCCAGGTATTTCCTAATACCAAAATGAACAGGAGGCCTAAGACCCATCCTCAACCTGCACAACTTAAACAAGTTCCTGGTGAGGGAAAAATTCAAGATGCTTTCCCTTGGAATATTGCTGCCTTACCTCCGCCAGGGAGACTGGCTATGCTCCTTAGACCTAAAGGATGCATATACACACATCCTAATTCATCCAGACCACAGACAATATCTCCGTTTTGTGGTGGGAGGAAACCATTTTCAGTACAAGGTACTTCCCTTTGGCCTAGCCTCTGCACCCAGAGTATTCACAAAGTGCCTGGCTGTAGTAGCCGCCTTCCTCAGGAACCAGGGGGTATTTGTCTTCCCCTACCTAGACGACTGGCTCATCAGAGCCACATCAGCTCTGGAAGTCCAGCAGGCCACATCTTGCACCATGCAGGTGCTGCAACATCTCGGATTTGCGATCAATCGCACCAAATCTACTCTAGTTCCCACTCAAGGTCTGGAGTTTATAGGAGCAAGGCTAGACACCCTTCAAGCAAGGGCTTATCTACCAGAAGACAGGGCATAAAGGCTCCTGTCCCTGGCACAACAAGCGAGTCGACAGTCCCAGATAACAGCAAGACACTTCCTGTGACTCCTTGGGCACATGGCTTCCACAGTGCATGTAACACCCAATGCCTACCTCCACATGCGAACAGCTCAGTAGTGCCTCAGGGACCAGTGGAAACAAGCCACAGGCAGACTCCGAGACAGGATCAAGGTGTCCAAACGACTGGTACAGTTATTAACATGGTGGCTTCAACCACACCACTTGGTGGCGAGGGTGGAGTTTCAGGCTCCTCTGCACACGAGGGTCCTGACTACGGATGCATTCTTGCTGGGCTGCGGAGCCCATTGCCAGGGACTGTGTACCCAGGATGTGTGGTCTCCACAGGAGAGCACACAACAGATCAATTTCCTAGAGTTTTGAGCTATCCTCTTGGCTCTCCGGGCTTTCAGTCAGACCCTGGCTCATCAACCTGTCTTAATACAGACAGACAACCAGGTGGCAGTGTTCTATGTGAACAAACAGGGAGGCACGGGGTCCCGCATCCTGTGTCAGGAAACCCTGGACCTGTGTTCTTTTGCAGTCCGGCACAGAATGCATCTTAAAGCAATTTACCTACCAGGCCAGGAAAATTGCTTAGCCGACAAGCTAAGCAGAATTCTCCATCCGCACGAATGGTAGCTGGATCCCAACATAGCCCAAGGGCTGTTTCAGACCTGGGGACAACCATCCATAGATCTGTTTGCGAGCCCACAAAATTATCAGTTGTCCCAGTTTTGCTCCAGACAGCCACACCCAAACAGGGTGGCTGTGGATGCTTTTCTAATCTCATGGTCTGTGGGCCTCCTCTATGCGTTTCCTCCCACGCCTCTAGTGGCCAAGACTCTGTTCAAGATCCTCCAGGACAAGGCCTCGGTCATTCTGGTAGCCCCCCAGATGGCTGAGGCAACCCTGGTTTCCACTTCTGCTTCAACTGGCAGTGGAGGCCCCAATCCCTCTGGGATCACATCCCAACTTCCTGTCACAGGAGGGGGGGCACTCTCATGCATCCCAACCTCAGATCCCTCAACCTGATGGCCTGGCTGCTGAAAGGGTAGTACTTGCACCGCTCCTTCTTCCCAAAAATGTGGAAGAAGTGTTGCTAGCCTCAAGGAGGCACTCAACGAGACAAACCTATGCTTTCAAGTGGCATAGGTTTGAGGTGTGATGTGCAATGCAGAAGGAAAACCCTTTTTCCTTCCAGGTTACTGTGGTACTCCAGTACCTTCTTCATCTTTCCGATTTGGGCCTTAAGTCCAACTCGGTCAGAGTCCACCTTAGTGCCTTGGCGGTACACCACTCTCCCGTGGAAGGCAAACCTCTTTCTGCACACCCTTTGGTGTCCAGGTTCCTGATAGGTTTACTTCTGCTGAAGTCCCCGGTTCGCTCTCCAGCGACCGAGTGGGATTTAAATTTGGTCTTAGGGCAGCTCACACACCCACCATTTGAGCCGATGGCGACCTGCCATCTACGCTACCTTTCTTGGAAGGTAGTTTTCTTGGTGGCACTCATGTCAGCCAGACGAGTGAGTGAGCTGCAGGCTCTGTATCCGACAGACCTTACACAAGGTTCTATAGGAACAGGGTGGCGCTCCGCACTCACCCCAAGTTTCTGCCGAAAGTGGTCTCTTCGTTCCACCTCAAACAAGAGATAGTTCTTCCTACCTTCTTTCCCAAACCGCATGCCAGTCGGGCAGAAGCAGTGCTGCATACCCTGGACTGTAAGAGGGCGTTGGCCTTCTACATTGAGCGTACGCAGGGGCATCAAAGGGCTTCTCAGTTCTTTGTATCCTATGACCCCAGTAAGTGGGGATGGCTGTCTCCAAGCATACGTTGTCCACTTGGGTGGCAGACTGTATTGCCTGGGCATACAGGGCGGCCAATCTTCCATTGCAGAGAAGAGTTACGGCCCACCGGATCAGGGCTATGGCGGTATCAGTGGCTCACTTCCACTCTGTTCCACTGGCAGACATCTGCCAGGTTGCCACCCGGTCTTTGGGTCAGACTTTTGCAACCCGTTACTGCCTGGATAGGGAGTCCCGACGGTACAGTGCTTTCGGCCAGGCTGTACTCCGTAACCTTCGAGGTCTAGGCAACTCCTACCCTCCGCCCTTTGGTGTGAGGCTACCGGAGTGTTACTCTCTCAGTTAAAATCCTATTATGGCTGCTGCGGCTCTCATAGAGGGAGCCTAATTTTCAGCTATGGGTTCTCGGTAGCCTATAGCTAGGGAGTCCCATATGTGAGGACTGACTTCCTGCTTGTTCCTGGAGAAAGTGTACTTACTCAACTGTAACAGGTGTTCTCCAGGGCCAGCAGGAATCTGTCCTCACAACCCTCCTTCCTCCCCTTGGAGTTGCAGTCCTATTATTATTATTATTATTTTGCCGTCTTTTAGCTATGTCATTTGACTGAGCAAGATGGCACCCTTGGGTGGGAAGGGGACCGCGCATGCATGATGCAATTCCCAAAAGCTTTCTTAGAAAGCTGGAGATTTGCTCCATACGAGGGCTCCGTCGGCACCAATGTCACCCATATGTGAGGACTGATTCCTGCTGTCCCTGGAGAACATGTGTTACAGGTGCGTAACTACACTTTATTTGCATACAGTGACCCCCACCACACTGTGTGCAGCATCTCCTTCCTCTTTCTGCCCCTTTAGCAATTTGTGCCCAGGTGATAAAAGACCACCGCAGCTGCATGGAAGGTTCTCAGTGCTCTGTCTGCCTTTACCTCTATATCTATCGCTTCATTGTAGACCAGGGCTGGGGGGAGGGGAGCAGTTTTGAAGGAAGTCCCTATTGCAGACGCTGCTCTTGCTGTCACATTGAATCTCTTCCCCTAGACAGTTGTCCATCTGCTTGTACCATTGCTCCAGCCCAGAGCTCTCAGTCAGCAGAACCAATTCCCCGTTGACGCTGTTCATGGCTAGGCGGAGACCAAGTGGACAGCACATCAGACAGGCATGATCATCATGTGCTTCTCCTCCTCGGCGTCCAAGGCTAGGCACCTCACTGCAGGGCAACACCTCACTGCAGGGCAACTCCTCCCTTCTCGCATTATCTGCCCACTTCCTTTAGTGGCAGAAAAAGCAGTAGGATTCGGTTCCTCTGCAACTTACCGCTTCACTGCCCAGTCTGTCAAATGGAGCCTGCATACACCATGGACACCTTCAGCTCTCACAGATTGCAAATGTGCAGGCAGCAGAGCAGTGAGAAGGGGGAAGAAGGTAGAACATAAGAGCATAAGATATGCCATACTGGGTCAGACCAAGGTCCATCAAGCCCAGTATCCTGTTTCAAGCAGTGGCCAATCTAGGTCATATGTACCTAGCAGTATCCCAAAAAGACACAGGTTCCACAATGCTTGTATTGGGTCAAGCATTGATATCCTCGGTCCCTTCTTAATAATGGTTTATGGACCTTTCCTCCAGGAACTTGTCCAAACCTTTTTTAAACCCAGCTACACTAACAGCCTTTACTACATCCTCCGGTAACAAATTCCAGATAAGAACATAAGATATGCCATACTGGGTCAGAGCAAGGTAGAATGGGCTGTCCTAGGCGACCAACTCATTCACCTAATGGTAGGGCCAGCCTTGAGTAGATGGATTAAGGTTAAAGCTTCGGGTTATCAGAGAGAGGAAAGGTTATGATACGGATGATGGTTCATGATGAGGGAAAAGTGGATAGGGTGGAAACTAAGAAGGAAGATAGAGTAATCCTGAACAGGTTATGTCTGTGTTTCCTGCTAGTTTAGGTTTACATTGAGGAAGGACAAGAGCAGGGAGGGAACATGATTATAGGCTTACAGAAATGTAGAACAGGGCCGGGATCTGAAAGCACAGGAATAAGTAGTTTTGCTTGTAAGTGGGATGTGAATACAAGTTGTGAGGATAAAGATCGTGAAGGAAGGAACCGGTCCAGCTCTTCCCGAGTGTGAGATGACAGAGAAAGCAGGTGCATCAGAGCGTTGAGGCGCCAGTCTAAGAACAGAGTTCTCTTCCCACCTCCAGGCTGGGAACAGGTCTTGCTCTGCCTTGCCGCTGTATCAGACTGCCTGCTTGGGAATAGCATGATCTTCTCACTGTATGAGGGCACCAGTCTGGGTACAGCAAGGCCATGAAGGGGTGTCAGCAATCTCCCAAAACCACGTTCTCGGCATTGTGCATTTCATGACTCATTTGATGGCAAATTTAAAGGATTCTAATCAGCCTGCAGAGAGCACTGCCGCATTTTTCATGGCAAAAAGCCCAAGAACATCCTGAGGATTTTTCAAGATGAGCTGCCGGGTTTGTGAGATTCTCAAGAAGGGGGAACTTAATGTCTCACAAGCTCCAAAATAACTCCAGCAGATTCTCAGGGCAGAAGAGAACTTTATCACTTATATCAATAAACAGGCGGACAGATTATATTCCAGCAATACTTGTGTCTGTGGAGGACTAAGACATTATTCAATAACAAGCACAGAAACACTGAGCTTCTTACATAGAGGACTCGATAACACAGGGGACAGGGCACAGGAAACGAGAGAGACTCTCACTTCTAGGACTGGATAATGCAGGGGACAGGACACAGGAACAGAGCCTCTCACCTCTAGGAATGGATAACGCAGGGGACAGGGCACAAGAACACAGAGCCTCTCACCTCTAGGACTGAGTAACGCAGGGGACAGGGCACAGGAACACAGAGCCTCTCACCTCTAGGACTGAGTAACGCTGGGGACAGGGCACAGGAAGACAGAGACTCTCACCTCTAGGACTGAGTAACACAGGGGACAGGGCACAGGAACACAGAGCCTCTCACCTCTAGGACTGAGTAACGCAGGGAACAGGGCACAGGAACAGAGCCTCTCACCTCTAGGACTGAGTAACGCAGGGGACAGGGCACAGGAACAGAGCCTCTCACCTCTAGGACTGAGTAACGCAGGGGACAGGGCACAGGAACACAGAGCCTCTCACCTCTAGGACTGAGTAACGCTGGGGACAGGGCACAGGAACACAGAGCCTCTCACCTCTAGGACAGGATAACGCAGGGGACAGGGCAGCAGGAACACAGAGCCTCTCACCTCTAGGACTGAGTAACGCAGGGGACAGGGCACAGGAACAGAGCCTCTCACCTCTAGGACTGAGTAACGCAGGGGACAGGGCACAGGAACACAGAGCCTCTCACCTCTAGGACTGGATAACGCAGGGGACAGGGCACAAGAACACAGAGACTCTCACCTCTAGGACTGAGTAACGCAGGGGACAGGGCAGCAGGAACACAGAGACTCTCACCTCTAGGACTGAGTAACGCAGGGGACAGGGCAGCAGGAACACAGAGACTCTCACCTCTAGGACTGAGTAACGCAGGGAACAGGGCACAGGAACACAGAGCTTCTCACCTCTAGGACAGGATAACGCAGGGGACAGGGCAGCAGGAACACAGAGCCTCTCACCTCTAGGACTGAGTAACGCAGGGGACAGGGCACAGGAAGACAGAGACTCTCACCTCTAGGACTGGATAACGCAGGGGACAGGGCACAAGAACACAGAGACTCTCACCTCTAGGACTGGATAACGCAGGGGACAGGGCACAGGAACACAGAGCCTCTCACCTCTAGGACTGAGTAACACTGGGGACAGGGCAACAGGAACACAGAGACTCTCACCTCTAGGACTGAGTAACGCAGGGAACAGGGCACAGGAACACAGAGCTTCTCACCTCTAGGACAGGATAACGCAGGGGACAGGGCAGCAGGAACACAGAGCCTCTCACCTCTAGGACTGAGTAACGCAGGGGACAGGGCACAGGAACACAGAGCTTCTCACCTCTAGGACAGGATAACGCAGGGGACAGGGCAGCAGGAACACAGAGCCTCTCACCTCTAGGACAGGATAACGCAGGGGACAGGGCAGCAGGAACACAGAGCCTCTCACCTCTAGGACTGAGTAACGCAGGGGACAGGGCACAGGAACACAGAGCTTCTCACCTCTAGGACTGAGTAACGCTGGGGACAGGGCAGCAGGAAGACAGAGACTCTCACCTCTAGGACTGAGTAACGCAGGGGACAGGGCACAGGAACACAGAGCTTCTCACCTCTAGGACTGAGTAACGCTGGGGACAGGGCAGCAGGAACACAGAGCCTCTCACCTCTAGGACTGAGTAACGCAGGGGACAGGGCACAGGAACACAGAGCTCCTCACCTCTAGGACTGAGTAACGCTGGGGACAGGGCAGCAGGAACACAGAGCCTCTCACCTCTAGGACTGAGTAACGCAGGGGACAGGGCACAGGAAGACAGAGACTCTCACCTCTAGGACTGAGTAACGCTGGGGACAGGGCACAGGAACACAGAGCCTCTCACCTCTAGGACTGAGTAACGCAGGGGACAGGGCAGCAGGAACACAGAGACTCTCACCTCTAGGACTGAGTAACGCAGGGAACAGGGCACAGGAACACAGAGCTTCTCACCTCTAGGACAGGATAACGCAGGGGACAGGGCAGCAGGAACACAGAGCCTCTCACCTCTAGGACTGAGTAACGCAGGGGACAGGGCACAGGAAGACAGAGACTCTCACCTCTAGGACTGAGTAACGCTGGGGACAGGGTACAGGAACACAGAGCCTCTCACCTCTAGGACTGAGTAACGCAGGGAACAGGGCAGCAGGAACACAGAGCCTCTCACCTCTAGGACTGAGTAACGCAGGGGACAGGGCACAGGAAGACAGAGACTCTCACCTCTAGGACTGAGTAACGCTGGGGACAGGGCACAGGAACACAGAGCCTCTCACCTCTAGGACTGAGTAACGCAGGGGACAGGGCACAGGAAGACAGAGACTCTCACCTCTAGGACAGGATAACGCAGGGGACAGGGCAGCAGGAACACAGAGCCTCTCACCTCTAGGACTGAGTAACGCAGGGGACAGGGCACAGGAAGACAGAGACTCTCACCTCTAGGACTGAGTAACGCTGGGGACAGGGCACAGGAACACAGAGCCTCTCACCTCTAGGACTGAGTAACGCAGGGAACAGGGCACAGGAACACAGAGCTTCTCACCTCTAGGACAGGATAACGCAGGGGACAGGGCAGCAGGAACACAGAGCCTCTCACCTCTAGGACTGAGTAACGCAGGGGACAGGGCACAGGAAGACAGAGACTCTCACCTCTAGGACTGAGTAACGCAGGGGACAGGGCACAGGAACACAGAGCCTCTCACCTCTAGGACTGAGTAACGCTGGGGACAGGGCACAGGGACACAGAGACTCTCACCTCTAGGACTGAGTAACGCAGGGGACAGGGCACAGGAACACAGAGCCTCTCACCTCTAGGACTGAGTAACACAGGGGACAGGGCACAGGAACACAGAGCTTCTCACCTCTAGGACTGAGTAACACAGGGGACAGGGCACAAGAACACAGAGCTTCTCACCTCTAGGACTGAGTAACACAGGGGACAGGGCACAAGAACACAGAGCCTCTCACCTCTAGGACTGAGTAACACAGGGGACAGGGCACAGGAAGACAGAGACTCTCACCTCTAGGACTGAGTAACACAGGGGACAGGGCACAGGAACACAGAGCCACTCACCTCTAGGACTGAGTAACGCTGGGGACAGGGCACAGGGACACAGAGACTCTCACTTAGATCATGGGCTAGTTCATAGGATTAGTGCAGGTCCCATTTTCTCTGGGACTGTGCTCAGGGATGGACACATGGATGCAGTCTATCACCTCCAGGTCTGGGGAGTTATCAAACTTTTTATGGGAAGGGTAACATATAACATTTCAAAACACTGAGCCAAAAACCTTTGTGACCTAGTTTTATAGAAACATATAGAACACATGCATAGTACAAAATTCAAAGCATATGGTCAACTTTATTGGCACCCTTGCAGTTCAATACTTTAATGTCCATTATCTCCTAAATAAAACTGGCCAGTGAAATGACTTTGGACTATATATGCACAGATATTTGACACATAAAAAGAATCAAATAAAAGAAGACCAATTAAAAAAGGAAATAGTAGATAATAGTATAAAAACGGAGACATTGCCAGGACATGATTATTGACCCTGCACGCCTGATCTTTGCCCAAATCCACTTTGAGAAACCACAATCCTTCTGGGAAAATGTTCTGTGGACGGATGAAACCAGACTTGAGCTCTTTTGCAATGCAGACCAACAATACATTTACAGGCAAAGAAATAAAACTTATAAGGGAAAAAACACTTTTCCTACAGCTAAATATGATGGTGGTTCCATAATGTTGTGGGGCTGTTTTTCTGCCTCAGGAACCGGAGGCCTGGAATGTTTAAAGGAATCATGAAGTCAGTTGACTACCAAGGTATTTTGGAGCAAAATGTGCTATCTAGTGTCAGAAATCTAGATCTGTGTCGAAGGTAATGGGTCCTCCAGCAGGACAATGACCCAAAACATACATCCAAAAGTACAAAAGAATGATTAAAAAGGAACAAATGGACTGTTTTAAACTGGCCAGCAATGAGTCCTGATCTCAATCCAGTCAAGAAAGAGCTGAAATCTGCCATTGGTAAAAGGAATCCTGGAAACATTCAGGAGCTGGAACAAATCACAGTTGAAGAGTGGGAGAAACTACCAGCAGACAGATGTACACAACTTATAGATGGCTACAAGAAATGTTTGGAGGCTGTCAAGGGTTGTGCAACCAAATATTAGTGAAGGGTGCCATTAATCCTGCCCAGGTCATATTTTATTTTTTTTCTCAGAAATGACTACATCTAAGTTGCTCAGACATCTTTTTTTGTTGTATATCTTTGAACATGCAATTAAAATATTATGATGACATACAGTTGGAATATTTCCAATTATTTCCCAAGATATTGTACACAACATACCTAAAATGCAAGGGTGCTCTTAATGTTGACCACAACTGTATGTGCATATTTAAACCATATTATTCAGCTTTTAATGAGAACAGTGGCGTAGGGTGACAGTTTGCAAGCTTTTCACAAATCTTGGCTGAACCCCATCAGCGAGTGACGGTGGGGAGAACATAAAATATGAAGCAAATATAAATGATATATCATTAGACATTAACTTCTTCAGTGAACGTTTTATTCCCAGATAGTCCCCATCTCATACTCTCTCTCCCAATCTACCACCTCCAATTTCCATCTCACACTCTCCCCCCCCCCCAACCAGATTGTTACACAGAAAATTCATGCTAATTGAATACCTGGCCTTGGTCACATACACATACTCTCCCCAAATACAGAATAAGTGACAACAAAGTGAAAAAAATATATAGCTAAAATGATACTGAAATTCCAAGAAGCCAGACACTGTATGCAGTCAGGGCTGGCCCAAAGGTTTCTGCTGCCTTAGGCAGAAGCCCTGGCCATGCCACTCCCTCCCCAAGCTGTGACGCCTCTCTGAGCTATGCCCCAGTGCTCAACCGCGCTACCACTGATTCCAGCAGCGGGATTGAGGAGAGATGTGGCTCGGCTCGGCGGCATGCCATGTGCTTCGGCGCACATAACCTGCCACTTCTGACCCCCCCTCCGATATAACATTGGGGGTTCAGAAGCGGCAGGCCATATGTGCCAAAGCACAGCCAATTCTAGCCATCCCCCCTGCCAGCAGAATCAGCGACAGTGGGGGGCGCAACTCAGCATGGAGGAGGCAGCACACCATGTGCGCTGAAGCACATGGCCTGCCGCCCACAGAGATCTGCCACCCTAGGTGGCCGCCTAGCCCACCTAGTGGATGGGCCGGCCTTGCATGCAGTGCAACACCAGAGAAATAAAGAGAGATGCATTTCGCAATGTACTGTATAACATATAAAGACAACAGATGTAAGGGAGGGAACAGCCAGGGTAAATGCTGTGTGCCCCCCCCCCCCCCCCAAGCAGAGCTTCCCCCCCAAGTTTGCCTGAAGTTGAAGAAGGCCCAACCTGCTAGTGGGCTTTGGGGCCCACCCAGATTTTTGTCCTGGGCTGGGTCCCAGCCACATCTAACACTAGCCTGGCCGATGTACATTTAAGAAACTGACATATTCCAGTCACTCAAGAGAAAATACAATTCTTTTTTTTTTTACCTTTGTTGTCTAATTATTTTATTTTTCTAATCGTGTTGGTCGCAGACTTTGGCTTCTGCTTTCTTCTGTCTTTTCTTAACTCAGTTTCCAGGGTCTTCTGTCCATTTACCATTTCTTCTCTCTCCTTCTGTCCTCACCTTCTTCCTACATTCATCTATAACACTGATCTCTTCCTTTCAGTTTTCTTCGATTTATTTTTATGTTTCTCTGTTCAGATTCCAGATCTCCTTCTTGCCATTCAGTCCTCAATTTCCCTCTTTCTGCTGCATCTATTTACAGCTTTCCATCTCTTTCCCTCATCTCAGCCCTCCCATTCCCCATCTTTCTCTCTTTCCCAAGCCTCTAAACACCCAGTCTTTCACTAAGTCTCCCCTCTGTACCCCCTCCCATGTACAGCATCTTCCCCTCTCCATCCAGTGTCTATCCCCCTCATGTCCAGCATCCACTCTGACTCCCTAGTTCCCCCATGTCCAACATCTCCTCTGTGTCCTCGGTGCTCCCCCTAATCCAGCATCTCATTTCTGTCTCCATAGCCCAACATCTCTTCTCTATAATCCTATTCCCTCCCCTATCACATCTAGCTTCTCCTCTTTCCTGCTGGTCCAGACTTCCACCCCTTCCTCCTCTATCTTCCTAGATCCCCTGTGTCCAGTTTCTCCTCTATCTTCCTAGATCCCCTGTGTCCAGTTTCTCCTCTATCTTGCTAGATCCCCTGTGTCCAGTATCCCCTCTCTGTCTCCCTTTCCCTCCTCCCAATGTACAGCTTCTCCTCTCTGTTTCACTAGATTATCCTAAGGTCCAGAATTACCCATCTCTCTATCCCTCCTCCTCTGGTGACCCAGCATGTCTGTCCTCCAGTCTTCCTTCTTCCCTCCCTCCCAGGTCCAACATCTCCCTCCAGTCTGGCATAAACCTTTCCCCCTCCCCCCTACTAGGTCCAGCAGCATCTACCACCAATCTGGCATCAATATTCCCTTCCTCCTCCCAAGCCAACATCTGCCCTGTCTGGCATAAACCTTCTCCCCCTCCCTCTGAAGTCCAGCATTTCTCTCCACCTTAGTATCAAACTCACCCCCAGATCAAGCATCTCCCCTTTTCACTGTTACATATAAGAACATAAGATATGCCATACTGGGTCAGACCAAGGTCCATCAAGCCCAGCATTCTGTTTCCAACAGTGGCCAATCTAGGTCATACGTACCTAGCAGTTTCCCCAAGGGACACAGTTCCACAATGCTTGTACTGGTTCAAGCATTGATATCCTGGGTCCCTTCTTAATAATGGTTTATGGACCTTTCCTCCAGGAACTTGTCCAAACCTTTTTTAAACCCAGCTACACTAACAGCCTTTACTACATCCTCCGGCAACAAATTCCAGAGTTTGATTACACGTTGAGTGAAAAAATATTTTCTTTTATTAGTCTTAAATAGTTTACCCTGTAGCTTCATTGCATGTCCCCTAGTCTTTCCATATTCTGATAAGGTAAACAATCGATCTACGTTTACCCGTTCCACTCCGTTCATTAATTTATAGACTTCTATAAGAACATAAGAAAGTTCTCCATCCCTTGGTGCACAGCATATGTATCCTTTAATCTTCTGCTTCCCCCCTTTCCCCAGTCCAATATCTTCCCCCTCTAGTCTGGCCAACCAAGATCCCTCGACCACCCAAAACAGCCTGCCTGCACAGTCACAATTCACAAGTGAACCAAACTTTTTTATTTATTTGTGTCTTATTGGATCTTTATTGCGATGATAAACCTTATAAATAAAAAAATATAGATATATATCTCTTCTGTCAGAACCGGGGCCCTCCTTGTTTTTGTCTCAACAGTGGGGCTACTGCCAAGGCCCAATGCCCAAACTGCTCCAGTCATGATCACCGCGGCCCATGATCCAATTTGCAGCCCAAATCCTCCTCTAAAAAGAAGGAAAATGTGGCCGCAACCAGAGCAGTCACCAACAACACTCAACACTCGCAACTCCCAGTGCTGCAGCTGCACAACCCAAGTAAAAACGTTTAACTCCTTGGTTCGGACTTGAAAAGCACGATCTTAAATCCATGCCTGTGCGAAAGCTTTAGCTGCGTTACAGAAGCATGAAGTCTGCATGGGGGTGGACGTACTTGTCTCTTTTGCACAGAGGCTGCCTCAAGGTTCCCCCCTTCCTATCTCTTATATGGCTGTGATACCAGATTGGGAGAGGGTAGGAAGAGGCTGAATTTGAAGGTCGCAGAGGTCAGCAGAATGCTACTCAGTTGGCAGAAAACCAGCTGGCTGGCAACCCCGACCAACCCTGAATGTTGGTGCACTGCACACTTTCAATTGCAGTTGGTAGTGTATGTGCACCACTTGGCACCATTGATGCTACGCCCTTGAATGGAAACAATGTACATACTGTGCAGCGTAAGAGTAAACAAGAAAGTTGTAAATTTATTGGGAGAGCAATTGATAAATCTGCATATATACAGATAAGTTACTGTATCCTTATATCTATAAGTAGATATTGAAAGAGATGTATATCTCACCACCCTTGAAAATACATGTATAAAAATATATATATAGCTTATCTGTATATTTTTATATCTGCAATTCGTGTGACTGAGATATATGAATATTTATATCTAGATAACTCCTGTACGGTTAGTGTCAGGCCCCTCCCTGGAATACTTCCAACCCCTCTTCACTTTACATGGATACATTTTGACTGTATATCAATTCATATAGATAACATTTATCCATATAAAGCTTGGGATTTTGAGTACAAACCATTTATGTGGTCAGCATCTGCTGTGAGGTTCTACCAGTAGGGGTCAGTATGCCCATTTGGTAGGCTCGTCACTGGGCACTGCCTGGTTCCTGCTGGATTTGGAAAGGGAATTAGATTTAGCACATACTTTTTGTAGGATTGAAGGGGAATTATCTTCAGGTACAGGAGGTATTTTTCCTGTCTCCAGGGGACTTACAATCTAAAGGGCATGTTTACCAAAGTGTGGTAGCCAGGAGTGCGGGGTTAACGCATGTTTTGGCCACATGGTAGCTTGGAAAGCATAGCCAAAAAACGAACGTGCTATCTGAGCAGCATGCGAATAGGCGGGCTTAAGGTGTGGAATGGGCAGAGAGTGGACAGCAATGCAGCTAATGTGGCCACACAAGTCACATGCAAATCGCCCAAAGACGCTGCTAGCATGGGTGCGACGACCAGGTAGGAACTGTATCTGCTTTGCTAGCGTGTCTCGAACGCATGATTCGTATGCAAGTGTTCGGAAATATGAAGGGCAGAAGCAGGGCAAACACATAAGAAAAATAAGGCCAAATAGGTAGTTAGCGGAATACTTAGGCACCTGCCTAGCCCTCCCATTCAGAGGGGCTGAATGGTGAAGCTGCCATGGCAGTGGACCACAATAGCCTGACAGCCCCAAAACCAAAGTCTGCAGGTCAAGGTTGACCTTGCTGGGACAGTGGGCGAACATTAACAGCTCTCTTGACTGACAGCGGCTCACATCTGCAACTATACTGGATAATTGTCAGAGGGCAGCTGCTGTTGTGTTGTGTTGTGTGGTGTGGAGGTGTGAGGAGACAGGGCCTGTGTCCTTCAGCCAGTACTGGCCACAAAGCCAGATTTGAAGCCAGCAGAGTACCACGGGGGGGGGGGGGGGGAAAAAATTAGGTGTTTAACATATTAGCAACATGATGATTTAGCACCAAAAGTTGCCATGAGACCCCCTTCTCCCCTGCCTGCTGGGGGGCGGGGGGAATGTAATGGTGCATCTGGGGGGCTATGTCGCTGCCCTGTGCAATGTTCCTCTGGCATATGGCCCCTCAGCCTGACCATGGGAGGATACGTCTGAGGCCTACTGGTTCTGACCAGATACTTAACATTTCTTGCCCTGACCATGGTCTTGCTTTGTTGAAGCTCACTGATCAGTGTCCCTTTCTGGCCCCCATGCTCATGGGATGAGGCATATCCATGGACCTGCGGAGCTCTTGTGGGCCTTTGGCTCCCTCACAGCTGGGGTGCTCAGCCTGAGGGCTGCTTGGGTTTTGGTCACCTCCGTGGGGTATGTGATTGCATTGCAGTGTTCTTCCAGAGCTCGTCCCAGTGGTGGGGAGTTTGGTTGCCCTATGTGAACTGCGTGCCCCCCCTACTCCCACCCCCAGCAGGGTTGGGTGTCCTATATAGTTGGCCATGGGTGTGCTTCTTGACCCTATGGACACAATGTGGCAGAGATACTGTATATGCTGGCAGGCTGCCCATAGCATGTGCATCCCCCCCCCCCTTTCTTCCCACATGGGGACACACTCCATAATGGCAAACCTTATGAGAGAAGTGACTAAGAGGGGAATTCCCTCCTCACATACCAGAGGCTTTGTACTGTGTTATCAGAAGCCTAGGTGAACAGACATCCTGGACACCTTAGGGGTGAGGGGGGTTCATATCTACCCATTCTATAAGATGGGTACTGCAGACACCCTGCATAATACCAAACAATGTCCCCTGCACCTTCAGATGCCACAGACTAGCTGCATGTAGTTTGCTTTCTTGATTTTTGTGCCCTGCCCTCTTGTACATAGCCCCTGTACTCTGAGCTATGCAGCCAGTTGTGCCTATTCCCAGTCATCCCTCTGTATTCTGCACTGGCCTTTTACTATTACCCTGTAGGTGGGGTCAGAGCCCATTCTTTACTGTCTGCAGTGGTTCTGTACCCTAATAGTGCATTTGTAGCTCATGATTGCAGGGCATGTGTTGCAAATGTGTTCACTGTGCACATGCTCACAACTACTGAAGTAGTGCCATGCCTAGCGCAGTGGTGTGTCCCTACCTTGGGCACACCCCTGCATCCAGCGTAGCTGCTACATCCCTACTGTGTGAAGACACACACTAAATGCACATTTGTCCTCACTGTCTTCTGCACTTTAGTGAACATGCCCCGAAGTTTGTAGTTGAGGCAACAGAGAGTTAAGTGACTTACCCAAGCTGGCAAGGAGCAGCAGTGGGATTTGAACTGGGTTCTCTGCTCACTGCTCTAAGCATTAGGCTACTCTCCTGCTTGTTGTATGTAAAGCCACTCTTTGGGCTCTTTGCCAGAGCAGCCTATGTCTGCGTCTCCACAGTGTCGCCTAGTGCTTTGTGGCTGCTTCTGCATTCCGGCTCCTGGAAATCTCCACGGTTCCGTATCGCGCCCCTGCTGAAGACTGACTTTCCTTCTGTACTCGGTGAATGCTCGTGTGCTCTTGTTCCCACTCTTCTGTCTGGATTCTGTCAGTAACCAGTACTCCTCCCCGGGCCCTGGGTTTTGGGCAGCACTGATGGACACAACCGAAAAGGAATGTGGCTGCAATTGGTGGAAGACCACGCAGAACCGTTCCTGGAGCCAGTGTTGTATCCTATGAAGAGCTTGTCTGTGGATCTCAGCCTGATTGCTATTTTGGGTCCTGTAGATTGACAGATCCATCACTACTGCTGCCATTCAATAGGTGGTTTTGAAAAGCGATGTGTAGATGAGAAACTCTTTTGAGTAGCAGGAAAAAGAAAGTTGTGGTAAATGGAGTCTATTCTGGTGAAAACAAAGTGACTTAGGGGTATCCCAAAGCTTTGTACTAGGACCAGTGTTTTTCTGTATCTTTAATAGAAACATTGCTGAGGAACTGAGGAAAAAAGGTTTGTCTACAGATGATACAAAAATCTGTAACAAGGCAGACATGCCAGAAGGAGTAAGAAAATATGAAAGAGGACTCAAAAAAGAAGAATGGTTGAAGATTTAAAAAAATGAGAGTTAATGCTAAAAAGAGGAAAATGCATTTAGGAAGCAAAAATCCATTAGCTACATTTCAGTTAGAAGGATGAGAACTGAAAACAGTCAAGCAAGAAAGAAATTTAAGCAGTATCATTTTAGATGACCTCAAGATATACAGTCAGTGTGTAATAAAGCAACCAGGAAAACTATCAGCATGCCTGGTTGCCTAAGCAAAGGTCTCATCTGTGAGAAAAGGAAAGTGGCATCGCCCTTGTGGAGGTCAATAGTGAGAATGATCACTGAGAAACAAGCTCGTTTCTGAAGGCTGGATCTTTGCTAGGATAATGAATAGGACGGTGAAGCTGCGATCCGGCAGTGATGCAGAGCCCCTGAAGGAGAGGGAATGAAAGGCATTGCAGAATACTGACACCTACAGGAGGGGAGGGGAGCAGCTTTCAAACAATGCACACATGTCTAAAGGTGGTTATTTTAGAAGCCCTATCAGGAATTTACAGATGCAAATATGACCATTTATGTATGCAAATTGCATCCACATGTAAATGGCCATTGTAGAAAGGACTCATTATATACATTAAAAGTATATGGGAAGGGGGTGTCGGGGACGAGCCCGGGGCCGGGCAAAAATCTACACGTGTATTCTCCATTTCATATGAGGAATCATATCTAAGCCCAAAATTATCCATGTTTGGATTTTCACCTGTTTCCTGACCTGTAGGTCTATTTAAAATGTGCTTTTCATGGCCATTCCTTTACAGGAGGAATTAAGGGGTATATTCTCTTAACCTCCCAATGTTTATTTCCCCTTTCCAAATTGAAAATGACCTACACATAGAGTTCTCTGTGGTTAGTAAAGAGCATCTGCATATCTGGGTTTACAGAACGGCTCAGATACACATGTAAGTGCCGACATAAGAAATGTCATACTGGGTTAGACGAAGTGTCCATCAAGACCAGTATTGTTTCTAACAGCGGCCAATTCAGGTCACAGGTACCTGTCAGGTTTCCAAAACAGGGTCAAAGATAAAGGGAGGTGATAAGTCAAAAATGTAACTCACAAATTGATTTAAGCATCAGAGTTATTGTATTAAGTTGAACCACTTTGATCCTCCAAGCTTCGTGAGTGTGACTGCTTTCTCATGTGGAGGTTCCCAGAAAAGTACACAGACTGATTTCCCTGGTCATATTTAATAACGGTTTATGGGCTTTTCCTCTAGAAATTTGTCCCAACTTTTTTAAACCCAGTTACACTAACAACTTTTACTACATCCTCCGGTAACGAATTCCAGAGTTTCATTACATGTTGAGTGAAAAAATATTTTCTCTTATTAGTCTTAAATAGTTTACCCTGTAGCTTCATTGCATGTCCCCTTGTCTTTCTATATTCTGATGATGTAAACAACCGATCTACATTTACCTGTTCCACAACTTTCATTAATTTATAGACCTCTATTATATCTCCCCTCAGCTGTCTCTTTTCCAGGTTAAAGAGCCCTAACCTTTTTAGCCTTTCTTCATAGGAGTATCCTTCCATCCCCTTTACCATTATGGTGGCTCTTCTCTGAACCTTTTCTAATAACGCTATATCCTTTTTAAGATACGGCGACCAGAATTGCACACAATATTCAAGGTGCGGTCTCACCATGGAACGACACAGAGGCATTATAATATCCTTTGTTTTATTTTCCATTCCTTTCCTTATCATACCTAGCATTCTATTTGATCTCTTGGCCGATGCTACACCCTGGGCCGAGGGTTTTAACATGTTATCCACAATGACGCCTAAATCTTTTTCCTGGGTGGTGGTTCCTTCTGTGGAACCTTGCATTATGTAACTGTAGTTTGGGTTCTTCTCCCTAAGTGCATAATTTATACACATTTATCTTGTGAAATGCTGGCACTTACAAAGTGTAAGCTGCAGGGTTTTCTCTGTCAATTTTTCCGATGTGTAAATTTGTAAAATGGATCCTTCTGATGCATGTGGAAGTCAGTCCCTGTGCGTTCCTGCACCTCCTTATTCAAATTTTAGAAATAGCTCCGTCTTTAGCAGAGCTGTTTCTAAAATTTTATTAGAATTTAGTATGTCCTGACCTCAGCTTCTCAATTCCAGTCCCCAAGTATTCTCTAAAATGTGCCTTCACCTTTGTGACTGAAAACTGGCCAAGAAAAAATGTACATGGAAATCTGCACCTGCTGTTCGTATTGTTAATCTTTCACATGAAAATGTATGGCCATGCTTTTCGACTTGCAAAAATAAACAACTCAAAATCAAAGACCAACTTCTCAAAAAATCATGAAAAAGAAACTAAAAGTAGTAATAACCGAGCAGTATATAATAGTAATTGTTGGTAAATTTCTCATGAGGAAAACTCCTCTCGTGACAACTCTTCTTTTTTACTCAAACAAAGGTTTGCTAAATTTTAAACCGTGAACCTATGTTAAAGATGTGCAAAACCACAAACATGTGCCTTACGCAAAATTAACTCAAAATTTATGTGAAAAGACAGCTCCGTGTTAATCAGTAGACACAATACACTTATCTGAAGAAATAACTCCAAATGTCCTGGACCCATTCTTTAAGTTGAGCATTGATTCTTCAAACTGCAACATTGCAATGCTTAACCACAGTCCTTCACAAAAAAGATGCGGTATGAACAGCAATCCTTCACAGGAAATGTGGTATAAACAGCAGACACAGTACTGCGATTAGGGAATACCAGCTATGAATGCCCTGTTTCAACGCTCCAGAAACTGCAATGATGGCGTGCCGAAGTAGCAACCAAACATTATGGATGCCTTTCAAAACTCAACTAATATTTAAAACACATGACTAAATTAGACCAGTGAATGGAGAACATATTAGACCAATTGGCCTCTGATATGTAATAAAAAACTTGCCCAATCCAATTCCTGATTCAAACCTCGAGGAGATACTGTTGATAACTTAAGAGTCCAAGACTGTTCCAAAAACTGAAGTTTCTGTTCCCGATTACCACCTTGAGGATTCAGTGGAACATAGTCCAGCACTCTCCATTTTAAGTCACAAAAGCCATGATGATGCAATTTACAGTGTTTTATAATAGGTGTGCTTGTGATCTGATTACGTAAACACGATGCATGCTCCCATAAATGCACACTGACTGGACGAATAGTGCGTCCTACATAAATTAGCAAACAAGGCCATAGCAACATATAAACCACATAATCAGTGGAACAGGTAGTATGCCATCTAGCCAGATGTTTCAAAGTAGAATTAGGAAACTGCCATTTACGTCCAGTCAATGATTGTGTACAATAATCACACGCGCCACAAGATGTTTTTGCACATCTTTAACATAGGTTCACTGTTTAAAATTTAGTAAACCTCTATTTGAGTAAAACGGAAGAGTTGTCACTAGAAGAGCTTTCCTCAATTCAAATTTTCCAACAATTACTTTTATATTGCTTGGCTATTATTGCTCTTAGTTTCTTTTTCTTTTGGACTTGCAAAAGCATGTGCGTAAGTTCACTATCTATTCTCATCCTACTTTGGGAACATCTCTCTGAGATATGTGTACATTTATGTGTGTATTGAAGATACATGGTTAATGGCAGGCATGTACATGTTGCGAAAGCTGCAGAAGGAGCACTCACTCCCACAAGTCCAATATGTAAAGCAATAGAGGTAGGTGGAGTATTCATGGCAACACAGAAGATCCAGTGAAAACAAGGGGTTGGTTTATTGCTTCAGAACAGACCAATTACATCTCACCCTACACGATTGTGTTTCGTCTTATGACTATCCCCCCCGATATAGACTTACGAAACACATAAAACAAAAGACATTGATCAGATTCAATAAAAAAAACATTTTATTTATTTATTTAACACTTATTTCCATACTGCTCCGCTACAATTCAGAGCGGTTTACATAGAACGAAAACAAGCCAGAGAAAAATCATGCAATCTGTTGTTCAGTACATGGAACGGTAAAACTTGGCAACAGAACTATGTACAGGGGGTGGGAACGTAACTATGTACAGGGCATATGGGGACTGAACGATCTACAGTTGGGAAGAGGGAATTCCTGGGTAAATCTAGGGAAGAGTCTAGGGATGGGTTGTGATGCCATCAGTAAAAAAAATAAAACATATAATGTCAATTAAACAAAAATAAAAATAAAAGTAAATCTATCGTAAAAAGTCACATATATAATAATGTAGTGATCATAAAACTTAAAATGATAAACCTATTAGCAATTATATAAAAACATAGCAACAAAAATAAGATTATATAGAGATAGGAATAACATACATGTACTGTCTTCAATTCATTATTTAAAAGGTGATTGGATTGATCGCCTATAGTATGGGAGTGGAGTAGAGACGCTCTGAGTGGTTTTGTTGGACCAGGTCTATGTTCAGTTGGACAAGGGAGTTTCAATGTTGTTGATCTTGCTGGATCTCTCTGTGGCATTTGATTTGGTGGAGCAGGACTTGATGGAGTGATGTAGGAGTTTGGGGACTGGGGGACAGTATTGGCTTGGGTTGGGTCATTTATGGCAGATCGTCAGTTAAGGGTGAAGGGGAAGAGTGAGCTGTCATGTGTGTATGGTTGCAATTGGGGTTTTTTGATTTTTTTCGCATATGCAGATGATATACAGATATTGGCCACCTTACTCGGGGACATAGAGGCAGTGGTGAGTTGACTGAATAGGGGTTTGGAGCAGGTGCAAGACTGGATTTTGGTGAGTGGATTGGTATTGAATGTGGGAAAAACGGTGTTTGCAGTTTGGATCTTTGGAGCAAGTGATTGGTCCGTCAACTTTGTTGATATTTGAATGCATCCAGAATCTTTATGTTCATCTACATCCGATAGAAGTTCCCCTCCCATAATCGCCCAAAAAAGAGGTTTTAAAGTACAGTCCAATTACCTTTGTTGTACTTCCCATGATAAAACATTTTGAATGCCTTGTTTTGAATTTGAAATGGCGCAGTGGATTTGAAACTAGTTCACTGGTGGAAAAAATGCTACTCCCCATTGTCAACACGTTCCCTCTCTAGCAACTGTCATTGAATGCTGACAGGAAATCCTTTTTATATAGGACATCATCCCCGAGAGTGGAACCAGAACTCTTATGATGTATTTAAAATCCCATCAGCTGCATTCCAATACCAGCCACACCATATGTTATTCAAATAATTTGTGTTATATTCACTAGGCAAAGAAAACAGATCAAACATCATTAATATCACTGCATATTTAAGTTAACCTTGTGTGGTGTTGGGGATACTTCATCTTTATTTAGCTAGGCTTATATACCACTTTTCTATGAGTCAAAGAGTGTACATTTATATACTGTGTGTACATTTATATACTAGGGTGAACTCTTTGCCTTTTTCCCTTTCCCCTAACTCAGGATAGGCTTCCTTACCACAATACTTTCTGGTTAATAAAAACACAACATTTAACAGGAAATTTCAACTGAAAAGTAGCCCCAGGAGCCAAAACTCTGGGGCATAGGACTAAAAAGTCCTTCCTTCTCATTTGTGTATCTTGAGACACATCAGGAAATACTCTAACTTTAGAGCCCAGGAAATCTTCATTCATATTCCTGAAATACAACCTAAGGATATGAAATTTATCCACTTCCAATGCCATAGTAACAAGGAGGGTAGATCTACCTATTACAATCTCCAGGGAGCTCTCCAGAAACCCTGTAAGGTCCTCTATCCCAGAAGGAACAGGGGGAGAACCAGATTCCTGAACCCTAGAGCTCAAAGTTAGATACTGTGCTCTAACCATAGGAGGAAATTGTTCCGGGGGGATCTTTAAAACCTCCCCAATATATTTCCTCACCATCTCCATAGCTGACAAAACAGGAGATCTGGGAAAGTTCAAGAACCGCAAATTACATCTGCGGGCCTGATTCTTTAGATATTCAACCTTTCTAAGAGTCACTGATCTATCTCTAACTTGAGCAGTAGTCAGGTCTCGCAGCCGCTCCACTTCCTCCTCCAATCTGGTGATTTTTTTCTCTTTGTGACACTTGGATATCAGAAATGGAGTCCATTACAGTTTTAACCCCAACAGAGTCAACACTTATAGAGCCCACAACTTTAATGAAGGAGGCATTTAAAGCAGCCAGTCCTTCCCATAGCGATTCTAAGGAAAATACCGCTGGTCTCACCAACATGACAATACCTGGAGCACCCTCCACCTGTGCAGGCACAGCCACAGGACTCTCCTCTGATGGTTCCCAACTCTCTCGCAGCCTTTCAGCCTCAGTGGAGGGTACAACACCAGCCAGCACACCTCCTGAACTCTCCCGCAGCGGAGTACTCATCCTCCCTCCTTCGGGCAGAGTAGCGCCGGACAGAGAAACGCTTCCGGGTCATGGTGGGGGGGGGGGGGTACACTGCTCTGGAGAGAGCCAGATACCAGACACGCACAGGGGCGACTCAACACCCGTCGCTCCCGCCAAAGACACTGCTCCAGTCTCAGCTACAAATCCACATTCCTTCAGAGTACGCTGGCCCAAAGAACTCAGCTGGTCAGACCCAAAAGGTAAGGACACCTGCTTCCGCTTTCTCCGCCCCATGTTCAATTACACGGTGCAAGCTCCATAGCCAGCGACACCTCCAGAATGCGACTTGCAGCGAAACACTTCCTGCTGCCATCTTGTTGTTCCCTGGAAACCTTTTTATAAATTGGCGTTACGTTGGCGATCCTCCAATCTTCAGGTATTACAGATGATTGTAATGAAAGTTCGCAGATTACTAATAGCAGGTCTGCAATCTCATATTTCAGTTCTTTCAACACCCTTGGATGTATACCATCCAGCCCAGGTGATTTGCTACACTTCAGTTTATCTAATAGTTGTAATACATTTTCCCGATGTATCGATATTTCCTTCAATTCTTATGCAACTTTAAATTCCACTTCAGTCATGGGTAACATCCCTACATCTTACTCAGTAAAGACCGAAGCAAAGAATTCATTCAGTCTCTCGCTATCACCTTGTCGCCTCTTAGTGCCCCTTTAACCCCTCTGTCATCTAATGTACCAACTGACTCTCTCACAGGTTTTTTGCTATGAATGTACTTGAAAAAGTCTTTATTTCGCGTTTTTGCTTCCGCAGCAAGCTTCTTCTCAAATTCTCCCTTTGCCTGTCTTATCAATGCCTTGCATTTGACTTGCCAGTGCTTGTGCTGTTTCCAGGTTTCGTCATTTGGCTCTTTTTTCCATTTCCTGAAAGATGCTTTTTTGGCAACAACAGTCTTTCTGACCTCACCTTTAAACCATGCTGGCAGTTTTTTGGACTTCCTTCCACTTTCCTTAAAGAGTGGAATACAGCTGGTCTGGGCTTCCAAGTTAGTATTTTTCAACAACACCCAAGCTTGATGTAAGTCTTTAACCTTTGCAACTGCTCCTTTTATATTTTTCTTAACTATTTTCCTTATTTTATCATAGTCTACCTTTCGAAAATTAAAAGGTAGTACTGTGGATTTCCTTCCTATCCCTCCTCCACTAATTAAATCAAATGTAATCATGCTATGATCACTATTGCCAAGTGGCCCCAACACCCTTATCTCTTGCACTAGATCTGGTGTTCCACTAAGGACTAGGTCCAATATGGCTTCCCCTCTGGTTGGTTCATGAACCAGCTGCTCCAAGAAGCAGTCATTTATTTAATCTAGGAACTTTATCTCCCTAGCATGTCCTGCTGTGACACTGACCCAGTCGATACCAGGGTAATTGAAATCACCCATTATTATTACTGCGCTGTAACTTTTGTTAGCTTCCTTGATTTCTTTGAGCATTTCATCATCCATTTGTTCATTCTGGCCAGGCGGTCGATAGTACACCCCCATTGCCATCGCCTTCCCCTTTTTACATGGAATTTCAATCCATAGAGATTCTACAGCAAATTTTGTTTCCTGCAAAACTTTAATCCTTTCTGACTCAATGCCCTCTCTAACATAGAGCGCAACCCCTCCACCAATTTGATCAGCTCTATCATTACGATATAGTTTGTACCCAGATATCACAGTGTCCCATTGGTTTTCCTCCTTCCACCATGTCTCTGATATTCCAATCATATCTAACCTCTCATTTAGTGCTATATATTCTATCTCCCCCATCATATTTTTTAGACTTCTAGCATTTGCATAGAAGCATTTTATAGACTATATTTTATTCATATTAATCTGGCTATTGGTAGGCATGGGTAATTTGGGATCTTTAAGCTGTGTCTGCTCCATACTCGAGGGCTTTTGGGCTACTTTACTGTTTTTTGGAACCTCTCTGCTTTTGGTAGTGTCGTTCAAGGATACATTCTTCCAAACCATCCGCTCTTGGGTGACTGTCGACTTTCCCCTATTATCTAGTTTAAAAGCTGCTCTATCTCCTTTTTAAAGGTTAATGCCAGCAGCCTGGTTCCATCCCGGTTAAGGTGAAGCCCATCCCTTCGGAACAGCCCCTCCTTTCCCCAGAATGTTCCCCAGTTCCTAACAAATCCAAAACCCTCTGCACCATTGTCTCATCCACGCATTAAGACTCCGGAGCTCTGCCTGCCTTTTGGGTCCTGCGCGTGGAACGGGAAGCATTTCGGAGAACGCTACCCTGGAAGTTCTGGATTTCAACTTCCTACCTAAAAGCCTAAATTTAGCCTCCAGAACCTCCTTACCACATTTTCCTATGTCATTGTTACTGACATGTACCAAGACAGCAGACTCCTTCCCAGCACTATCTAAGACCTTATATAGGTGGTGCGTGAGGTCCACTACCTTCGCACCAGGCAGGCATGTTACCAGGTGATCCTCACGTCCACCAGCTATCTACATGCCTAATGATCGAATCACCAACTATAATGGCTGTCCTAACTCTTCCCTCATGGGCACATGGCCCTGGAGATACTTCCTCGGTGCGAGAGGGTTTTTTCATCACCTGGAGGACAGGTCCTTGTTACAGGATCACTTCCTGCCATACCAGGGTGATGCTCTCCTGTCACGTGACCTCTCTCCTCCATGGCAACAGGGATGCTGCCAGACTGGAGGTGGGATTTCCCTGTAGAATTAATTTCCACTTGTACTAAACAAAATGCAGACGTTAAAGATGCACATTTCCCAGAGCTGACATATTCCAGTTAATAAATTTATAAAAAAGTATTTTTCTCCTTTTTGTTGTTTGGGCATTTATTTTTCAGTTGAAATTGCTCTAGTCACTTTCTTCTGATTTCTTTGTGTCTTCTGCTAACTCTCTATTGTCTGCTGTCCATTTGTCCTTTCTTCTCTCTTCTAGTTTTTTTTCCATTCTCTCTCTACATCTGCTTTAGCATACAAATCTTTCCCCTTTTGCTGTTTCCTCCAATTCTTTCTTTATTCCTTTATCATCCACTCAAATTTCACCCTCTGTCCTCAATCCCCACTTACTCTCCCAATATCTTAGATTTTAATTCCCCCTCACCCCCACAAAATATCTTTTCCCCTTTCCATCCTCACTCCCCCAGCCCCATCCCCATCCCCTTTTAGAACTCCACCAACAGTTCCCTTCTAGTTCCAGCCCCACCCAGCATCTGCTCCCTTCTATTCCCATTCTCCCACATCAGCCCATTTCCAATCCTAGCTCCCTCATCAGCTATTTCCATTCCTATCCTAGCCCACCATCAGTCCATTTCTTCCCCCAACGAGCCCATTTCAAGTCCACGCCTCCTCCCAGTCAGCCCATTTCCAGTCCTGTCCTTTCCCCCCGCCTCCTCCCCCCCTGAAGAGCAATGTCTGATTGTCTTCAGAGGGAGCTGGGGAGGCCTGCTTGAAGCCCCTGGCTCACCTCTTCGCAGCCGCCAGTGTGTCTGATTATGCTGGCAGCTTTGTTCTTGTGAAGTGTGTGAGTGCTGGGAAAAGTTAAAGGGCATTTCCTGTTTCCTGGCACTCACAAGCTTCAGAAGAACACAATTGTCAGTGTAAGGGAACATGCTGCTCTTCATGCTGGCAGCTGTGCCATGGCCTCCCTGGCTCCCTCTGAAGCCGGCATTGAAAAGCCAGGATTCACTTTGGGGCTCATTCCATTCCGGACATAGATCCCCTCTGCATATCCGGTTTGAACCGGATGTACAGAGGGGATTGCGATTCTGATCCCGCGGAGCACGTCTAGCCCTACAGGATCAGAATCGTGAACAGTCCTGTACATCAAGGCCAGGGTCACGATTTAGTCCGGCTTGTACATACAGGACTGCACCCAGCTAACTCAGTCAAGGCTCTTCACTGGAGCCAAGGCACCATGGTGTCATGTTGTCATGACACCGTGGCTCCATTGAAGAGCTGCGATGCTGGTTGCTGGAGAAAAATCCTTATTCCCCGCAACCCGATCCATGATCTGACCTCCTAAGGCCAGGGTTGGGCTGCGGGGAATGCCCTCTGGCCCTTCCTGCCCTACCCGCACCCGGCATTGCAAAAAGAACATGTCCAGGGAAGTTATTCCACCTCGGAGGTAAAATAACTTTCCCGCACATGTCACCGGCCCTGGATGTTGGGAAGTCCATCCCCGCTATTCGTGGCACAGAATCGGGCCCTGTGTGAATGACATTCTCACACAATGGACAGGCTGACCCTCCTTCTCCAGGACCAAGCAGGAAGTCAGTCCTCACATACGGGTGACGTCGGCGCCGACGGAGCCCTCGCGGAGCAATTTTCCCCAGCTTTCAAAGAAAGTCTTTGGGAATTGCAGCGCGCATGCGCGGTCCTCTTCCCGACCAAGGGTGCCATCTTGCTCAGTCTTCTTTTTTCCGCGGAGCCCTACAGAGGTTGCCTGTGAATCCCCACAGAAAAGTTGATTTTTTCTCTATTTTTCTCTTTTTTCTTCGGTTCGATGCCGGTTCTTTTCCCGCCCGGACTCGCGACGCTGGTTGCGAGTCCGTCCCTTATTTTTCGGGTTTTTGTCCTTCGTGACAGATTTCACGCCTTTTTCCTTTTTCCCTGGCAGCCCGGTCATTCGACCTCGCAGGGGCCCTTTTTCCCCCGATGGCTGCCAGCGGCTTTAAAAAGTGTGATCTCTGTAAGAAACTCATGTCTCTTACAGACACTCATGACTTCTGCCTCCGCTGCCTCGGCCCAGATCATGACTCCCTGATCTGTGTGCCATGCGGCAAAATGTCCTCAAAAGCATTGAGGAATCGGCAGCATCAGCGGGAGCGTATCTTCTCTGACTCCGGCCGGGCTCGGACCTCGTCAGAGGCTTCGACGTCTCGGGACTCTGGTCCTGAGCATCGTCGAAGTTCCTCTGAGAGGGGGTCTCCTACCCGGGAACATCATCGGAAGAAGAAACCCGCGAGGGCGGGATCGGTGGACGCTCCTGGTTCCTCGAGGGCCAGGTCGCATAGCCCCGATTCCCGTCCCGGGTCCTCGGAGACGGAGAGGCCGTCAAAACATCCTCGACTCGAGGTGGACTTGCCCGCTCACGTGAGTACTGTTGTCCTCGTTGACTCGCCTCCGAAGGACCCGACGTCGAGCCCGACGCTGTCGGGGCCCGAGTCGGGGGCTGCTGGGTCTCCTGAGCTCGGACTCAGGTTGACGGCCTTGGAGAGCAGTCTGACTGCCTTCTTGGACCAGCAGCGGGTATTGATCGCTGGCCTCGCCGGTGCTTCTGCCCTGACCGCCGGGACGTCGACCTCCAAGTCGACCCCGGAGACCGAGCCGATCCTCGAGTCCATGAGGGCTCGAGTCGATCCTCGGTCGAGGTCTCCTTCGGCCTCCCGTTCGGGACCGAGGTCGTCGACGCCGACTCCCTCGGCGTCGGAGCGGATAGCATCGGTGCCCGCCCGACCGGAGCCGCTCGACTCCTCCTCCGAGGAGTCGGCCTGGGAATCTGAGGATGAAGAGTCACCTGGTTCTTTTCGGACTCGGTGTGTCCCTTCGGACTCCCCCGAGTCCGAACCTCGGAGACGGTCCCCCCCGGAGGATACCCGGTTCTCAGACTTCGTGAGGGATATGGCCAAGGCCTTGGCCTTCCCTGCGGATCCCGAGGAGGAGCCTCGAGTCGAAGAACTCGATGCCCTCCAATATGACTCTCCCCCGAAGGAGGCCTTTATTGTACCGGTTCCTCCGATGCTGGAACGACTTCTCTTCCGCATGTGGGAGAGCCCGGCGTCGTCGCCGGTATTAAGCAAGCGGGTCGATTCCATTTATCGAGTCCGCAAGAGCCCCGGCTTCCAGAAGGCACAACTACCGCACCATTCCATGATGGTGGAATCGGCCATGCATAGACTTAAGAGTCAAAAAATGCACTCCTCGGTGCCCCCTGGTAGGGAAGCCCGAAGCCTGGATGCTCTCGGTAGGAAGTGCTTCCAGGGCTCTATGCTTGCTTGTCGAGTCCAGACATACCAGCTCTACATGGGTATGTATCTCCGAGACCTGGCTAAAGAAATAGCCGGGTTCTCTGCTGGTCTCTCCGACGAACCTTTGCAGAGGTTCCAATCCTTGTCTACTGGTATTCGGGAGTGCTCCAAGTTTATCTCTCGAGCAGCCTACGATGGTTTTGAGGCGTCGGCTCGAGTAGTTGCGGCCGGCATCGGTGGACGCCGCCAGGCTTGGCTTCAGACGTCCGACCTCGAGCCCTGGGTACAGGACAAGTTGGTCGATGTCCCCTGCCGAAGTGATAACCTCTTTGGCAAACCCATGGATGAGAAGGCTGCACAAATCGAGACGGAGACTCCCACCAGGACTCGTCTCTCAAGGAAGACCTCTGCCCCTTCTCAAAAGAAGAAGGCCTCGGGGAAAAAGCCCTTTTACCCGAGGAAAGGTGCTGCCTATAAATACTACCCTCAATATCCGGCCTCAGCAGCTCCCCCACAGGGAAAGCAGGCCAAGGGACGGGGTAATGGGTCCCATAGGCAGCAAGCCCCCAAGCCTGCACCACCGGCCCCTGCTCAGCAGGGTGGGGGTTTTTGACTTCCTCAGCATAGCCTCTCCCCCTCAGCTGGTTTCTCTCAGCACAGGAGGCCGGCTGGTCCACTTTGCCCAAAGGTGGTCCACCATCACCACAGATACCTGGGTACTTCACATAGTTCAAAAGGGTTATCTTCTTCACTTTCACCAGGTACCTCCCTCCTACTTTCCAGGGGAGCCTCCCAGACTACCTTTGCACAGGGACTTACTACTTCAGGAGTTAGCAAGTCTTGTTCAGGAACAAGCCGTGGAACCGGTGCCCCACCACCTGAAGGGCCAAGGGTTTTACTCCAGGTACTTCCTGATTCCAAAAAGAACAGGAGGCCTCAGACCCATCCTGGACTTGCGAAACCTCAACAAGTTCCTTGCAAAGGAAAAGTTCAAGATGCTTACCCTTGGAATTCTGCTGCCCTACCTCCAGCAGGGAGACTGGCTATGCTCCTTGGATCTGAAAGATGCATATACTCATATCCTCATTCATCCGGACCACAGACAATATCTCAGATTTGTTGTGGGAGGAAATCATTACCAGTACAGGGTGCTGCCCTTTGGCCTATCCTCCGCACCCAGGGTGTTCACCAAATGCCTCGCTGTGGTGGCGGCTTATCTGAGACTTCAAGGTCTGTTTGTGTTCTCATACCTGGACGACTGGCTCATCAGAGCCCAGTCTTCCCAAGAGGCCACTCAAGCCACTCAGCACACTGTGGCTCTGCTCCAACACTTGGGTTTTGTCATAAACTTCGCAAAGTCCACTTTGCTCCCCTCTCAAAATCTCGAGTTCATCGGCGCCCGGTTGGACACACTTCAGGCGCGGGCCTTCCTCCCTCTGGACAGGGCCAAGCGGCTCATGGATCTCGCCGGCCACTTTCACAGCAATGCGCTGGTCTCAGCCAGGCACTTTCTGCGACTGCTCGGCCATATGGCTTCCACGGTCCATGTGACCCCCAATGCCCGACTGAACATGCGTCCTGCTCAGTGGTGCCTTCGCCATCAATGGCATCAGGCCTCGGGGAGCCTAGCGGACTCCGTACAGATCTCCGACCAGCTGGTCTCTTCTCTACAATGGTGGCTTCATCTGCCAAACCTAGTACTAGGAGTGACTTTTCAGCCCCCTACGCATTCTCAGGTCCTGACGACCGATGCTTCTCTCCTGGGTTGGGGAGCACATTGCCAGGAGACCTGTACTCAAGGCCTCTGGACTCCTTGGGAGTCTGCTCAACAGATAAACTTCCTGGAGCTCAGAGCCACCCGCCTAGCGCTCAAAGCATTCTCTCACCTGGTTTCTCACCAGTCGGTGATGATACAGACGGACAATCAGGTTGCAATGTTCTACGTGAACAAACAAGGCGGAACAGGCTCCTTCCTTCTCTGTCAGGAGGCACAAAAACTATGCTCTTGGGCTGTCCACCACGGCATCATCCTCAAGGCTGTCTATCTCCCAGGTCAAGAAAATTACCTGGCCGACAAGTTCAGCAGGATCCTCCAACCACACGAGTGGAGGTTGGATCCGCTGGTGGTTCAGCGGATCTTTCTCAAGTGGGGCCTCCCCACCATGGATCTGTTTGCCAGTCCTCTGAACCGGCAGCTGCCCAGATTCTGCTCTCGTCAGCCGCATCCTCTCCGGGTAGTGGCGGATGCTTTTCTAATTCCGTGGTCCACCGGCCTCTTGTATGCCTTTCCTCCCATGCCACTGGTGTCTCGGACGCTCTTCAAGGTTCTCAGAGACAAAGCATCGATGATCCTAGTGGCTCCCCGGTGGCCGAGACAACCTTGGTTCCCGCTTCTGATGCAGCTAGCGGTAGACACTCCTCTTCCACTGGGATTTCAGCCCGACCTCCTGTCGCAGGATCAGGGGACTCTCCTACACCCCAATCTCCGGTCCCTTCATCTGATGGCCTGGCTGCTGAAAGGGTAGTCCTTGCTCCTCTGCAGCTACCTCCAGATGTGGAGGAGGTCGTCTTGGCCTCCAGGAGACCCTCCACCCGAAAGGCCTACGCTCTCAAGTGGCGTCGGTTCTCCATCTGGTGTACTCAGCAGTCTCAAGATCCTTTCTCCTGTTCAGCAACAGTGGTCTTGCAGTACTTGCTCTCTCTCTCCAACCTTGGACTTAAGTCCAACTCGGTAAAAGTCCACCTCAGTGCTCTTTCTGCGCATCACATGCCGGTGGATGGTAGACCTCTTTCCAGCCACCCTCTGGTGGCTCGGTTTCTCAGAGGCCTCCTTCTCCTTAAGCCACCTTTGCGCCCGCCAGACCCGGACTGGGATCTTAATGTGGTGTTGCAGCGGATTACCTGTACGCCTTTTGAGCCTATGGCTACCTGTCCGCTACGTTTTCTTTCGTGGAAAACCTTGTTCTTGGTAGCCCTCACTTCGGCTAGACGCGTTAGTGAGCTGCAGGCCCTGGTTTCTGATCCTCCTTACACTAGGTTCTACAAGAACCGGGTAGTCCTACGGACTCACCCTAAATTTCTTCCCAAAGTGGTTTCCCCTTTTCACATCAACCAGGAGGTGGTACTTCCGACCTACTTTCCCAGGCCACACTCCAGCCGAGCTGAAATGGTCCTGCATACCCTGGACTGTAGAAGGGCGTTGACCTTCTACCTTGACCGTACACGGGAGCACCGAAAGGCTGTTCAGCTCTTCGTGTCTTATGACCCCAACAAGTTGGGGCTCCCTGTCTCCAAGCGTACTCTGTCCGTCTGGATTGCGGACTGTATCACTTGGGTTTACGAGGCTGCCGGCCTCGTGCTGGAAGGTAGAGTCACAGCTCATCGTGTTCGGGCGAAGGCTACGTCGGTAGCTTACCTCCGCTCTGTTCCATTGGCAGACATCTGCCGGGCCGCTACTTGGTCTTCAAGCCAGACTTTTGCAGCCCATTACTGCCTGGAGAGGGAGTCCCGCAGGAACAGTGCTTTCGGACAGGCAGTCCTCCGTAACCTCTTCGAGGTATAGGCAACTCCTACCCTCCGTCCCGGATGTTGGGCTACCGGTTGGAGACATATTCAGAGAAGATTCCTTCCTTCTGTGCTACTGACCTCGAGGGAGCTCATTTTTGTGCTTAGGGTCTCCGGTAGCTTTAAGCTTGGGAGTCCCATATGTGAGGACTGACTTCCTGCTTGGTCCTGGAGAAAGCGTAGTTACTCACCTGTAACAGGTGTTCTCCAGGAGCAGCAGGAATCAGTCCTCACAACCCTCCCTCCTCCCCTTGGAGTTGCAGTTATATGCTTTCGTTTTTGCTAATTTTTGCTGTCTTTTAGCTATGTCATCTGACTGAGCAAGATGGCACCCTTGGGCGGGAAGAGGACCGCGCATGCGCGCTGCAATTCCCAAAGGCTTTCTTTGAAAGCTGGGGAAAATTGCTCCGCGAGGGCTCCGTCGGCGCCGACGTCACCCGTATGTGAGGACTGATTCCTGCTGCTCCTGGAGAACACCTGTTACAGGTGAGTAACTACGCTTTCTGGCCCAAGGTTGCAATCTTCCAGCCTGAGGTAACTTACATCAACCACTAGGCCACTCCTCCCTTGCTCTGTTGCTCTACATATAGGCATGTATATGTTGCAGTATTCCTTTAAAGGTAGGCGGGATCCTCTACATGATTTCCTGCCTTTGGTTGGTGCAAAACATCATGGTTTCAATCACGGCAGACAGACAAGTTCTGCAGGACTCCCAAGAGACCTACCTGTTCCTAGTGATTGAAACTGTGATATCGATACACAATCCCCATGGTAGGAACGTGGATGGAGGACTTCCATGCATCTCAGAGGGAATGTTGACACAGTGGGTAATTTTCAACACATAAAACCCTATTTTATGTATGGAAATGCCTTTGAAAATCGCCTTTGCACCAGCCCAATATTAGTACCCATAATTGCAGGGTTCTGGAAGGATCCCAGTCTCATGGCTCCTGGTCAAGGACTGTCACTTCAATGACCAGATTAAAATCAGCTGGAAGAGATCCAAAAAGGACCTAAAATAGTGAAATAACAAAGTCTTATGACACAAATCCGGCCCTGGTTCCAACTGAGCTGAGCCTAAAGAACAGATGGAAATTGCCACGTCAAAAAACCCCCAGAAACTAAATAACATTCTCTCTTCTCATAGATAAATTAGCTAGCTAGTAATTCTAAAGCTATGCAAAATTCAGTGACTGCTTCCGATGTCTTTCTGCATTATTAATGTCATCCTTGTATTATGCAGTTCCATCTTCATGGGGGGAGGCTTCCAAAAGGGATACAGCGAGCAAGTTGCTACCGTCCTAGGTTGTCACTTTCAACCTCTTACCTCAACAGCTTCAACAAAAAGAACTGTGCTTAAGATCGGAACCGAGAGAATTTATATTTTATACCCGTGCATGCAAATAAATCTCATGCATACGAGTCATTATGGTTATCCAGAAAACCTGATTGGTCACCAGGGTTGCCAACTATCAGTGCATTTAAAAAATTAAGCGGGGCATTTTCAAAGCCATTTAGGCGCTCCGTAGGATATTCAGCAGCACTAACATGGTTGAGCGGCTGTGCAGAGCTGCTTACATCTTGTAGCGCTATACAAATGTTCAGTAGTAGTAGTAGTAGTGCTGCCAGATATCTTCAGGTAGCATGACTGAATGCCCCCAGTGCTAGCCAGCCAGCATTAGATTGGAGGCAGCACCCACGGATAACTGGCTGAATATCGCCACTGCCCAGTTAACTTTGGTGCTGTCCGGCCAATCCAGATATTTGGGTTCAGAGTTCAGCAGCAATGACTAACCACTGTACAAGTGCTAGCCGCCAGCACGGAATATTCCCTCTAAAATGATTTCAAGGAAAATCGCCACGCACATAAGGCCTGCGCCTTCACTGCTATGGGATCAAGCTCTGTGAAGCTTTAGGTATCAGGGAGCACCTTGGTGCGGAACGAGGTGCATCTTAGCATGGGAACTCCAGCTGTGTGCAAGATGGTAATAGACCAGCGCATTCTTCCTAGCAAAAAAGGTGCCGGTACTATATGAGGACCATGGATCGATTTTAGCAGGCAATGGAAAACGTGCCGGTACACAGTACTACCGAGTAGCCCCTCAAAAAAGCCCTGCAAAAGACTGTCAATAAAACTATTTTCATGACTTTGCAACACTGCGGGCTGGGGAGGTCTTGAGGACCGGGTTGAGAAATGAGCTTCCCACACACATTGCCATCCTGTTACCATTCTAATCGCTGTCACGGGCACACACATACACTCAGAGGCAGACATGATGCAGACACGGTTCCCTTCCCCCTTCTTGACTTTCTTTCCTAATTAGCAGATGAAGTGCGGCTCTCCTGGAGGCCCTGGCGGCAGTGAATGTACAGCTCATGCACTACTTAATAAGTCGCCCAAGCAAGTAATGGGGCTGTGGAAGACTGGCATTTTACTTACAAGCTCTGACTGCTAAGGAGCCTTTGCGATAGCATTAAATGTTACCGCAACTAGAGTTGCCACCTTGCTCCAGATTCATCCAAGATTGATCCACTCCTGGGTTTAACCCATTGCAGGCACAGATTTTTAGTTTTCCCAATATCATTTCCTAAGAAAAGCAAGACTGCAAGTCCCTGCATGCAATGGGGTAAACCCAGGACTGGTTCAGTCCTATCAGGTGAATCTGCAGCTAGTGTGGCTCGCTTGAGCTGGGCAGGCGGGCAGGCAGGGTGTGGGAGTCCAGTTCCCCCTGTCCAAAAGAAGTGTAATATCCTACCCTGGAAGTTCATGGTTTGTTTCTTCCAGAGACTTTAGTGAGATAAAGCAGTGTTTCTCAAGTCCGTCCTGTCATAACCCCTAGCCAGTTTGCTTCTGGGATGTCTACAATGAATATATATATAAGACTGATTTGTATGCACTATCCCTAGTCTCATGTATATTCATTCTGGATCCTGAAAAGCAGATGGGCTAGAGGGTAGAGCAGGACTGACTTGCGTAACATTGGTATAAAGGATTCATCTGTCTCCCAGTCTATGTCATCATCAGATGCAGTCTGGTCCTATTCTGTGTGACGCGTTTTACAATGTGGAATACAGAGGAGTAGGAAATAGAAAACTAGAATCAAACTAAAGACCTCAAGATACACAGTACAGTAGTCTTCTAAAGGCTTTTAAAGAATCATATGTCCATGAATGTAGCCAAGAGTATTTCTTTGGGTCTAGGGCTAGGAGTAAAATCATAACTGGTTCTGTTGGGGTGAGCTAAATCTGGATCCCATCAGTTTGAAAAGAAAGAGACAGCAGGGGACATCAGATTTCGAGAATGGGGCTGCTGGAATCCTTAGCCAGCTAGACGTCTGGCCTCCCCCTAACTTCTCCTTTCACTGAGAGAGGAGAATGATCTCAAAGCACAAATCCGCTTTTTCAGGCAGCAGGAAGTTGGGAATAGAGTCTGTTGTACTGAAGCAGATTAGAGGACCGCTCCGGGCCATGGAGTGAGGGCTCTGGTTGGCTCTTGTGCATTCTGAAAGGGAGGATTGCAGCTGGGAAAGTGCTGAGCTCAATTGTTCTGCCAACTCTGGCTCCTTCCAATACAGTAAACACCTCTGAAGGCGGAACAATGCCCACCCAGCGGGCACCTAGTCGGCTGGAACAACACCTACACAGCAGCGCCAGGAAACTGGAAGGCAGCCTGCACAACACACACCTGTTAGGCAAAACAATGCAACAGTCGGCACAACACACTCCCTGCATGCCAGATCGGAGCTCATACGTCTCTGCAGGTGTTCCTCAGTACTACCAAAATAGGAGAGAATTAACACATTAGTAGTTAGAACACAGATAGCATTGCTTTCCCTTTCTTTCCAATTTTTATTGCATTGTCGAAGGTTTATGGATTTGAAAATCAAAACCAACAACCCTACCAGAGCACTGCTGTGATCATTATCAGACACTCATGTCCACTTCATCCTGAGATTTGTATAAAGCTGCCCCTTAAAAGTGATGTGTGTGTCCAGACAGATACATTGCAATGACGTCCAAGAGGAGGTGTGGTGTTTTTCAGATACTCCTTAATAGAAGGCATTTAAGGTTGAGTGGATTCAATATAGTGCAGGATCCTAGACGGTTCATTCCCTCTGGCTGTCTTTCAGGGAAGGGTTCAGGGCTCAGGGTGAGTGTCTGAGACTCTAGGATGATGAATTGCTTGGAAATGCTCTGGGGAGCTTTCGGTAGGAAGAAGAGTCCAGTGTTGGCTCCTAGAGGAAAGGAGTATTCGCCATGCACCTTCTTGCAGTGGATTCTCCACACCAGTTGTTAATAGAAAAGGAAATTGTGTGCAGGAGTTAAGTCAGGGATTAGACACTACTGAAGAAGAAGCTCTATGCTTAGACAGACTCAGCCTCTTCAATAATGTGATTTTGGCAGAGGATTTCAGAAAAGAAACCACAGGTGTGAGAGAGACCTCATTCTCATAAAATTACCAACTAAAATCAGGTACTCATAAAGGGAACCACAGGACCTGCAATGTGTCTAAATAGTATCCTGATGGGGGTCTGGGAATGAGAGGAAAGCCCGGCTATTTCTGCTGATTGATGAACTGTCATTTTGTTCAATTTGGTTCTTTTCTGTCTTGTGGTTACCAGAAAAAGGTAGCCATCGTATCAGATAATTGCCATCTCACTAGGACTTCACTAAACATTTGTTTTTGGAACAGTCCCGGATCTGTGTGTTTGGTTTGTACAGAAGCTACTGAGAGTTCAAAGCCTTAAGGACATTGAAACAAGTCTTTATTCCAACTAATTTTGGACACCAAATAAAGGAGACTCAATCTGAGCCTCAGAGGAAACTGACATTTTGAGAGATGGTGGCTGCTTCCTTCATGGTGTTTTTTTTAAATTGCAAAACAAGTTATGGATGTGTTGGTTCCCTCCTTTAGAGTAAGAGGTGGCCAGTCTGTGATGGAATTTCTTCCTCAGTGTCTGGGAATCGCAGAGTGGAGGTTAGAGCACTGGCTTGGGAACGAAGAGATCAGGCTTCAGTTCCCACTAGCACCCCTCGTGGCCTTAGGCGAGTCACTTAACCCTCCATTGCCCTGGAAGAAAGGCTGAAAATCTGCTTCCGGTCACACTGCCAAGAAAGCCCAGGAGCTGCTGGGTCACCTGGAGTCAGCATGGATGCAAAGGCACACACTGCATTGTCTGGGAACGCCAGCAGTGAAGTTACCATTTAATAATTACACTGTAGTACTGAAAATGTGCGCAGCATCCAACATGATAAATAGTGACCCGAATAACAGTCATCCTAGGGAAAGGATGAAAAGAAACAAGGAGTCTTTGATCCCAAGAAAAGAGGTTGGAGAGGGAGGGACCAAGAGGATTTTTGGAATGTCCTTCTGAAGAACAGCACTGAATTTCAGAGGGGGAGAGGGGAGGTGCAGCTGGTGAACAGAAAGGAAGGGGAAAATACCTGCAAGATAAAAAGGGCTGAGGAGACAAATGGGCCAGAGAATGCTAGAGGTCTGTGCTGTAGAGGAGGTGCAATGGGAGGGACGAGAGGAGAGAGGAAGAAGCCTGGTAGGGTATGGGGAGGAAGCCTAATGAGATTGAGAGAGGAAAGGTGGATCTGCGCCTAGGAACAAGGAGAGATAAATGTGTATTTAATGCAAGGGACACCATGAACAGATTTTCAGCTGAGTACGATAAACGGATTGTAAAAAGATACTGGAGGAGGCAGGATTCAGCATCTCAGTCGCAGTGCAGAACGCAGCCTTGAAAGCAGCTGATTCCTAGGTTCATTTACACTTTCAACAGCAGAATTTTCTGCAGACTAATTTAGATAGTTCAGTACTGATCAAACAGATACACCTTGGAAAACATTTCGCATATTCCAAGACATGATATAAGCCAATATGTTTGTGAACGTGGAGCATGTGTTTCCCTATCGGGGGACATTTCGGCTTTCAGGTTTCCTTCCATGCCACCTTCCCCATTTTACGATTATTAACCCACTTTTCCTCTGACTGAACTAGGGGAGGGCAAAGTCAGGTCTAAGTCTATATATATTTTTTTTCCCGTATTTTCTGTTCATAGGTTTTTTTGGCCCTTTAAAGTTTCTTTTCCATGATGCCCCAGCCCCCTTAGACTTGGCATTCTGGTCGAATATTTTTATTTTATTTTTCAAAATCAAGTTGTTTGAGTTAGATGCAGCTATTTTTATGGACACCATGTTCCAAAAACTCACAGGTGGGTTTAAAAAATGTTTCAGGTGCCTGAGGACCATATCCTTCATGGACCCACACAAATGGTACCTCCAGTGCTTGTGACCAAATCATCAGCCCTCTTCTTGTAAATTGTCTTTACAGAAGACAAAAATGGGAGCTCAAGATCCAATCCATTGACATCAGCATTGATAGCATTGGTCTCAATGGCTTCTAAGGCTACACTGCTGCTGCTGGTGCATCGACATTGAGGAGCCCTCGAACCCACTCGGAACCAAGCACCCATAGGTCACATGAACATCAGACATCCATTGATGCCCCAGAGGACGAGGAAAGATATGTTTTCATTGGCAATGAAAGCTAAGGAGATGGAACACTGGGCGGAAACGTTAGTGTACAGACGTCAGAGCCCTCAGGTATAGTGCCAAGAGCATTGAGGGTTTACAGGAGCACCAGGGCTGGCTCAAGGATTTCTGTTGTCCTAGGCAGAAGCCCTGATGTGCTGCCCCTCTGTGGCCGAGCTGCGCTGCTCTTCCCCCCCCCCCCCCATGCTGAGCTGCGCTGATGCTGATTCTGGTGGTGGGATTGGGAGGCGGCTTCCGCTGAGTTGACCCCACTGCCAGAATTAGTGACAGTGGGGACGGCAGCACAGAGCGACTCAGAATGCGATGGCAGCAGGTCATGTGTGCTCTGCCGTCCACAGAGGTAGCATTTTCTGAAATGCTTAACGTTCCATGCGCAGGAAACAAAAAGCAGGCAGAGCTCCAGAGTCTCAATGCATGGATGAGACGATGGTGTAAGGATGGGGGTTTTGGATTTGTTAGGAACTGGGCAACAGTCTGGGGAAAGGAGGGGCTCTTCCGAAGGGATGGGCTTCACCTTAACTGGAATGGAACCAGGCTGCTGGCATTAACCTTTAAAAAGGAGATAGAGTAGCTTTTAAACTAGATAATAGGGGAGAGACGACAGTCGCCCAAAAGCGCATGGTTCAGAAGAAGGTATCCTTGAAGGATACTAGCAAAAGATTGAAGTTAGGGCTTATCAACAGAGAGGTTCCAATAAAGACAAAAGTAACCCAAATACCCTTACATACACAGCAAACAGAACTTAAAGATTCCAAATTACCCCTGCCTATCAACAGCCAGATGAATATGAATAAAATACAGTCTTTAAGATTTGCAAATGCTAGAAGTCTAAAAAATAAGATAGGAGAGTTAGAATATATCGCACTAAATGAGAAGTTAGATATGATTGGTATCTCAGAGACATGGTGAAAGGATACTGGGTACAAATTATATTGCAATAATAAAGTAGATCAAATTGGTGGAGGGGTTGCACTCTATATTAGAGAGAGCATTGAGTCACACAGGATTAAAGTTTTGCAGGAAACATAATACACTGTAGAATCTCTATGGATTGAAATTCCATGTAAAAAGGGGAAGGCCATGGCAGTGAGGGTGTACTACCGACCGCCTGGCCAGAATGAACAAATGGATGATGAAATGCTCTTAAAGATAACAATATTTACAGCATAATAACAATAATGGGTGATTTCAATTACCCCAGTATCGATTGGGTCAGTGTTACAGCAGGACATGCAAGGGAGATAAAGTTTCTAGATTAAATAAATGACTGCTTCTTGGAGCAGCTGGTTCATGAACTAATCAGAGGGGAAGCCATCTTGGACCTAGTACTAAGTGGAACACAAGATCTGGTGCAAGAGAAAAGGGTGTTGGGGCCACTTGGCAATAATGATCATAGCATGATCACATTTGATTTAATTAGTGGAGGAGGAATGGTAAGGAAATCCACAGTACTACCTTTTATCTTTCGAAAGGGAGACTCTGATAAAATGAGGAAAACAGTTAAGAAAAAACTAAAAGGAGCAGCTTTAAAGGTTAAAGATTTACATCAAGCTTGGGTGTTGCTTAAAAATATTATATTGGAAGCCTAGGCCGGCTGTATTCCATGCTTTAAGAAAAGTGGAAGGAAATCCAAAAAATTGCCAGCATGATTTAAAGGTGAGGTCAGAGAGGTTGTTTTAGCCAAAAAAAAAACATCTTTCAGGAAATGGAAAAAGGAGCTAAATGACAAAAACTGCAAAGCACTGATAAGGCAGGCAAAGTGAGAAATTGAAAAACAGCTTGCTGTGGAAGCAAAAACATATAATGAAAACGTTTTCAAGTACATTCATAGCAAAAAACCTGTGAGCGTTTCGGTTGGACCATTGGATAATACAGGGGTAAAAGAGGCACTAAGAGGGGACAAAGCGAAGTCTTTACTGAAGACGATGTAGGGAACTTACCCATACCTGAAATGTTATTTAAAGCTGATGCAGCAGAAGAATTGAAAGAAATATTGATAAACCGGGAAGATATCTTACAACTATTTGATAAACTGAAGAGTAGTAAATCACCTGGACTGGATGGTATAATCCAAGGGTGTTGAAAGAACTGAAATATGAGATTGCAGACCTACTATTACTAATCTGTGAACTATCATTAAAATCATCAGTAATATCTGAAGATTGGAGGATGGCCAATGTAAAAAAGGGTTAAAAAGGGTTCCAGGAATGATCTGTAAAACTACAGACCAGTGAGCCTGACATCAGTACTAGGAAAAATGGTAGAAACCATTATTAAAAACAAAATTTCTGAAAATGTAGATAGTCATGGTTTAATGGGAGACAGCCAAGATGGCTTTAGCCAGGGAAGGTCTTATCTCACTAATCTGTTATATTTTTTTGAAGGTGCAAATAAACAGGTAGACAAAATGGGTCTGTCGATGTAGTGTATCTGGATTTTCAGAAAGCCTCTGACAAGGTCCCTCTTGGCAAAATTAAAAAGTCATGAGATAGGAGGCAGGAACTACCGGTAGTTAAAAGATAGAAAGCAGAGGATAGGGCTAAATGGCCAATTTTCCCAATGGAGAAAGTTGAATAGTGGAGTATCCCAGGGTTTGTGCTGGGTCTACTGCTTTTTAACATATTAATAAATGACCTGGAAATGGGAATATTGAGTGAGGTAATCAAATTTGCAGATGACAGAAATTATTCAAATTTGTAAAAACCCAAGAGGATTGTGAAAAATTGCAAGAGGATCTTAATAAATTGGAAGACTGGGCATCAAATGGCAGATGATGAATGTTGCCATGGCATCTCCAGCCATTGAGCCTATTCTTGAAAAGCAAATTGTACCTGTGGGAAAGGCATTGACACCAATTCCTGCTTAACTGATATCACTCTCCAGTGCATTGGGGACCAGTGCGTAGGAAGCAGGGCCGGCCTGTCCATTGAGCAAGAATGTTTTTTGCACAGGGCCCTGCGTTTCAAGGGGCCCCGTGCAAAGAACATTCTGCTTTAAAAATAAATTTAATTTAATTTAAAAAAAAGCTGGCTGCTGCCGCTGCCGCCATAGCAGCAGCAGAATCGACTGTCCCGCGGGGCCCCCCTGCCCGGCTGAGCCTCTCCGCGACGGCTTTCAGATCCACGAAGGGAGAGTGTCTCACTGTCTCCCTCGCGGCTCTGTTAAGCCCACAGGGGCTGATGGGAAATTTCCCATCAGCCCCTGCAGGCTTAACAGAGCCGCGAGGAGACACTCTCCCTTCACAGATCTGAAAGCAGTCGCGGAGAGGCTCAGCCGGGCAGGGGGGGCCCCACGGGACAGTCGATTCTGCTGCTACCCCGGCGGCAGCAGCCAGCTTGTTTTTTTTTTATTTTCCCTGGGCCAATGGGGGGGAGGGGGGTTTAGGACTGGTAATGGGCTGTGGGCTGATGGAGGGGTTAGGACTGGAAATGGGCTATGGGGCGGCTAGGACTGGAAATGGGCTGATGGGGGGGTTAGGACTGGAGGTGGGCTGATGGGGGGGTTAGGACTGGTAATGGGCTGTGCGCTGATGGGGGGTTAGGACTGGTAATGGGCTATGGGGGGGCTTAAACTGAAAATGGGGTGATGGGGGGTTAGGACTGGAAGTGGGTTGATGGGGGGCTAGAACTGGTAATGGGTTGGGGGGTTGCTAGGACTGGAAATGGGCTGAGTGGAAGGGGAGGCTTGAACTGTGTCATGTAGAAGACCCTTCTGGCCCCATAGAGTTCAGTGAAGCAGAGGAATTGGCTTCACAAGCTGACAGGCAGGCAGAGCACATGGCTCAGGGTTGCCAAGGGAAACGTAAACAGAATGCGTCAGGGGAGGAGAAAACACGCCCCTGCTGCAATGGTTCCCCGGCATCAGGAGTTAAGGGAAAACACCTGGTTGGGGGAGGGGCGGAGCTGAGCCCTAAGAAGCAGAGAGATAAAAAGTGCTCATTAGATTTAAGCAGTAGCACCAGGAGGAGCACCGGGAGGAACGAGAGAGAAAGCACCGGGAGGAGTAAGAGAGAAGGCACCGGGAGGAGCACGAAGGAAGGCACCGGGAAGTGCACTAGCACTGGGACGAGGACAAGAAGTGAAGCAGCAGCCAAGAGGGCAGTAGCTGAAAGATTGCCTGAGAGGTTAGTTTGGAAGCACGCTGAAACTCCAGAGAGAGAGAGGTGCTGGCCTGACAACATTTGTATGTCCGAGGAGGAAGAGAAGCTAAAAGGCAGGAAAACACATCCAGTGTTTGGATTCTTTGCTGACCCAGCAGTGCTGAGAAGGTCCTCTTTTCAAAAGCCAAAAGGTAGGCTGCCCAAGTGGTATAGAGGGGAAACTAAGTGCCAGAGTTTTCCATGTGTGTGCCAAGATGTGCTGGACTCTCCTTATATAAAATCCCATATATACGGTAATTCTCCACCCTGCTCATTAGAGTGCTGTGAAGGGAAGCCTCGGGAAGAGAGAGGGCGAGTGTGCTTTGAAACACCGTATGATAGGGTGAAAACTTACTCAGCTGATAGTGATTGTGAAGAGATGCGGACGCAGCCTGCTATTGAGGACATAGCAGGGGAACAAATGGACTGTACTTTAACTATAGCTGATCATATAATCTCACTCTGCTAACTAGGCTGTTTAGAAGGCTGTCTCAAACAGCAGAAGAAAAGCAGAGTGTGTCTTTTTGATATAAAAGAGACTGTTACCTTTGAGCTTGTGTTAAGCTGCATGTTTGAAGTTTTGAAGCGAAAGAAGCTGTTTTCCTGAGTTCCTGTATTTTCCTTTATGCCAGAAGTGTATGACTATTTTTGTTCTGTGTTTCAACTGCATTTAATCCGCCCGGAAGGGGAAATAAAAATCTTGTCACTTTTGCCTAACCCACTCGACTACAATTGCTTCTTGTTTGGAAAGTAAGTGTAAACTACAACTCCCATGAGGCAGTGCATGCATAAAAGCCTTGCCATACTTTCTAAGTAAGGATGCCCAGGCTGACCAACCCTAGGTGCTACTGGCTCTGGGGTAGTTACTGGTGAAAATGTTGGCGTAGTTTTTCGGATTTTTGCCAGAAATACAAGGACATTTAAAAGGAAGAGACACCAGGAGACACCAGTTCACTAAGGGAAAGGAAACTGCCATCCTGTGAACAGAAGATGGACAGGAGATTCGCTGGCAGATCGGCCAGGAGGACCAGGACTCCTTTCTCAATGCCTGAGTCTACACAGTGCCAAGGTAAAGGTAGCTGGGCACGGATGTAGGTGGATAAGAAGTGAGAAAGGGAGCTTCTGATCTGCAGTTTTAGACAGGGTTAAAAAAAAGAAAGCTGTAGTGTGCCGCACTTGGTGGGCCCTTTTTCTTTTATCTGTCTCTGCAGGAACAACAGCTGTTGGGATGGATCCACAGGACGTGATGAGCTGGATGTCTGCCCAATGGGAGAAGCAGATGGAGCTGGCGTGTTTTACACAGGAGCAGAGTGCCGCGGCAATGTGTGCGCAACAGAGACCCCTTATTGAGCTGCTGGAGGCTTTGCTGAAAAAGCCGAAGGACACTGAAGGAGCTATTCCCTCGTTTGCAAAGGGGGTAGGACTATCCGATTGTAGCGCTCTAGCGTTTGGACAGTTAACCGCCAATGATAACCTCGATGATTTTATAGAGGCATTTAAGAGAATTGCAGAGGCAGTCAAATGGCCAGTAGAACAGTGGGCAGTGAGGTTTGCCATGTCCCTCACAGGAGAGGCTCTGGCCGCTTATAAGACCATGCCCGTTGCTCTAGCATCAGATTATGTGGAGGTTAAAAAAGCTGTTAAGGACAGGCTGGGGTTAACTCCATTGTTTTATAAACGCATGTTTAGAGAGGCTAAGCTAAAGCCTGATGAAACTCTAAAGGCTTTGTTTCAGAGGTTAAAAGGGTTGGCATGGAAATGGCTTGCTCCAGAGAGAAGGACTCTCGAGTCGGTGATTGACACCATCATCCTGGAGCAATTCCTGGAAGCCGTATCACCTGAAGTTAAAACTTTCTTGATGCTCCAAAGTTGCCAGACCACTGAGGAAGCAGCCAACCTCACAGAACGCTACTTTGAGGCCGAGTTGGCTGGCACCTCAAGAGGGGGCATTCTGAAGGTGGCTGGGGTTGCTAACTTTGGGAGATCAGAAAGGTACCCAAGAGTTAAAATACCCAATGAAAATGCTGGTGTACCCTTGGTAAAAGGGAAATGTTATAATTGTGGCAAAGAAGGGCATTTTCGTAAAGAATGTAAGGTGCGAACAGCACTGGTGTCTGGGAGCGAGAAACAGGTACATGAAGGGTTCTTGTTAAAAGTTCAAGTAGAAGGCATTGAAGCCCAGGCCGACCAACCCTAGGTGCTACCGGCTCTGCGGTGGTTACTGGTGACAACTGCAATTAGCTGATGGGGACGGGGACTTGGAATGGAAATGGGCTGAGTGGAAGGGGGGCTTGAACTGCAAATAGCTGATGGGGAGAGGAGCTTGGAATAGAAATGGGCTGTGAGGGGAGGGAGCTAGGACAGGAAATAGGCTGATGGAGCAGCTAGGATAGGACTGGAAATGGGCTGTTGGGGGAGCTAAGATTGGAAATGGGCTGTGGTGGGGGCTTGGATTGAAATGGACTCATGTAGGGGCTAGAACTGGAAGTAGGCTCATGGGGGGCTTGGATTGGAATTGGGCTGAGTGGAGGGGAGCTAGGATTTGACATGGGCTGATGGGCTAGGAAAGGACTAGAAATGGGCTGATGGGGGGCTGGGACTGGAAATGGGCTGATGCAGGGACTAGAAGGGAGCGGATGCTGGGTGAGGCTGGAACTAGAAGGGAGCTGATGTTGGGGAAGGATTAGAATGGGTTGGGGCTGGGAGAGTGAAATGGAGAGGGGAAAAATATTTTGTGTGGGAGGGATGAAAAATCTACAATTGGCTGGGTATTGGGAGAGTAAGTGGGGATTGAGGATGAAGGGGTAAAATTTGAGTGGATGAAATTGGAATGAGGAAAGAGCAAAAGGAAAAAGATTAGTATGTTAAAGCAGATGTAGAGAGAGAGAATGGAAAAAACTGGAAGAGAGAAGAAAGGACAAATGGACAGCAGATGTTGGAGAGTTAGCAGAAGACACGAAGAAACCAGAAGAAAGTGCCTGGAGCAATTGCAACTGAAAAAAAATGCACAAAAGGTAGAAAAATATCTCTTTATTTTGAATTTATTAACTGGAATATGTCAGCTCTGGGAAATGTGCATCATTAACGTCTGTGCTTTGTTTAGTACAAGAGGAAATTAATTTATAGTTTTATTTCTACAGTGTTGTTGTACATTCCAAGTTTGGCTTTTGGGGTTCCCAGTTTAATTATTGCCTTCCTGTTTCTAAATTGTGATTCCTTGTTTGGTGATGGTCTATGTTCTGCATGTGTAACTGAGCTGAGGTATTCTGTTTATGTAATTCCTATTTGACATTGCCACTTGTTCTCTTTCCCCAGTAGGTCATGTATTGTTGTTCTCTAAAATGTATTTGTTTAATATTTGCAATGTTGCCTTTTGATAGGTAGGGTATGGTGCTTTGTGAGTCCTGGTAGTGCTGTTACGATACAGCGGGTTTGCTATGGGTTCTAAATGGGCAGTGTTTGTAGTATTTCCTAATGTGCCTGGCGGTTGGCACTGGATTATAGTAATGTAGAAATCTTTTAGTCTTTCTTTATCCATACATTCATTAAGAGACGTGTTTACTAAAAGTTAGTGTATGGTAACATTATGCAAATATTTATGCAAATAAGGCCACTTATGCAAATGAGGCTCCGCACCGAGTCTCCACACATGGCCCCGCACCCCCCTTGGGCCGCCCCTGGTAGGAAGTCATCTGTGTATTGACACTCCTGGAGGAGCTCCTGTTCCCTATAGGGAAAGAGAGTCAATCAGGCTGAGACTCAGAAGTACTTTGAATTCCTCTCTGAGTTTGATTCAGAAGGCTGCATCACAGATAGTCCATCAGAGCTCTCCTCTGATTCTTTTCCTCCTCATGAAAGATGCAAGTCTCCATCTGAGGACATGACCTTTCAAGATTTTGTAAGGAATATGGCAAAGGCCATATCATTTTCTTTGAAGACTGAGGATGAGCCAAGAACAGAAGAATTGGAGATCCTGCGGTATTCCACAGCTTCCAAGAAGGAGCTGATAGTGCCCATGCACCATATTCTTCAGAGGTTACAGATAAGCATGTGGGAGACCTCCCTCACTCTATCTCCTGTAAGTAGAATGATTGAATTGATGTACCAAGTTCAAAAATTTCCCAGATTCAAGAAACCTCAGCTTCTGTACCGCTCTCTGCTCTCAAAAGGTCCAGACGTTTCAAGATACATTTCTTGGTGCTTCCTGGGAGGGAGGCTTGGACACTAAACTCCTTTGGGAGAAATGTTTTTCAGAGTACCATGCTTGTTTCCCACCAGCTGTACATGGGCATGTTCTTGAAGGACATCATATGCAGCCTAGATGATATGTCCATGTTTCTCCCTCAAAGAATATCATTCCCTAGTGAGTCACTGCAAAGACTGCTTGAAATTCATGGTCCAAGCAACCTATGACATTTTCAGTTCAGTATCCAGAACTTCTGCATTGGGTACTGGTGTCTGGAGACTTGTCTGGCTCCAGGTTTCAGACCTCTAGTCGTCAGTGCAGAACAAGCTCACAAAGGGAAAAGTGACAGAAAAGCACTTAGAGCCACTGGGAATCCAGATATTGTTTTTGGGTTTTGTTCTGGAGCGTCTGGGTGATTTTTGGGTGGAAAGGGTGAACTGAATGTATAAAAAGGGTAAATTTTATTGAAATTGAAAGGACATTGCGATAGGAAAAATTTCAAAGTTCCTCAAGATTCACAATTTTGAGGAACCCAAGCCAAAAGTGAAGCTTAAAGCGCAACGCTCATTAGTGGAACCATGACAATGCCATGACAGATTCCTGGATGAGAGGAAGGGAGTGAGGAGGTCGCCTTAGCAGCACAGCTGTTTACAGGTGGAAGCCACTGAAGACGCCAAAGGAGTCAGATCTGTTTTAGAATTCGTTGCAAAAAGTGCAGGAAAGTTCATTCTTCCACTTGATAGAGTGTGATTGGGATACTTAACCACTTTAAAAATGTGTGAAATGAATGTTTGAGATTCTGCAGAGAGAGAACTGAATACAGCTGAGACCAGGAAAGGCAATTGGCGTTGCACAGCTCAGTAAAGCCTATTTTTCTGAAGACTGGCCCCAAGATAATGCCCTCTAAGGAGAGAGAGTTGAGAATGGCCTAAGCCATGATTCAGCTGTACAATGCTTAGAAGCCGACTGTAAAAAAAAAATACTCTGAGAATTCAGAGAAGAATTGAGAGGAATAAGACGTATGTGTGCTGTGAGTGAGGGAGTGAATGTACTGTCAGACAGAAAGTTGTCCCAAGAAAGAACAATTACTTTTTTATTTATTATTTACATATAGACAGTATAGGGACTTTGGAAACTTGTCTAGGTTTAAAATAGATAAAAAGAAAATATATCAAGTAGCACTTTAGCTTGACCTTTACTGAGTTCTTTAAGTCAGACAGTAGGAAGCAACAGCAACTGCAGGACCGAGGACCAAAAGCCACGAAATGAGAGCAGCTGAGATACTCAAGACAGACTATGGGGCATGTTTCCTAAAGCACGGTAGCCAGTAGGGCGAGGTTTAACACGGGGCTACCACACTTTATGGCATATAGTTGCAAGGAGCGAGCGGCTCAAAGGCCACACTAGCCCAGCAGCACATGAATAGGCGGGGGTGAGGCCCAGAGCGGGTGGGGGGTGTGGTGCGCAGCTAGGACAGCTGCTCTAGTCACCCACTAGTGACACAAACAAGCTGCTAGCATGAGCACAACTAACTCCTGCCTCTGACCAGGCAGTAGTTGCACCCACCTTGCTAGCGTGTTGTGAATGTGCAGGTCGCATGTGAGTGTCAGGAAGGGCGGAAATAGAGCAACTACAATGGAAGAAAAAGGCAACTAGCAGAACTGGCCACACAGTTAGAGTCGGGATGGCAGAGCACAGTTTACGGAGGGTCATGCAAATGGCAAAATGAAGGTTTGGCACCAATATGTGCTGTCAGAACAGCACCTCTGTGTAGGGAGAGCCATGTAGAGGTGCATATGGGCATCTGGGGGGGCTCTGTTCCAGAGTTACCAAGTTACCCTGTTCCAGGAGTGAGAGTTTTTGCCAGTTTTGGTTTTAAATTTGCATTGCAGTGCAGTATGGTATTTGTAGTCCCTGATTTTTCTCAGTGCTGCCGGTCCCATAATGCACCAGGATAGATTATCCGAAATCCAGGACTGGCTTAAAATCTCACTCCTGGAACTGGGTAACTTGTCAACTCTGCTGTTCCTATGGGCAGATGGCCCCTCATCCTGACCATAGGAGGATATGACTTTGACCTATTGTCTCATGAGCTTGTACAACTGAGCATTGGGTTGCTGGATTAGAGCTCTCTGATATGGCCCTTCCCTTGGTCTCTTGCTTAGAATATCATTGTACCCTTGTTTTCAGCTATTGTATTATCTGTCTTTATTAGATTGTAATCTCTGACAAGCAGGGACCATCTTTTTTGCATGTATCTGTGCAGCACTGCGTACACCTTGTAGAACTGGCATGCTTTGGCTGGGAGTGCTTTTGGGTTGACTATCTCCAGTAGGGTATGTAGGGTATCCTGTGGTATTCCTTCATTGTTGGGAATGACCCTTACACATCCAGGGCAGAGGTTAGAACACAGAGGTAACGTAAGAACATAAGAAATGCCATACTGGATCAGACCATCAAGCCCAGTATCCTGTTTCCAACAGTGGCCAATCCAGGTCACAAGTACCTGGCATTTTCCCAAAAAGACACACAGGTTCCACAATACTTGCACTGGGGCAAGCAATGGATTTCCTGGGTCCTCTTTAATAATGGTTTATGCACCTTTCCTCCAGGAACTTGTCCAAATCTTTTTTAAACCCAGCTACACTAACAGCTTTTACTACATTCTCCGGTATCGAATTCCAGAGTTTGATTATGTGTTGAGTGAAAAATATTTTTTCTTATTAGTCTTAAACGGGTTACACTGTAGCTTCTTTGCATGTCCCCTAGTCTTTTTATATTCTGATGACATAAACAGTCGATCTACGTTTACCTGTTCCACTCCATTCATTAATTTATAGATCTCTGTCAAATCTCCCCTCAACCGTTTCTTTTCCAGTTTGAAGAGCCCTAACCTTTTTAGCCTCTCTTCATAAGGGTATCCTTCCATCCTGTTTACCATTTTGATGGCTCATCTCTGTACCTTTTCTAATTCCACATATATCCTTTTTAAGATACGGCACCCAGGTAGGTGGCCCAAGATCATGGATTTGGACACTGTGGACCCCATGTGGTGGAAGTGGTGGGTAGCAGGGTGGCCCAGCCATTAGGTCCCCATATCTGTGGAGTCACTGTGCTGGGCCTGCAGGGATAATGGGCCAGATGTATACACAGAGTGGCAAGGAGAGGTCCCAACTTCCTCATACCCCAGATGTCTGGTAACCTGTCCAGTGCAACATAGGGAATAGGACGCCATAGGAGTCTCAGGGTGAGAGGGGTTCATACAGCCGTTCCACATGGTCCCCTAATTTGCATGCGCCGCCCCCTTGTACTTTGGCCCATTGTTCTGGCTGTGCAGCAGGATCAGCCCTCTCTGTCCTTCACTGGCCACTTACTCTTTGCCCTGTTAGTGGGGTAGGGGTCCAGATATTGCTGCCTGATCTCTCTGCAGTGGTTTCATAGCCGACTGCTGCCCATAACATTGCATTGGTAGCAAGCAATAGCCGGTGCTTTTGTAGCAAGTACCTGTGCTGTGCGCTTGCGTTCCGGCTGCACCTTCCCTACTACTGTGCTAGTGCTGTGCCTAGTGCGGCATTACGTCCGTACCACGGCCATGCCCTCGGCAGCTACTGAAACTACTATGGTCCCTCTGCGGTAAATTTACGTGCTAACCATACGTTTGCCCAGCACTACTCACAGCATTTTAGTAAACATGCTCCAAAGAGTCAAATGCCCGAGAAAACAAGACAATGTTCAGTCTCTTCTGGAAACATAAAATAGTCCAGTTCAGTCAGCATATCAACAGGAAGTGAATTGCACAGTCTCTGAGCCAGTAATGAAACAGATCAAACTCATATCACAGACAATAGGGCACTACTAGCGGCACACACCGATTAAAGACTAGTATCATTAGAACTTAATGATCTTTCAGAGCTCACAAAATGCAAATTTTTCCTTCAGATAGACCACTATATCTTAGGGCCAAAAAATCCCATCCTGAGTCAGACCAAGGTCCATCAAGCTCAGTATCCTGCTTCCATCAGTGGGCAATCCAGGTCACAAGTACCTGTCAGCTTCCCAAAAGGTACACAGATTCCATGCCGCTTGTTACAGGGGTAAGCAATGGATTTCCCCGGCCCTTTTTAATAATAGTTTATGGACTTTTCCTCCAGGAAGTCATCCAAACCTCCTTTAAACCCAGCTACACTAACAGCGTTTGCTGTATCCTCTGGTAACAAATTCCAGAGTTTGATTATGCGCTGAGTAAAAAAATATTTTCTCAGATTTTTCTTAAATATACTACAACGGATTACAGAATCTGAGGCAACGTGGATTCACCAGAGGCAGGTCTTGTCTTTCAAATCTGATTGATTTCTTTGACTGGGTGACCAGGGAGTTGGACCGAGGAAGAGCCCTAGATGTGGTGTACTTGGATTTCAGTAAAGCCTTTGACACCGTTCCTCACAGGCGACTTATAAACGAACTGAGCATCCTAAGGATAGACCCTATAGTGACTGCCTGAGTTAGAAATTGGTTTAGTGGGAGGCAACAAAGGGTACAGGTAAATGGAGCTCACTCTCAGGAGAAGGGGGTTGCCAGTGGTGTGCCCCAGGGATCTGTCATTGGTCCGATTCTTTTTAACATCTTTGTTAATGATATTGTGAAAGAACTATTGGGTAAGGTTTGCCTCTTTGCAGATTATAACACAATTTTCAATAAAGTACACACCCAGGAAGGAATACATGCTTTCTGGGTTGCCCCGTCGCAGGGGACTATGAACTGGAGCGGGCACACCGCGAACCAAGGCCCAGACCAGAAGCACATGCCAAACAAGAGCTTTTATAATAAAATTATTTCACGTTCAGGTTAGAGATTCTATAATAAGGACAGCGAAGAAGAGGGGCCACGTTGAATATAAATGCTGGAGAGTGATGGTGTTCCCAGGCTTAGCCACGGAGATGGTGTGCCGGCGCAGAAGAGCTATTGGTATGCCTTAATCAATTGCTGCAGAAGGGCTACAAGGTGGCCCTATGGTACCCCGCTAGACTTACCATTAATAACAATGGGATCAGGAAGTTTTTTACTCTCTGGACACAGTGGCGACCTGGCTGGCAGAGATTGAGGGGCAGAAGGAACCGCTGCAGAAAAGCAAAGCGCCCATCGAAAACAACAAGTGGAATGGAGGGACGAGTCTGCAAGTCCAGCACAAGACAAGAGCAGGAGAGACCGCAGCAAGTGGGGAACAGGGAGGAATGGTTCCACGGACAGGGGAGGAGATAACCCCGACCCACTCAGAGAAGGAAACAAGATCCTCAGCAGGTGCAGGGAGCCCTCAGGAGCAGCCGATGACCATTAGGGGAGAAGAAGGCAAAGATTGAGTACCAAAGACTGTAAGCTTACGGCATATTGTGTCTTAGTATAGTAAGGTCGTTGAAGGCCAAGATTGCTGATGAACATGGTTGATATAATGCTGGGCAACCAAGGGATAAAAGGGGGAAGGGAGAGAGGAGGGAAAAAGTAAAAACAAGAGGGATGGAGGGAGGGATGGTAAGAGGGGGTGAATGGGGACAGGAGGAATAGAAAAGGAGAAAGGCTGGACGGGTAGGGAACCAGGAGAGAACAGAAGTCAAGTGACTAATAAAGGCAACAGGAAGGGGAGGAGGGTGAGGTAGAGAATTTGCTGTACCAAAGGAAGCCAAAAAAAGAAAATAAAAGAAATGGAAGGGAATACGAGAGTAAAGGCATAAAGATGCAGTAAAAGGGGGAAGGGGGTTGATTATGTGTTCAAATGGCATTACGCTGTAAAAAAAGAAGAAAAGTGATGCAGGGAAGGTGGAGGAGAGGCTCTCAGAGAGAATCCCAAACCCCTAAACTAACAATTAAAAATGGATGGGGAGTAACGTAGACTTGAAGGGGTATAAAGTGGCCTCCCTGAACGTAAGAGGGCTACACAATCCAATCAAGCGGAAAAGAGTGCCCGCCCTGGCTAACAAAGCCCACACAGATTTCCTTCTACAAGAAACCCATTTGACTTTAAAAGAACACCTAAAACTGCAAGCGGGGGGATACCAGCAGAGATTTGCTCAGCGTTTAATTCTAAAAAGAGAGAAGAAGCTATCCTAGCGCATAAGTGGGTGCCTTTTGTCTTGTATGCCACAGGGGGCGATACAGAGGGCCAGGCAGTCTGGGTAGGGTGGAAAATGCGGAAATCTCTATCCCGAATATATATGTACATAATTGTACTGTACATAGTTTCAAAGTTTAATGTAAAGTTTGCTGTGATGTTCCGTGTAAACTGCCCTTGACCTCTGGAAGTGGCGGTATATAAAAGCTTGTTAAATAAATAAATATGCCCCTAACAGGCCTAAAAGAGATTTCTTCGAGACAGAGTTCAAGAAATTTGTCAAGGAAGTGAAGGGTGACTGGATTATAGGGGGAGATATGAATTCTGTGATACACAAATTAGATCGGAGTAACTATGAAACAAAGACCCATAGAAGAAAGGAACAGGAGCTGCGGGCTGCGTTGGTAAAGTGGGAATTGGAGGGTGCAAAATGGCAGTGGTAGAGAATACATATGCTCGACAGTGGGAACTGATACATAGTCATGGCTGGAAAGACCAAATGTCTAGAATTAGAGAGGTTAAGATACACGCTATTGTGTTAGCCGGCCATTGGATGGTGGAGGTACAATGGATACCCCAAGCAGATTCACAGAGGCATAGTGGACAGTGGGCTAATATCCTCTTAATTCAGAGAGATGAAATATTGAGTAAAGTAAAACGAGAGTGGGGAAATTTTCTACAAACTAATCACAATGGAGAAACATCATAAGGGATTCTGTGGGACGCGGGGAAAGTCTATTTAAGAGGGATACTGATACAGCTCTCAGCTCAAAGTAGGAGGGAAAAAGAGAAGGAACACACGAGACTAACTCAGGAGATAGAAATACTGCTGAGAGATTATGCAGCCACCAGGGCAAGAGCAACTCAGAGGAAGCTTGGGGTAGCAAAAGCCCAATTTCAGACGTTAGATACGGAAAAAATTACCCACATGTTAAGGATGGCTAAACGTAATTACCAGGAACAAGGGAACAAATCCAGCAAATTATTAGCATGGCAGCTGAGGAAAAAGCGGGAGGCCAGAGCAGGAGCCGAGCTGCAGGGCCCACAGGGAAGTCGGATCTGCACTGTCCCAGACATTTGCGCCGAGTTTCGGACATTTTATAAAGTTCTGTATTCATCAGAGGGGAAGGAGGGATTGAGTCGATTAAGACCTTTTTAGAGACCCTGATGTTTCCAAAACTAGAAGAGGGGAAGCGGAACATTTGGGCCAGCCAGTCATGGTGTCAGAAGTCGGAGAAACTAGAAAAATCCTCCCAAAAGGCCACAGGGGGGGACAGCTTCCCAGTCGAATTTTATTACTTTATACGGGACGAGGTAGCCCCCCTCTTGACCCGGATTTTCATGCAAGCAATGGGAGGGTCCCACTGCCACCGACTGTGGGGAAGGTAGACATACTGTAGTGGTGCGACCCCCGAATCAATATGGCAAATACCGGTCAATTGTCCTGATTAATTGCAACGCAAAATTGTTCGCTAAAGTACTGGCAAGGAGAATGGAAGAACTCCTATCTAAATTAATTCATCGGACCAAACCGGCTTTATCAGAGGAAGGGCTATAGCGGACAATGTCCGACGGGCAGTAAACTTGATAACCCTCCTGAAAAAGAGGAAAGAACCTGCGCTCTGTGTAGCTCTAGACCTCGAGAAGGTGTTTGACAGAGTAGAATGGCCATTTCTATTTGCCATGATAGAAAAATTTAATGTGGGGGGGAAATTTTATAAGTGGAATACAGGCCCTATATCAAGCCTCGACAACGCAAATTTTAGTAAATGGGGGTAGCTCAGAAGAATTCCAGCTATTTCGGGGTACACGACAAGGATGCCCGCTATCACCCATGTTGTTCGCCATTGTCATTGAAGTGCTAGCAGATAGGGTGTGGCAAAATCAATACATACGACCGATCAGGAGTGATAATTGTGAGCATAAGATATTACTGTATGTGCATGATACCCTTCTGTTCTTCATGGAACCTAAGGCCTCCCTGCCAAAATTGCTGGAGGAAATAGAAATATTCTCCGGATTGTCAGGCTATAAGGTTAATATGGGGAAGACAGAAGCTCTAAATTTAGGCGGATTAAGTAAAACAACACTCCCAGCTTTCCATTTCGGTGGGCAGAGGGGAAAATCAAATAACTGGGAGTCCACTTGACAGCAGATCCGGTTTCTCTGTACAAGCATAACTACACTGCATTAGCTCAACAAATGGAGGGAGACATGCATAGTTGGATGGGCCGGCTGGCAGCAGTCAAAATGAATATTCTCCTGAGGTTTTTGTTTATGTTTGGACAGCTCCCGATTCATGTACCAAGGGCGTTATTAAGGCACTGGGAACAGAACATTATACGCTTTGTATGGGGGAAAAAAAAGCCAGGATAGGGGTCCAACAGCTGACTAAAGGGAGGAAGTATGGGGGAGTGAACTTCCCAGACTTTAGAAGATACTACCAAACTGCAGTATTGAAAGCGATGCGGTTCTACTATACGTGGCCGGAAGAGAAACTTTGGCTAACCCTAGAGAATGAGGTAATAGCCCCGCGATCGCAGTTTGAGGTGATGGGGGATAGGGGGAGGGGAGAGAAGGGGGAAGAAGCTCACCCCTTTTTAGATCTATTAATAAGACAAGGGAAATATTGTTTAAAGACAAGAACTATACCATCCTTTTTAACTAATTTAAGCCAGTGATGCAACGGCTAAGACAGAAGGGGAAGGATAAATTAGAAAACCCAATAGGCACAGGGGGGTGGGGGGTATATTTCCAAAGAAGCCCTAGATAACCTGGTGGGCGTCACAACCCCCTTCTATCAGTACCTCCAGGTTTGCCATTTTATGCAAGGGCACAAACATTGTCTAAAGCCTAACCAAGGGTTTACTGATCTAGAGACAGTGTTGTTTAAAGGGAAAAGTATGAAAGGATTAATGTCCAAATTATACAAGAGTTTGGAGAAGGAGAAGCAGGTAGGGACTCGCCCTCACATGGCCAGCTGGCACAAAAAAGTGGGACCGGCACTAGGGGATAATGATTGGTATAACATTAATATGAGTATAAATAAATGGACTATGGTCACATCATGGTGTCAAACACAATTGCAGCTAGTACACAGAGCATATGTTACCCCACAGCAACTAGGGAAGGCTGGTTTTCAAAGGGGAGAATTATGTTGGTGTAACTGTGGGATGGTGGGAGGCTTTTTCCATCTGTGGTGGGATTGTCCGGTCTCACGAGTTTATTGGGCTGGCATGGTAGCGGAGACGGGGAGAATAGTGAAAGAGGAAATTCATCTTGACCCCATAGAGGTGCTGCTAGACCCAGAAGGGGATGGATGGACCAAGATGGACCAAGAAAAACACAAGATGGTTGAGAGCCAAGCTATTGCTGGTGGCTGGAGTAGTCCTTGCTGGGCGGTGGAAACACCCTGGGGGACCGATGCTAAAGGAAAGGTGGCATAAGGTAGGCGAAGCATTCCAGTTTGATAGGATCACTTATGGGCTGCAGGGTCGACTATGGAAATGGTGGAAGATCTGGCCACTCTACAGGAAAGAGGGGGAGGCAGACAAATATAATACGGAAGGGGGATTAGAGATAAACACAGGGGATTAAGTACAGACAACACTAGGAAAAACTAACGGTACAGCGCAACGCCAAGTTAAAGTTCAAGTTAAAGTATAGGGTCAGTTAAAATCAAGTCAAAGTTATAGTGGAATAGGTGCATGCCCATTGGATTAATGGATCATTTTTACCTGTATAAGAGTTACAGTAACCTGCTAAACTTGAAATCTAGTAGCAGAATCTGTTGTATGTAGTATTAATCTGTGTGCGGGTCGCCTAAGGGGAGAGGTGGTGGCTAAACTACACTCTCTCTTTCCAACAGAATGGGTTCGATTTGTGCATCGGAACTGTAGAGGATAACCCAGTTTATAGATGCAAGGGGCACAAAGGAATAGCACCCTGCAGTGAGTGCCTGACCTCATGGACTCAGTAGTAAGAAAAGAGAGTAACACGGGATAAGGACTATAAAATGTATGCTGGATTATATCCTCCCCCGAGCAAGCGGCTAAATGTGAAGAAATGTGTTTGTGTGTTTAACATGTGACTGTATGTGATCCAATGTTTTATAAAAATATACACAAAAAAAATGCAGGATCATGTATTTGGGCTGCAAAAATCCAAGGGAGTGGTACAGTGTAGGGGGTGAAGTAGCTCTGTCCACAAAAGGAGAGCAGGACCTGGGCGTGATTGTGTCTGACGATCTTAAAGTAGGTAGAAAAGGCGACGGCAAAAGCTAGAAGGATGCTTGGGTGCATAGGGAGAGAAATGGCCAGCAGAAAAAAGGACATGATAGGGCCTCTGTATAAACAAAGAAACATTGCGGCAGAAAAAGACCACATGGCCTATCTAGTCTGCCCTTCCATATCAACTACAATAGTCTCCTTTTTACCTTTAGAGATCCTCTGTATTTGTCCCATGCTTTTTTGAATTCAGATACTGTCCTCATCTCTACCTCATCCAGTAGGAGACTATTCCACACATCTACCACTCCTTCTATAAAGAATACATCTAAATCAAATGGAGCACTCTTTATTCTAAAAAACACTCCCATTTATGTCATATAAGGGCATGTTTACTAAAGTATGGTAGTGAGTGTGGCGTCAACATGCAGAATTCGCACGCTACTACCATGCCAGAGCCCAGCAGCAGCAGTAAACACAAGGGACATGAGTACGGTACGCTACTACCACTGCAATAGCTGTATCACCAGTGCAGGCATAGCAAATGCATGGCCCAGCACATGCACACAGTACACGTGGTCTTCACATGTGTTGGAAGATGGAATGCTGCAAGCATGATATTGGGGTATCTGTGGATGGTAAGAACTGAGCCCCTAGCATTCATACGAGAAGGTAGCAATAGGCCAGGCCTGAAAAGAGTGATGGCCTGGAATGGACTGAACAGCTAGCACTGCTGTGAGCTCAGTGGCTAAGTACAAGAGGGCAGGGCGTGAAAATCAGAAAAGCAAACACACGCAGAGAGTATGTCTGCATCTCAGACCATAGGTGATAGGTTGCAAATGTGGCATCTGGAGATGCAGGTGGCCATGTATGGGATCATGTAGGATGTCCACAATGTCCCATCACAGCTCATTTCCTTCTCTGATCATGGCTTGGACAGCACCTTAGCCATTCTGGAGTGTGTTCCCCTTGTTGAGGAAAGTGGAAGTGCAAGGGCCAGAAGATCAAGTACAATCACTATACTCATTCAGGGCAGCCTGCACATGGGAGCCATAGGGTCAAGCAGCACCCCCATCGCCCACCATCTAGAATACCTACCCCTGTAGTATAACAGCACCCCAGAAACCATGGCCTACTAGCCCCTCCAGGTTCATGGATTGCTACAAGGGAACCAGGCAACAAACACTGAACAGCAAGCACCAACACTAGAAGCACGCAATCAGTAATAGCACTGCTTAGAGCTAGTAGGCCTCAGCCACATCCTGTCTCAGTCATGGTGAGGAGCCATCAACCCACAGGTACATAGCACATACCAGTGGCATGCCCCCCCCAGGTGCATATATTCACTGCCACATGCCCCCTCTCCCCCATGCACAAGGAGCAGGGGTCAGACAATTTCTGTGCTGCCATACCATCACTTAGCCATGAACTGCCTTACCTAATTTGCATGCCCCTCCCCCCACTATACTCTTCTGGCTCCAACTATGCCTCTGAGGGAAGTACTGATTGCAGCACAGATCACAAGCCGTATCTCCTGACAGCTCCACAGCACACAACACCAGCAGCCCTCTGAAACCTATGCAATATATATGCAGATGTGAACAGCAGTCCATCAGGACAACGTTTGCTGTGCCCATGGATATTAGCCCACTGACCCAGCATGTGACTGCAGACCTGCAGGCTCTGGTGTTGAGGTTGTCAGGCTGGTGTGTCCCACCACTATGCCGGCTGCACCATTCAGCAACCACAAAATAATGGCCTAGGTGTGCGCCTTGGTATTCAATTCACATCTCCTATTGGTCCCTTGTTGTTCCAATGTGTTCTCCCTACTCCTGCCCTTCATATTTCTTAATACTCACATATGAACCATACCTGTGAACTACACGGGAGCACAGCGAGTGCAGCTAGTGCTTGTTCAGAGGCTGGCGTTAGCTGCGGCTGCGCTAGTGGTAGAGTTGCGAAGTCGCGCACCCGGACTGTCCTCTTTGCGCCCTATCTCCACCTGCGCCCTGCCTACTCACTTGTTGCTGTGGTAGTGTGGGATATTTAGCACGGTGGTCTTGAGCCCCTGTACTTCCTTCTACTGCACTGACCCATCCACATGCCAACTGCGCACATAACCCTGCGCTACCAAATAGCGCTCTTTAGTAAACATGCCCCATAGGCTATAATAACACGTTAAGACTGCAAAGCCCACCTAGGCGGTTGATTTTCCCTTTTTGTTTCAGGGCTACAGATTTACTTGTTCACAGGTAACCAAAGATCGTCCATGCTTGTCCCAAACTTTCACGACTTCCAACACCGTTTTAGCCCCTCCTACCTCACATGGGAAGCTGCTTCCTGCATCCACTGCACTTCAGTAGAGAATTATTTCTAAATGTTATTGCTGAATTTGCCTCATTTGGGTCTCACACTTTGATTTTTTTGTTCCACTGTGCCACTGAAAAGTTCTTATCCTGTATATTATTTATGCCTTTGAGGTATTTGAATGTCTGGATCATAACAGCGCCACTCTAAGATATCCATATTTAGGTCCTTCGATGTTAAGTAAGATGGCTTGTGTGCATTTTTTTATCCCTTCTGTAGACTGTCTACTTGTCTGTATCCAGTTTGACAATCCACAGGCACAGATTTAAGGAGCCGGTTCCGATAGGCAGGACCAGAGAGAGGTAGGGAGGAAATGTTTCTCTCCTGGACATCAAAGAACATGGTTGTAAAGCAAGTGTAATCAGCTTCTGTTTAGCCCAGGTATTTGATACCTTCAAAATTTGTCTCCCTAGGCGCTTGCCTATGTTGCCTGTACCTCAGTCTGGAGCTGATTGTGTAATGAGCAATTGCATATTTGGGTAACAAAACAGCTCATATAAACCACATTATTGAAATATTGGCTTCCATTTCCCTATCAGTACAGATAAGCAACCCTTCCATTTTTCTCTCATTTGTCGTGTCATCCATTATAAGCAGTCTTGCACAAGAAAGAGTCCCTGAATCGATGTTCCCTTTTATTTTTTCGGAGGCTTGCTCACATGAGCATTGCTGTTCGGCATGTAACTTCTGTGAGACGGGGATGGTGCCCCCATCATGTGCTCTTTGTAACCCCCTTCATTTCCCTCTCCCTTGCAAACTAATTCTGTCATACAGTAGCACAACCACTTGCCAGTGCTTCAATCAGTGGGACCCAAAGTTCATCACTGTCTTCTCAGCCTCCATTTGCTTTCTTCTCACTTCCCCCTAGCTCAGGGGTCCTCATACTATGGACTGCAGGCCATAAGCAGCCCACGGACTTGTTTTCCCTGGTCTGCTCTCCATATTGCCTGCATCCTATACAGTGCTGCAGTATCTGACCATCTATTTCAGCTGGCTTCTGACTCACCGTCACCCTGTACATAGTCCCTATGCCCCCCTCCCTCTCTCTCTCCTTCTTACCCGCACCTCTGCCTCCTTTACCCACTGTGTGACTGTGACTTCTTTCCTATCCGATAATGGTGTTCCTTTCCATTTCCTCTTTGTTTAAGCTGTTTTATATTTTTTGTAAAGGGCTCTGCTGTGCTACGTGGATGCGGTATATCAAGTTTGAAAATAAAGATAGAGAAAGATAGCACCCATACTAAGAGAGCTACACCGGCTCCTGGAAATAACCCAAGCAAAATACAACCCTCTGCTCACCATTTTCAAGATAAGCCACAACCTATCCTCAGAATACCTCCTAACACCAAACAACCAAGCCAGAAGAGCGAACACACAAAACACACTTCCTACTCCAACCCAGAAGGCAAGAAGCAGCCAAATCATCTACAACCGAGCTTTCTCCTTCCACGCGCCCCACTCTAGAGCACACTCCCACAAGATAAGATCCAACACAGATACAGCTGATTTTGCAGGAGACTCAAAACCCACCTATTCACTGAACACCTAGGAAGTGAAACATAGCACATGTAAAGGTTATTATGGTTTCCTTTTAAGAGATAAGAGGTAGGAGGAGGTAATTTTTTTGTGGGAATCCTTCCCCTCCCCTCACAGAACAAATTCCTTGCCCTTTCAGTAAGCGTAGAGGTCCAATGTGGCTCTTGGTCCATAACATTTGGGGCCCCTGCCCTAGCTTTTCTCACATCTTTCAGCTCTCATCTACCCCCCTCCCCAATGTTTTCTCTCCCTTTTATACTGTATGTCTTCCGAAAGCTTTGTCTCCACATCAGCTCTCATCTATATAATGCCTCCTTCCTCATTCTCACCTCCTGTCTTCATTTCTCTTTCCTCTAGTATCCAGCTTCCTGTTTCTTTTCCCCTAGCATCTGCCCTCAATCTCTCCTTCCTTCTGCCTCCAGCATCTTCTCCTCCCTCCCTCTTGCCAGACTGTGATCTCCACTGCATTAGCTGAGCAGCAGAGCACATCGTTCCGCTGCTGAGTGCTCCGTCTCATCTATGTCAGCACCATAAGCAAGTTCAAAACTCACAGGCCGACCCTTCCTGCTGCTGCCCTATGATGACTGTCATTTTCAGTCCTTGTGGTCCTCAAACAGGTCAGATTGTAGAGTAACTAGGTATGCAAATATATGTCATGCATATGACTGAGAACTGCTGGTTCGGAGCGAGTTAATGTTGACACTTGAGCCAGAGTCAACACTGAGGCTGAACCAGTCCTGGTTTGCATTGCATCACTGACCTTGTAGTTCCAATTTCTTTAGTGAAACTCAGGGCTAACAGTCCATAGATGCAATGGGGTGCAATCAGGATGAGATTAGTTTGTCAGGGTTAACATGGGTCAGATGGCAGTTCTAGTGTGACTATAGCAAACACAGCACTTCAGAGAGAGAGGTATGGAGAACTTGCACAAAATACTTGAGGCAGCAGACAGAGAAAAGGGAAGAGCTACAAACATAGAAGGGTGAAGACAGGAAGATAAGAAAGAAAGTCAAGAGACAGAGAAAGGAGAGGGGAAATGAGTAAGAATAACAGTGGGCAAGTTTTACATGACTGAGGAAACAAAGAACCAGACAGATGCACAATGAGAGATAGGGAGAGAGAGATGGCGAGTCATGTCAGTGCCATATGTCTCTGCAACTGAGCTCAGTAAAAGAGCGTGTCCAAGCTATCTCGCAGAAAGAGCGAAGGCGTATGAAGGATGTCACCCGCCTCATTGGGAAAGAGTAGATAAATGGGTGCAGTGATCAGTCTGCCATACAGCTCCGGCCAAGAGAAAGCGAAGGAAGAGCTCCTTGGCTTGAGGGGGGAGGGAGGGGGGGACTGGCATGTTTGGTGCCTACGTGAAGGACTCTTGATCACTGGCGTCATTTTTTCAGGGTGCACAGGAGAGATCTCTGTGCTGCTCATCCCTTATACCTTCTCCACCTCCACCCTTCTGCAGTCCTCAGTCACCTTAAGATATATGCCAACTCTTTTGATAATACTCAGTGACAGAGTTTCCCTGCATGGGTCAGACAGAGGGTCATAGTAAGGGTGAAGAAGGGTGATGACCTGTGACACAGTAAGCAGGGGGCACCTGGGTAGACTGAATGAGCTGAAAGGCCTTTGCCTGCTAAGTGCTATCTTACCGATATTGTTATATACCGTAATTCAATGTGGCCCCTAATTATTTTAAAGTGCAGTTGCTACTGAGTCAGGTCAACCTGAAGAGATGGATCCAGGCATGATTTTGCCTCATAAGCCCCACAGCGATGTAAGTCTTGCTTTTTTAAGGGAAATCAACACTATAGTGGAACAAAACCAGGACTGGATCAATGTGTAAATGAATGGAATTGTTGCTAAAACAGCGTTGTCTGTGGTTTGGTAGAGGGACAGGGAGTCTGATCCTATAACTGGACCTGTCAGCAGCATTTGACTTAGTAGACCATTCTATGTTGCTGACGAAATTGGCCTTTCAATGCCTTTCTTTCTTTTTGAACTGCTAAGGTTATCTTCAAGGGTAAAACATCATGGGCTTGGACACCTCCATGTTGGGTGCCTCAGGGGTCTCTGTTATCCTCACTTCTAACTAATATATTTGTACATGATCTATGGCACTCAATTCAGGGACATCATATCTCCCATCTCTCTTGTGCAGATGACTTCATCTGTTTTTACCTATAACTGGTTCTTTGAGGGCAACTGTTTTGTAGTTGTCTTCTTGCTTGGATAGCATTAGTAGAGGGATGAAAGAATATCGCTCACATTTGAACTTGGATTAGTCTACTGTTTTATGGGTGGGGAGGCAGCTTAAGTCTTTGCCACCTGGAAAGATGACCATTGGAGGAAAAAGTACTCCATTACAATCATGGATTAAAAGCTTGGACATTATTGGCTCAACATTACCATTAGAAGATCAGGAGTTGAATCTTTCTAAAAGGTCATTTTTTGAATTACATATGAGACAGATCAATTTGTTAAGAGAGAATATTTGGGGCAGGCAGCCCAGATGATGGTTATTTCACACCTTGATTATTGTTAACTTCCGGTATCTGGGCTCACCCAAGAGAATTTTGGGAGGGATACAGCCGTTACAGAATATAGCTGCTAAGGCAATCTGCAGGGGTAAAAGGTAGGACAGCCCCACTCCTTTTCTGCTTTCCTTTCATTGCCTACCTTTGGATTTGAGGGTCATTTTTAAATTGCTTACTTTTATATTTGAAATTTTACATGAAATTGGCCTGAAATATTTTTCCAACTTGGATACTAAATTTTGCCCAGCAAGAGCTCTCTGCTCTGAAGTAGATCTTCGGTTAGCCATTCCATCTGCAAAGGAACTGAGGCTGGTCTCTACAAGAGAGAGGACTGTCAGCAGTAGGGCACCTTAAATCTGGAATCAACTTCCATCAGAGCCTAAGACTGAGTTGAGTTATTTCTTTTTTAGGAAGAAATTAAAAACGTGGCTGTCGGAGGAACTGTTAAGGAGACAATGACAGTTTTTATTGACAACTGTCATGGAAAGGTTTGGCAGTATGATCCTTGATGGATCTGTCGATTAGCCGTGAGTAGCACTTATCAATATAATAGTAACTGCTACATGGATAAGAAATATTCAGCAACACTTTTGAAATATACTGACTGAGTACCATGGAACTATCTGGATAATGCCAAGGCAGTTGAGGGGCAGAGCCAGGGTGGAGCAAAAAGTAATCTGTATAGTGAAGCTTGAAGAATGGTGGAGAATTTGGCAGCTGAGATTTAATGCTAATAGCTGCAGGGTCATGCAAAATCCAAGGGAGCGGTACAGTGTAGGGGTGTAGTACTTCTGTCCATGAAAGAAGGGCGGGGCATGGGTATGATTGTTTCTGATGATCTTAAGGTAGCTAAACAGGTAGAAAAGGTGACGGCGAAAGCCAGAAGGATGCTTGGGTGCATAGGGAGAGGAATCGCCAGCAGAAGAAAGGAGGTGATAGTGCCTCTGTATAAGTCTCTGGTGCGACCTCATTTAGAGGATTGTGTACAAGTTTGGAGACCGCACCGTCAAAAGGATATAAGTAAGTTGGAGTCTGTACAGAGGATGGCTACTAAAATGGTTAGTGGTCTTCGTTATGAAGCATATGAGGACAGACTTAAAGATCTTAATATGTATACTTTGGAAGAAATATGGGAGAGGGGAGATATGATAGAGATGTTTAAATATCTCCGTGGTATAAATGCACAGGAGGAGAGCCTCTTTCAATTGAAAGCAAGCTCTGCTACGAGGGGACATAGAATGAAGGTGAAAGGGGATAGACTCAGGAGTAATTTGCGGAAATATTTCTTTATGGAAAGAGTGGTTGATGCATGGAATAGTCTTCCAGTAGAGGTAGTAGAGCCAAACGATGAAACCTGGAAACAGCACAAGCACTGGCAAGTCAAATGCAAGGCATTGATAAGGCAGGCAAAGAGAGAATTTGAGAAGAAGCTTGCTGCGGAAGCAAAAACGCGAAATAAAGACCTTTTCAAGTACATTCGTAGCAAAAAACCTGTGAGAGAGTCAATTGGTCCATTAGATGATAAAGGGGTTAAAGGAGCACTAAGAGGCGACAAGGCGATAGCGGAGAGACTGAATGAATTCTTTGCTTCGGTCTTTACTGAGGAAGATGTAGGGATGTTACCCATGACTGAAGTGGTATTTAAAGGTGTGGAAGAATTGAAGGAAATATCAATACATCGGGAAGATGTCTTACAACTATTAGATAAACTGAAGAGTAGCAAATCACCTGGGCCGGATGGTATACATCCAAGGGTGTTGAAAGAACTGAAATTTGAGATTGCAGACCTGCTATCAGTAATCTGTGAACTATCATTAAAATCATCTCTAATACCTGAGGATTAGAGGATCGCCAATGTAACACCAATTTTTAAAAAGGGTTCGAGGGGTGATCGAGGAAACTACAGACCGGTGAGCCTGACATCAGTACCGGGAAAAATGGTAGAAACCATCATAAAGAATAAAATTACTCAGCATGTAGATAGTCACGACCTAATGGGAGACAGCCAACATGGCTTTAGACAAGGAAGATCTTGTCTTACTAATCTGTTATGTTTTTTTGAAGGAGTGAATAAACAGGTGGACAAAGGTGAGTCGGTTGATATTGTGTATCTGGACTTTCAGAAAGCCTTTGACAAGGTCCCTCATGAGAGACTTTTGGCAAAACTAAAGAGTCATGGGATAGGAGGCAGTGTACTATTGTGGATCAGGAACCGGTTAAAAGATAGAAAGCAGAGGGTAGGGCTAAATGGCCAATTTTCCCAATGGAGAAAGGTGAATAGTGGTGTACCCCAGGGATCTGTGCAGGGTCCGCTGCTTTTTGACATATTCATAAATGACCTGGAAAGTGGAATAACGAGTGAGGTTATCAAATTTGCAGATGACACAAAACTATTTAAAGTTGTTAAAACCCAGGAGGATTGTGGAAAATTGCAAGAGGATCTTGATAAATTGGAAGACTGGGCATCAAAATGGCAGATGAAATTTAATGTGGAGAAGTGCAAGGTTATGCACCTAGGGAAGAACAACCCAAACTATGGTTACACGATGCAAGGTTCCACATTAGGAACCACCACCCAGGAAAAAGATTTAGGCGTCATTGTGGATACCATGTTAAAACCCTCGGCCCAGTGTGCAGCGGCGGCCAAGAGAGCAAATAGAATGCTAGGTATGATAAGGAAAGGAATGGAAAATAAAACAAAAGATATTATAATGCCTCTATATCGTTCCATGGTGAGACCGCACCTTGAATATTGTGTGCAATTCTGGTCGCCGTATCTTAAAAAGGATATAGCGATTTTAGAAAAGGTTCAGAGAAGAGCCACCAAAATGGTAAAGGGAATGGAAGGCTACTCCTATGAAGAAAGGCTAAAAAGGTTGGGGCTCTTTAACCTGGAAAAGAGACAGCTGAGGGGAGATATGATAGAAGTCTATAAATTAATGAACGGAGTGGAACGGGTAAACGTAGATCGATTGTTTACCTTATCAGAATATAGAAAGACTAGGGGACATGCAATGAAGCTACAGGGTAAATTATTTAAGACTAATAAAAGAAAATATTTTTTCACTCAACGTGTAATCAAACTCTGGAATTTGTTACCGGAGGATGTAGTAAAGGCTGTTAGTGTAGCTGGGTTTAAAAAAGGTTTGGACAAGTTCCTGGAGGAAAGGTCCATAAACCATTATTAAGAAGGGACCCAGGATATCAATGCTTGAACCAATACAAGCATTGTGGAACCTGTGTCCCTTGGGGAAACTGCTAGGTACGTATGACCTAGATTGGCCACTGTTGGAAACAGAATACTGGGCTTGATGGACCTTGGTCTGACCCAGTATGGCATATCTTATGTTCTTATGTTCTTAAGACTGTATCTAAATTCAAGAAAGCATGGAACAAACATAGAAGATCTTTATGGGAGAAAAATGAACTGTAGCGCTTAGTAGTTGGTATGGAAGGGCAGACTGGAGAGGCCATATGATCTTTATCTGCCGTCATGTTTCCTATGTTTCTAGCAGTGATTTTCAATGTCGCTAAATGGATAGCTCAATGAATAGCTTATGCACAAAATGCTGTACATTGAATCTCTGAGGCCAACATTCAGGTAAGGATCAGGCTAGTATTTATTGCTATTTAGGTTAAGCTGTGGAATGGTATTAAATTAGTATCTGAATCTGGCAGGCTGCACAAGTGTAATAACTACAAGTCGTAAGGGGAGTACTGTGTTCATGTAGCCAGAGCTATGCGGCAGGCTCCACAGGGAACCTAGAAGCCGATGTTTGCGCAACAACCATACGGGTACCAATAGCTAGTTAGGCTATTGAAAAGCTTGTGTAGGGACATAGCAAAGGAGAATGGTTATGAAATAAGATGGAGAGTACAAATTAAGAAGCAACACATTGTCCTGGATAAGAGAAGACATCGTAGACAAGGCCACATTCCACAGCTGGGACATATCCTTAAAGCATGGAGCAGAGTGACTGAGCAGACTGAATGGACTGACTGGTCTTTTCTTGCTGTTATCTTTTGGATATATGCTAGTAGGATGATACCATTGAAGTCTCTGGAGGTGAGTGATATGGACATGAGGGATTTAGGAGGGTAATTGGCCTTTGATTAGGGTGCCATTCTCACACTGAGGTCCCTGAGAGGTACTCTAGTTCATTCTGTCCATTTCAACCCAGATCAATCTGGTCTCCCTCTAAAAATAAAACCTTAACTTAAGCTTGTCGTACTGTCCTGGAGTCTTTCCCCCTCTGTCTTGCATCCTAGCACTGCAGTCAGTAGTGGGAAAAGAGTTACTCCGCGGTGCCAGGAAGAGAGAAATGTTGGCTGCTGTAGTAATTTATTGTTTTACATGGCACCACTGTAACTGTCTGTGGCCTAATGAGATGTCAGGCTCCGTCCAGCTGCTGTCACGGATTGCTCTCAGTGACAGATGCCACAGAGAATGAGGTGAGGAGAGAAAGAGGCAGAGGGAGAGAGAGGGACACACAGACAGGTGTAGACCAAGGGACAGAGAGGCAGGCACGTACTGTGAGACATACACAGCGAAAGAGACTACACTGGCCGGATAAAGAATTCCCAAGATCATCTTGATATTTGCCTGTAAATATGAAACCATCAGAGCTGCAGAAGAAAGGTGTTGGCAAAATAATAGCCACTGTAAATCTGAGAGAATGAAATCCTTATACCCACCATACGTCTGGTCTGACCTAGTCTGGCAGTTCTTATGGTCATAGTAGGTAAAGTTAACCCCTGTCAAATAATGCACAAAACAAGCACATTTGGAGACAATAACTCCCAAGAAAGACAGAAACATACATTGAGACAGAGGAAGACAGACAGAAAGAGAGAAGATGAAAAAGACACACATACTGTATATGTGAAGACCATCAAATTTTCTAACTTGCCCTGGTTAGGGAAAGAGGACACTTCTGCTTCTGCGTGAACAAGCAGGGGGATGCAGGCACACTTCACTGGGTGACATCAGCGACAGAGTCAGTGTACCGGAGCTCTCCCTCATGTCAAAGAAATTGTTTTGATTTCTCTAAGCCTGCACACGTGTGTTCCCATGTTCTCCTAGTACCCCCCACCTCGGTTTACCTCAGCCGCAGCAAGAAACGGCAATAGCTCTTCTTTCTCCACAGAATGATTCCTCAAAAAAAGAAAAGAACAGATCCTTTTGCCAGTCAGCACTTCAAAAGTGATCAGCCCTTCATGCTCCGCCTACCACCATGCCGTCCTTTACATAACTCAGCCCTGGATGGCGTTGCCAGCAGCCTGCAAGCCGCTGGATCCAGACAAGGCCTTTTCAGTCTCTCTCCTGCCACTGTCAGGATTGCAAAGGGCATAGCTCTTGCAGACATAGAACCACTGCTGCACCCCCATTCCCTCTCACACAGCCATTCTTCCCACTTAAAGGAGAGCTTCAGGAGCAAAGATCTCCTCTTTAGCTTCCAAGCCTAGAATGTTCAAAAACACACAGAAGTCCTTCTAAAGCAGCGGTTCTCAGCCTACAGGGGTCACCTCAGGATTTACCAGGGGTCGCCTGACAAATCCCGGGAATTATTATTTCTTTTCTAATTTATTGTTCTAATTTAATCACAAAGACTAAAATGCCAAATACTTTTAATTTAATAAATTGATATATTACTTAGGCTATCCTTACTTACTTTTACCTGTTTGCCAGAAACTATGTTGCACCTCGCGATGTATTTAGATCACTTCCGTTTTTGTAATGGCGGACATGGGTCCTACTAAAATTAACTTTTCTGTGTAATATTATATAACACCAGCGACTCCATTGAAAATGAATGACAAAGAGAAGAATACCAAGAAAAGAAAATATTGCGATGACTTTTTAAGGTATGGTTTCACCTCCATATTTTCAGCAGGGATTGAGAAACCACAATGCGTTATTTGTAACGAAGTTCTATCAGCGGAATCCATGAAGCCAGACAAACTGAAACAGCATTTTGACAGTAAGCATCCCACCTTTGTAGGCAAGGATATTTGGTATTTTAAGAACAAAGCTGATGGAATCAAGAAAAGCAGACTTGATATTGGTGGAAAGTTCCACCAGCAAAACACAGCCGCTGTTGAAGCTTCATATATGGTGGCTCTCAGAATCGCCAAAGCTAAGAAAGCTCACACCATTGCTCTTCGTCAGTCTTTTTGAATAAAGCATACTAAAACCGTTGACTACAAAATCATAAAAATTTCGAAATCAAATATTGTTACTTGTTATTGTGATTAATTATTGTGGTTTAAATAAGTAAATTTTATAACTAAAAACATATTGCAAAGGTCTATAATATATTAATAATTCAACAAATGATTACAGCGACAATGCGTTAATGATAAAGGAAGAGAGATGCATTTGATTTTATCATTGGGGGTCATCACAAGTTGACCAATGGTAAAAGGGGTCGTGGTACAAAAAAGGTTGAGAACCGCTGTTCTAAAGCAAACAGTCCTCCCGAACAGCTGCCCAGACTCAGGCAGACAGGGAGAAGACAAAGAACAATTCTAATCTCCACAAAGGTAAGGAAGACTCTTCATCCCTTGCCAGCTCACACAACATAGGCCACAACTGTGGCCCCTCATCTTTGGGCCCCTTCCTATAGCTACTGCACCAAAGATGGCCAAGTGGCAGGATGCTTCACTGGACATGCCAGATTTATCTCTGCACTTCCCTTACATGGACCTCCAAGAAAGAGACTGCACGGACTGGCCATCTGATGTTTTTCCATACCTTTCTTCAGAGAATGATTACTAGTCCCTAAGAAGTGGATCTTGCACTCATCAATGGTAAGACCTCCATACATCACCTAGCCCACCTTATTAAGAAAAAACATTCAAAAGATTCCACAGAAGATTACTCTTACCCCAAATTCTTGTAAAAAAATTTCAGAAGTGCTCGCCCTTAGTGAATGCCAAGCCTTAAGTAACAAAAAGGATTTTCAATCCATCTAGAAATTCTTGCAGTACACACCAGTCTGTAGTTTCATAGGCTGCACTCAAAAAAGGTCAAAATATCAAGAGCGAAAAGTCTTGACACTACAGGAAAGAAAGTCTATCAAAGTACAATGTTGGCTTCCGGAATTGTTGCCTATCATCAGCAAATCTTCCATTATCACCACGATCTCCTACAATAAATCAAAGATTCAATATCATATCCAGATTAAGACCAATTCTATTCGGGCCGTCCAGCTCCTAGTGTGGCCAGAAAGAATCGGGGTGTGCAGCCGTAACACCCGATTCTGATCCCTTGGGGGGCTATATGTGCCCGCAGGATCAGAATTGGGTCTACTGGCGTGGACATGCAGGCCGGCCTCAAGTCTGAGCGACCACACACCCAGTCATATACCCAGCTAACTCAGCCAGGCTCCTGAATGGAGCCACAGTGCCATGGCATCCCATTGCTATGGCACTGTGGCTCCATTCAGAAGCTGTGATCTCTGGCTGCAGAAAACCAACCTCATTCCCCGCAGCCTGACCCACGATCTGGCCTTCCAAGGCCTGGATTGGGGTGGGGAACCCTCTGCAGCCCCTCACCTGCTCTTCTGGGTCCTGCACCACAATCGCCCGCTGTCCAGGGGGACTTGTTCCACTTTCGAGGACCACCCAAATAAATTCCCTGTCTTCATTGAAGGCCCCTGACATACAGGGCCGACCATGGAATCGGCCCTGTATGTCCGGGGTCACTGCCCACCCATGCCCTGCCCTAGCTCCACTTTTGGACCACCCCTTCCCACCCCCAGCGCTGTCCGTACGGGGAGTCTTAGCATCGCGAGCAGCAGAGGGACGAACAGCGGGGATGTAATCCTGCCTGGACGTACATCCCCACTGTTCGTGGCACAGAATGACCCCCATTGTGTACAAATTTACATTAATCTTCAAGAGTCATCATATTGTCTCATTTGATCCACTTACGATGCCTATGATACAGTGGCTCATGCAGCAGTCACAGCAATAACCGCAAGATAGATAGCTTGGCTCGTAGAAAACCTCCATGGCTACCTTACTGATGCTCCCTGTGGTGATGATAATCTATTTGGAAATAAGGTGCAGAAGGCTGTTTTAGAAGTCAAAGACATTCCTCTACAATCAGAGTCTATACTCATATTTCCATCCATCTACTTCACTGGTAGTTTCTCCATTTCACCTCAGAATGACACTTTCAATACAAGGTCCTCCCTTTCGGCCTGTCGCCTGCCCCTTGTGGAGATCACAGCTCACCTGTGATGCAGAGTCTATTATGTATATTGATACCTGGCTGACTGTCTCATTTCTGCTGCTTCCAAACCAGGTACCCATCATACTCTGTGTGAAGCCATCAGCATGCAACAAGGCTTGGGCTTCATTGCTTCCCATTCATATGATCCAGCTTATATGTGCCCAGATAGAAACAAAGTCAGCAAGAGCTTACCTACTATACGACAGAGCTCAGACTATCAACAAATATACAGTAGCACCAAGCGAGCACATGAACTGTTCTCCGATTACTAGGGCCTATGTTAGCATCAGCTTACATCATTCCACTAGCAAGATTACACATGCGACCCTTGCAGTGGCATCTCAAATTAAATTGGGGCCAGCACTGTCAGTCCTTGCATTTCAGAATACCCTTAGTCGAGCAAAACCCCCATCTCCTCCTACAAGCATTAAGTTGGTGGAATAGCAAACTTAACCACACTGAAGATTATCCACTATATCAACTCGTCCTCACAGATGCCTCCATGACTGGCTGAGGGACTCTATGACTGCCAAGAACCACTCACTTAAACCTTCAGTTAGGCTGAGGGAGAGCTTGGGCACATTAGCTCATTCAATAATGTTACCCAGTAAACTGTGGCTGCCTACCCCTGCTGTCTATAGAGAACCCCTGGTACAGGTAAACATCTTTGCTTTATTCTGCTAAAAGTCTGACTTTTAAAAAATATTTTTTCCCTTGTAACCTTTGCCTTCTGCCCATGTAATAAAGATCTTTAATTTAAGCGTGGAGACCAATTCAGGTAAGGATGTGCATCCCAATGGAAAGGGGCAGCCAACGGAGCCGATTCCATAAGCGTCTGGATGTACGTACCCGCGGCTATGGATCGCACCGCAGATGTGTCCACACCTACACGTATACATAGAAACATGATGACAGAAAAAGACCACATGGCCTATCTAGTCTGTCCTTCCATAACAACAACTACAACAGTCCACTTTTTACCTTTAGAGATCCTCTGTGTTGGTCCCATGCTTTTTTGAATTCAGTTACTGTCCTCATCTCTACCACCTCCACTGGGAGACTATTCCATGGATCCACTACTCTTTCCGTAAAGAAATATTTCCGCATATCACTCCTGAATTTATCTCCCTTCACCCTCATCCCATGTCCCCTTGTAGCAGAACTTGCTTTCAATTGAAAGAGGCTCTCTCCCTGAACATTTATGCCACGGAGGTATTTAAACATCTCAATCATATCACCTCTATCCCGCCTTTCCTCTAAGGTGTACATATTAAGATCCTTAAGTCTGTCCTCATATGCTTTATAATGAAGCCCACTAATCATTTTAGTAGCAACCCTCTGCACCGACTCCATCCTGTTCACATCCTTTTGAAGGTGTGGTCTCCAGAATTGCACACCATACTCCAAATGAGGTGGCACCAAAGACTTATACAGAGGCATTATCACCTCCTTTTTTCTGCTAGCCATTCCTCTCCGTATGCACCCAAGCATCCTTCTAGCTTTTGCCGTCGCCTTTTCTACCTGTTTAGCTACTTTAAGATCATCAGACACAACCACGCCTAGGTCCCGCTCTTCTTTAGTGGACAAAAGTACTTCACCTCCTATACTGTATTGCTCCCTTGGATTGCTGCAGCCCAAATGCATGACCTTACATTTTTTAACATTAAATCCCAGCTGCCAAATTCTAGACCATTCTTCAAGCTTAGCTAGATCCCTCCTCATGTTATCTACACCTTCCTGGGTGTCTTCTCTATTGAAGATTTTGGTATCATCTGCAAAGAGGCAAACCTTACCCGACAGCCCTTCCGCTATATCACTAACAAAGATGTTAAAAAGAATCGGACCAAGGACAGATCCCTGGTCATTTGTATGTCTCCACGCCTGTACATCTACATGCTATAAACCATGTACACTGTGGGCGGACAGGCCCCCCATGGCTGATGCATGTTTCTCTGGACTCTGTGGTTTGTCTGTGCCATGGCTCCAAAGGTATCCTCTCATAAACCCAACTTGTGATAAGGAAGCTTATCATAGTTCAGGAAGGAGCTATAATAGAGGTGAATTGGCACTGAACAAGCAACCTGTCTTAGCTGGTAGAAATACTAAAACAGAATGTTTTCATAAAAGACTACAAGTCCCAGAATGCACCAGGATTCAAACAGCCTCTAGAAGAGCTGAAGTGGGGAAACGTGTGTTCAATCAGGAGAGCTATGAGGTAATCCCCAATCACTCATCTCCAAGGGCAGGGCTTGATTCAGCACAGCTGAGCTGTGCTAGGGTGGAGTATCCCTCTAAACAAGTTAAAAGTAAAACATATTCTACACAGAATCAGAGGAGGAACTCAGAGCTCAAGGACAGAGAGAGCAAGAAGCAGCAGCAACATGGAAGAAAGAAGAGAAAGACATCTTGGAGGTCTAATGAAGGAGCCCACAGCAGTACGTGTGTTGGAAGTCATTCCAGAGGCAAGCATACTCCATTGGACTGGAGGAAACCAGAGGAGTGGGGTTACAGAGCCAGGAATTCCCAGACGGCACCTTTTAAGGAGACGGCTGCATTTGGAAGGGGCCCTAAGACCAGTGCAAGAAGGTATGTGAAGAGAGACCCAGTGTCCAGGGATCTTGATTGGAAGGCTGGACATAAAAGCTGGACTACTTACTGGCCAGGATATCTGGAGAGGAAACCTAACAGCAAAGGAAGCTCAGGTATGAACACTGATCTATGCCCTAGCTCTTCATTTGGAAGACAGCAGGGAAACAACTATTATCCTGAGAGTGCTCCATTAAGGAATTCCTCTGAGCCAGACCATGATATTGATTCTATGATATTTGAAGAAGAAGGAGATATTTTAAATGATCAGAATGAATACATGGATTGCTCTCTGACTAGGCTACTGTGGTAAAATACTTTCACAAATACCAAAACCATCAAAAGGAACTATAACTTGTTCCTTTATCTACCCAGAAAAGTTTACAAGGAAGCTTTAGGGTAGGATTTGAGCCACGTAGAGAAAGTGAACCAGCAAAGGGGTTTGCAGCTGGCTAATTATGGGTAATTAAGCCATGCACAGTTGCACGTGAGCTCTGAAAGGAAACTTCTGTTGGTGTGTGAAAATAGAAGAAAGTTATCCTTGAAAAAGAACAGTTTTTGGTTACTTTTGGGTGTTGTGTTTGCTTTTGGAGCACTGCTAAAAGTTATTAGCAGGAGCCCTCAAAAAGACCTTTTCTGTTTCCAATCAAGGTCTTTATTATTTGATTGCTTAAGAAGTTCAGTTGCTTATATCATGATTTGTTTTTCCTAAGTACAATACTGAAAGCAAGTGTCCTTTTGTGTTACCAAGTAAATCTGTGTGGGAGAATTAACCCCATGAATAAAATATATTTTTCTTTGCTTACACTCGAGCAACACAACTCATTATTTTGTGAACGGCTGATTCTGGTATGAATGGACTACATTCCCCACAATCCTTTGCAAGTCATAATAGTATTTTGCCTTTGCCAAGATTGTGGACATTCACGCCCAGCGCCCCCGTTTACAAACTTCACAGATGGGGAGCTGACACTCCTTATCGAGGAGATCCTCATGGGCACAGAGGAAACCAAGATGGGTGCCTATGAGCAGCAACGGAGATGGCTGGCCATATGCAGAAAGTTGAATGCTATCTTCCACAACAACCGGGATATAGAGGATATAAAGAGGAAGTAGCAGCAGGTGCGGAGGGACACATTCAAGAAGGCGCGCTGTGTGGTACCAGACGGGCAGGGAAAGCAGCTGATTGACTTAGAAAGCATGTCTTGGCTACAGTGAACCCCGCAGCCATGGATGGCATTGGGCAACTGGACACCTCACGGTCCTCACTGGACTAGGGTGAGTGCCTGCTATATGTCGTCCATCTTCACACATGGGTTCTGTCCCAGACCTGTGTCTCTGGTTCAGCCTCCACTGCCACCCACCATTGCACTATGCACATTTTTGCTTCTGTGTGTGCTTGGGGCATACTACAGGCGTGCTGCGCGGACATGTTGGCCTCTGCTGCCTCATTGGGGGGCTCTGAGTTGTGAGTCTGCACTGTTTGTGGCTGGGTTCCTGTTTCACACTGCTGCATGCCACACTGGGACATGGACTCCATTTGATGCTGTTCTCCCACCTCTGTGGTGTCATGTCTTTGGGGTTCTGTGCTATGCTGCCACTCATGTGTGTGTGTGCTGGGTGCATCATTTGGTGTTGGACACTTCTTTCCTCCTTTTGTCCACAGGTGCCAATACACTGCCCCCATGCCTGCTTCAGCATCCGCCGCTCCACTGATGGTGCAGTCTGCTCCCTTGCTGCCACTTCTGTGGATACACACGAGGGGGGGATCCTCAGTCTGTGGGCCCAGCCAAAGTGCCACCAGAGACTGATGTTGGCGTACAGCAGGGCAGTGTTGGGAAACCACAGCTGGGGGATCCATCAGCATGGCGCAGTCGAGCATTCTGGGATCTGTTCCTCAGGGTGTGGGGCTGCCATTGGTATTCCCCCCATTCCATGAAGCTCTTGGGGAGGGCAGCAGAGACAACAGTAGCTCTAGGTCTGATAGCCCTCCACCCTCATCTCCAGCACCTGTCGTGGCACTCACACCTGCCCAGGTGCCCTCTGGGAGGGGGAGGGCAAGCAGGCAGAGGTTGCGCTCACATTGGGGGCCTGGTATGTGTGCCTTGGGTGGGTGGAGTTGCTGTGGTGTTGTTGGAGTTGGTGGTTGTGGGGGTGACCGGGGGGCCTGTGCAGTGGGCTGTGGGGGAGGGGGACATTTGATTGTGTGATGTGTGCACAGTTGTGTACTCTGGCTTCACATGGGTGTGCCTGTGGGGTGTGTGGATCTGTTGGGTGACCTGGTACAGGCATTTGTCAGATCCTGCCTGTGGTAGTGACTGTCCTGCCTATGCCCTGAATAAATGGGTTGGCTTTGAATCTACCTGTCTCCATGTCTCTTTCTGCCTCACTCACCAGGGCTGAACTCATTTGCATCTGTTGGGCTGCCACAGGGTGTCATGGGCTTGGCAGCTGCTCCCTTCTGGTATTGCTTCCCTGGCTATGGCCATGTCATTTTCTACTGTTCCAGTCACAGTGGTTATGTGTGCTCTGTTGTTTTTCTAAGTCCTGCCCTTATACCACATTTCTGCTAGTCTACTTTGCATATTTATGTTGCCACGGATGGTCATACACGGGTGCGACCTGAATCATTGTTATACGTCTCCGCTGCACAACATTTTAGGATCCCTATCTGCGTGGCATATACATACACAGGGTCCACTTTAGGGAATACAGATGTGGATGTTTTCATTACATATCCATGTCCCATGCACGTTCATGCAGCTTATTTGTGTTTCAGAATGACCCCCTTACTGAACAGTAAGCTTGCACAGCACAATTAGTTTAGATAACATTGAAAACATCCACAAGGTGGCACCAATGAGCAATGATAGAAACTCCAGATCTAATCTGTGCAGGTTAAAAACCTCTCTCATAGGGTATGGTTCATGCAGCCCTGAATAGTGCAACAGTGAGTGTACACTCACACCACTGCTGAAAATCACATATTCCATGGGGAATTCAGGCATTAGCTTTCCAGTCCTAACATCAACAGTTACAACTGTGTTAGACTTCCAAGACGACCGAAGTGCACGAAGCTTCCCTGTTTGCAATCTCTAGCATCGACAAACACAGAGTGGCCACATCTTCAGCGAAGCCTTCACTAGCTTTGGTAGCAAGACATGGCTTGGGTGTTAGATTGAGCCTAGGAATTGTAAACACCAAGGCCTAGAACAGCATGCCCAGAGAGGTAGTGAGGGCGCAGCCGTCATGAAGTAGTACCAGAAAATGAAAGTAAACTAGCTATGGAACGTAGAACTATTGTCTTTCAGAAAAGGTTGAAAGACAGACCTATTTCTGTGGAGGGGAAGAGGTGACATCTTATGAAGAAAAGTTCCGATTACCAAAGGGGCTGTTTTTAGATATTGATATGAAATTTTACAACATTTGTCTTTTTTTATGCCTGTATTATTTACTTTCTGAATTTGTGTTTTTTGACATATAAAAGCACATTGGGCCTGATATTCAAAGGTATTTACATGGTTTACAGAGCTGTAAACCGTGTAACTGCCCCTAGGTGGGATATTTGGTGGCACTAAGATGGTCAGAGCTGCTGAATATCCCTGAGTAATGTCACTGTATGCTAACTGCTTAGCATCGGGCTGTATTGAGAGCATTCCTGGGGCGCTACCTAGGGGTAACCATGCAGCGGCGATATTTAGCCACTGCCTGGTTATCTGTCAGTAGCAAAAGATAGGCACAGCTAAAGCTGTCATAAGAACATAAGATATGCCATACTGGGTCAGGCATGGACTTCTCACCAGCCAAGGTCAGACCTTCTTGTACCATTCTGAAATCGTACCACAGCATGCATCTCCCTCGCTCCGCCCAGCCCATGGCTTCACCCCGCCCCCATTCTACATGGACATTCTTGCGCTGGGGACATCTAGATGGCCCTGGAGACACCTCCATGCTTTGCAAGTCTAAGTGCCCTACAGCTTCCAAAATATCCCCCATAAAAATGTTAAAAATATATAAGACTTGCCTTATTTAAAGGAAGATGTTGCAAAAATAAAATATTTACCTCTACAGTCATCAAAATTGTTTTTCAGTCTGATTTTCATTTCATTCCTGATGTGATTTTTTTGTTTAAAGCTTCTAAATGTGCCTCCTGCTGAGCCATTGCTACTGTTATGAAAATAAGCAAACTGGGCTATTGTGGGTACTGATGGCCTTCAGAGCTCTCTCTTTCCCATGCAATACAAGATGAACATCTGAGGAGCAGGACCGGTGTTAGGGGAGGGCAAACAGGGCAACTGCCCTGGACTCCACAGCTACAAGGGGCCTCCAAGGAGCAGAATCAGAGAAGGCTCTGTTGCTTTGGTGGCTGCATCTCATTAAAACTGTGTCGAAGAAACTGCGAGCCAGGGCCTCTGAGCACAGTCATGCTGATCGTGCCCCCTCTGACCAGAGCTAGCCCCAGAGCTGGTTCAAGGTTTTGGTGCCCTAGACAAACCTTAAGCTTTACACCCCACTGGCTGTCAAAATCTGCTGTTTAGCTTTGAATGCCCTGCTCTTTGCTGCCCTCTCCGCTCCCCCACCAGCATCCACCTAGTTTGCCTAATATTTGGTCTGTCAATGCTTTTGAGACGTGCACATACTCAAAGCTTCATACTGTTTCTTTTCTTTGTGCTGGTGCCCACAGGTTCAATGAAATTCCAAATAGAAGCCAACCCACCACAGGGATATACACTGTCCATCAAAAGCCGTAGCATTTTTAAGTTTAAGCTGCTGTCGGCTAGGTTAGGGTGGTCTGCCAGCTCTGGATGCCAATTCATAGAAACAGTAATAACAAGTTCTGCTTAAACCTCAATACGTTTACTGCCAAACCATCAGATGATCTCACACACAACGGCATCCCCGAGTTAGTATTTGATATGCAAAGACAGACTTGATAGGCCATTTGATCTTTTTCTGCTGTCATGTTTCAGAAACATAGAAACATGATGGCAGAAAAAGACTACATGGCCTATCGAGTCTGTCTTTGCATATCAAATATTAACTCGGGGATGCCGTTGTGTGTGAGATCATCTGGTGGTTTGGCAGTAAACGTATTGAGGTTTAAGCAGAATTTGTTATTATTGTGCAAGAACATTTTTGTAGTGTTTCACTCTGTTTTAGGGGCTTAAATAGGGTTGCCAACTGGTTCCAGATGCACCCGACAGGCTTGATCCAGCTCTGGGTTCATTCCATTGCATGCGGGGATATGTAGTTATGATTTCTCCATTGCACTCCATAAGACTACAAATCCCTGCATGCAGCACTTGATGTCCACAGAGGTATGCTGTCTGCCTGGTGCCAAAATCCAAGATGTTACGGAGAGTTTGCCGAGACTCATCAAGCCCACTGACTATTACCCAATGTTGCTAATCCATGTTGGAACAAATGATACTGCCAGGTATACCTCAGAACGTATCAAAAGTGACTTCATGGCCCTAGGACAGAGGGTGAAGCAGTTAGGTGCACAGGTGGTGTTCTCTTCAATCCTCCCTGTTGAGGGTAAAGGCCAAGGCAGAGGGGCTCGCATCCTGGAGATGAATGCATGGCTGCGTGGATGGTGTCATCGAGAGCGTTTTGGTTTCCTAGACCATGGGATGCTGTTCCAAGGGTTGCAGAGCAGAGATGGCATTCATCTGTCCAAGAAAGGTCAACGCATCTTCGGTAGTAGACTGGCTAATCTACTGAAGAGGGCTTTAAACTAGATTCGTTGGGGATGGGTGAAGAAAGCCCCCAGGTAAGTGAAAGCCCTCAGGTAGGTGATACATTAAATACCTTTATGGAAATGGGTAACAGGGGTAACATATGGAAAGCAGTGTGTATTAATGCCCGTAGCATGGGAAATAAGATCCCTGAAGTTGAAGCTTTGGTGGGAGTGGCTGACTTGGATTTAATGGCAGTTTACAGAAAACATGGTTCACAGAAAACCATGACGGGGATGTAACTATACCTGGCTATACTTTATTCAGAAAGGACAGGGTAGGAAGAAGGGGAGGAGGAGTGGCACTATATGTAAAAACTACTATTAAAGCTTTGGAATTACAGAGCTTAAAAGGGAGAGAGGAGGCATTGTGGGTTAAACTAGAAAGAGGGAAAGAGAAATCTATTTGCACTGGGTGTGATATATAGACTCCCTCACAAGAGGAAGAGGTGGACAGAGAGTTAATTGAAGACATACGCAGCATTGCTAGGAAAGGGGGAAGTGCTACTGCTAGGAGATTTCAATATGCCAGATGTTGATTGGCACATTCCTGCTGCAGTATCATCTAGAAGTAAGGAGATCCTGGATTCTCTACAGGGAGAACTATTCAGGCAATTGGTAACAGACCCCACACATGAAGGGACCATACTGGACTTGGTGCTTACCATTAGTGAAAGTGTTTCTGATGTTGTAGTGGGAGATCATTTTGCATCCAGTGATCACCAGATGGTGTGGTTCAGTATCAGGACTAGGGCTGTTAGAATCCATTCCAAGGTGAGGATCTTAGACTTTAGGAAGACTAACTTTGCGAAGATGGGCCAATACCTCAGGGAGTCATTAGTGGGATGGGAACAGCTGGGGGATGTAGAAAAACAGTGGGCAAAACTGAAAGGGGGTATTTTAAGGGCAACCAACCTTTTTGTTAAAATGGTAAATAAAGGCAAAAGGAACAGGAGACAGCTATGGTTTTCGACAGGAAGTAGCTGAAAAAGCTGAAAAAGTGAAGAAAAAGAGGGAGGCATTCATGAAATACAAGAGATCACAGAGAGATGAAGACAGGCATCTGTTTTTGGAAAAACTTAGAGAAGCTAGCAACGTAGTCAAGAAGGCAAAGATTCAAAAGGAGGAGGAAATAGCCAATGCAATAAAATGGGGGGATAAGACATTTTTCAGATATATTAGTGAGAAGAGGAAGGGCAAAAGTGGTATTGTCAGACTCAAGGGTTTAGGGGGGGAATATTTATAATCTTATGAGGAAAAAGCAGAATTTCTTAACAAATATTTTTGTTCTGTGTTCAACAGATGAAGAACCAGGAGCAGGACCTCAGAAAACACCCACAAATAAGAACAGAAGCGAGGGACATCTTGAACAATTTTCAGAAGACTGTGTTCGTGAGAAACTAGCTCAACTTAAAGTAGACAAAGCGATGGGACCGGTTGGCATACACCCTAGAATACTGAGGGAACTTGGGGACGTTCTAGCAACTCCACTGACTGACCTTTTCAATGCCTCGTTGGAGTCGGGAGTGGTGCCAAAGGACTGGAGAGAGGCTCATGTGGTGCCTTTACACAAAAGCGGAAGTAATGATGTGGTTGAAAACTACAGGCCGGTTAGTTTAACTTCGGTGGTGAGTAAATTATTGGAAACCGCTGCTGAAAGAGAAAATAGTGAGGTTTCTGGAGTCCAGCAGATTACAGGATCCGAGGCAGCATGGATTCACCAGAGGCAGGCCTTGTCAGACAAATCTGATTGATTTCTTTGACTGGGTGACCAGGGAGTTGGACAGAGGGAGAGCTCTAGATGTGTTGTATTTAGATTTCAGTAAAGCCTTTGACACTGTTCCTCACAGGTGACTTATAAACAAACTGAGTACCCTAGGGATGGACCCTAAAGTTACTGCTTGGGTTAGAAATTGGTTGGGTGGGAGGCGACAAAGAGTACAAGTAAATGGAGCTCACTCTGAGGAGAAGGATGTTACCAGTGGTGTGCCCCAGGGATCTGTCCTTGGTCCGATTCTTTTTAACATCTTTGTTAGTGATATAGCGGAAGGGCTTGTCGGGTAAGGTTTGCCTCTTTGCAGATGATACCAAAATCTTCAATAGCAGAAAGACACCCAGGAAGGTGTAGATAACATGAGGAGGGATCTAGCTAAGCTTGAAGAATGGTCTAGAATTTGGCAGCTGGGATTTAATGTTAAAAATGTAAGGTAATGCATTGGAGCTGCAGCAATCCAAGGGAGCAATACAGTATAGGAGGTGCAGTACTTTTGTCCACTAAAGAAGAGCGGGACCTAGGCGTGGTTGTATCTGATGATCTTAAAGTAGCTAAACAGGTAGAAAAGGCGACGGCAAAAGCTAGAAGGATGCTTGGGTGCATACGGAGAGGAATGGCTAGCAGAAAAAAGGAGGGTGATAATGCCTCTGTATAAGTCTTTGGTGCGACCTCATTTGGAGTATGGTGTGCAATTCTGGAGACTGCACCTTCAAAAGGATGTGAACAGGATGTAGTCGGTGCAGAGGGTTGCTACTAAAATGATTAATGGGCTTCATTATAAAGCATATGAGGACAGACTTAAGGATCTTAATATGTACACCTTAGAGGAAAGGCGGGATAGAGGTGATATGATTGAGATGTTTAAAAACCTCCGAGGCATAAATGTTCAGGGAGAGAGCCTCTTTCAATTGAAAGCAAGTTCTGCTACGAGGGGACATAGGATGAGGGTGAAGGGAGATAGATTCAGGAGTGATATGCGGAAATATTTCTTTACGGAAAGAGTAGTGGATCCATGGAATAGTCTCCCAGTGGAGGTGGTAGAGATGAGGACAGTAAACTGAATTCAAAAAAGCATGGGACCAACACAGAGGATCTCTAAAGGTAAAAAGTGGACTGTTGTAGTTGTTATGGAAGGACAGACTAGATAGGCCATGTGGTCTTTTTCTGTCATCATGTTTCTATGTTTCTATGTAACTTAGGACTGGATCAAGCCTGTCGGGCACATCTTAGGCAACCATAGGCTTAAAGGGTATTTGCATTGGTCTTAGGAGCACTTTTTGTCAGCCCCTTTGAATAAATGAAACAAAGATGCTGCATTGGATTGAAGATGTACTATTAATGCTATGTTGAAGGAGGCTATTTTGGTTGTCTTGTTGCAGGTGACCTCTTTTTTTGGCTTCCTATTTTTGCCGTTTCTAGTGTGTTTGCCGATGTGAAGGCTCATTAGTGTTCACAATCTAAAGTAGTGACGGTTAATGCTGCTGAATATTCCTGGTACTGCTGCTATTCGCCCAGTGCGCTACACTGTTAGCATTGGGTAATTCTGGAGGCGTTTTAGGGGCAGTACCTGAGAATAATTGGTCAGCGGCGATATTCAGCCCTTGACCAGTTATCCCTCAGTAGCAAAAGCTAACCGGACTGGGGCTAAATCGCTGCTGCCCAGTTAGCTTCCATACCATGTGGCAGACCCAGATATTCAGTGTTGGAGCTGGATATGGTCTCGGATATGGATATGGTTATGGTTATCTGGGTTAACTCATCAGCGGTGATGGCTAGTTGCTGAATTTGTGCTAGCCGCCGCTGCCACTGAATATCGGGCCCTCTGTTTTTAGTTTGTAGTTACTGTACTTAGTCTTTGCTTGATGAAGGTCGATCTGTGTTCTGGATGTGTGACTAGTGGCAGGTATTCTGTTAGCACTGAGTGGCTTCTTCAGTTTTCTCAATAGGTATATGGATGTTCTCAGGCAATATTTATAGAAAATGGACAAGAGACCTTGGAAAGCAAGTTAAGGTATCTTGCATAGCTGGACTTCAAAGAAGTTTAGACATGTTCCTGGAGGAAACATTTTATAAATAAATATTAGCAAGATAGACTTGAGAGACTGGGGGGAGGGGGGAGAGAAGAAGAGAACATAAGAACATAAGAGATGCCATACTGGGTCAGACCAAGGTCCATCAAGCCCAGTATCCCGTTTCCAACAGTGGCCAATCCAGGTTACAAATAGCTGGCAGGTACCCAAAGTCCACAGCTTCCACAATGCTCATCCTGGGGTAAGCAGTGGATTTACCTGGTCCCCTTAATGGTTTATGGACCTTTCCTCCAGGAACTTGTCCAAACCTTTTTTAAACTCGGCTAAACTAAAAGCCTGTACTACATCTTCTGGTAACGAATTCCAGAGTTTGATTACGCGTTGAGTGTAAAAATATTTTCTCTTATTAGTCTTAAATGAGTTACATTGTAGCTTCATTGCATGTCTTCTAGTCTTTCTACTTTTTGATGGTGTAGACCAGCGATGGCGAACCTATGGCACGAGTGCCAGCTGTGGCACGCGAAGGCCTTGCAGCTGGCACGCGGGAAGGTCCGCAATTAGTTTTTTTTTTTTTTTTTTTCAATTTTACTTGTCTGCTGCCGCTGTCGGGGCCGCCGCGGCAAAATCGAGTGCCACGGTTCCCCCCTGTATCCGGCAGAGCCTGCCCTCCCCGTAGCAGCTCTCTCTTTGGACTGCAGTCAGACGCGCCGGCTTGCAGAGCGCGAAGGGAAGAGTTTCCCTTTCGCGACTCTGTTAAGCCCGCGGGGGCGCCCCCTCCGATTGGCAACTTGCCCCCAATCCCCCCCAACCCCGCGGGTTTCGACACACCGCCCAGCACGCCGAGGGAGCACTCGAAACTCTTCCCCCAATCGCGCTCTGCAAGCCGGCGCGTCTGAACTGCCCAGCTCCAAAGAGACGAGCCTGCTACGGGCTCGAGGCAAGAGCTCTGCCGGAGGAAGACCAGGCTGGGGCCCCGCGGCACCAGGCTCGATTCCTGCCGCGGCCCCGGGCCCACGACAGCGGCAACACCCGACAGTTTTTCTTTTTTTTAATTTTCCCTGGGCCTGCGGGGGGGGGGGTTAGGCGTGTGATGTGTATGGGCATGGGCCTGGGCTGGGGGGGCGGTTCCAGGAGTGGCTGATGTTATGGCTGGGCTGGGAGAGGCTGGGGGGGGGGTATAGCGATGGTGAATGGGCTTGGCTGGGGGGGGTTAGGCGTGGTGATGGCGCATGGGCTGGGCTGGGCGGGGGGGGTGAGGAGCGTGGTCGAAGGGCTCGGGCTGGGCTGGGGGGGTCGTAGGCGTATGGGTGCATTGGCTGGGGCTGGGGGGGTTATGAGTAGTGATGGGCTGGGCTGGGGGGGTTTTAGGAGTAGTGATGGGCTGGGCTGGGGGGGATATTAGGGAGTGAGCTGATGTGGCACTGGGCTGGGGGGGTGTCAGGAGTGTGATGGACACTGGGTGGCTGGGGGGGGTTAGGAGTGGTGATGGGCACTGGGCTGGGGTGCGGGTTTAGGAGTGGTGATGGGCACTGGGTGGGTGGGGGGTTAGGAGTGGTTATGGGCCGCCTGGGGGGCGGGCTTAAACTAAAAATTGGGGTGATGTGGGATTAGGACTGGAACTGTGCTGGTGGGATTGGGACCTGGCAAGTGGGTTTGATGGGGGCCGGTGTTCGCGACTGGTAATGGGCTATGGGGGGGCTTAAACTGAAAAATTGGGTGATGGGGGATTAGGACTGGACATGGGCTGGTGGGATAAGGACTGGAAGTGGGCTATGGGGGGCTAGGACTGGTCATGGGTGGGGGTTGCTATGACTGGAAATGGGTTCTGACGTGGGCAAGGGTTGGCTTGCATCCTGGCAAATCCTTAGCTGTTGGGGTATTGGGGCTTGGCATGGAAATCTGGGCGGAGGTCGTAAGTTGGGGGCTTGTAACCTTGCCAATAGCTGACTGGGGACGCGGGGCTTATAGAACCATGGAAATGGGTCAGTGCGCCAGGGGAACCAGTGGGGGGGCTTGAACTGCAAATAGCCCTAATGGGTAGGGGGACTTGGAATGGAAATGGGCTGCGTGGACAGGGGGCTTGAACTGCAAAATGAACTGGATGTGAAAGGCGCCTGGGCTTGGAATGGGCCCTCTTTCTCTTAGGGGAGGCACGCCTAGGCCCGGAACTGGGCTGCTGGTATGCATGGCTAGGAATAGAACATGAGAATTGGGTGTTGGGTGGGAGCTAAGATTGGAACATGGTGCTGTGGTGGGGGGGGCTTGGATTGAAAATGGACTCATGGAGGGGCTAGATTCTTCTGGAGGTAGGCTCCTGGGGGGCTTGGATTAGAATGGGCTGAGTGCCTCCGAGCGGCGTCTCTCCCTTCTCGGAGCTAGGACTTTAACATGGGCTGACTGGTGGGGCTAGGAAAGGACTATAAATTGGGCTGCTTGGGAGGCTGGTCTGGAAAATGCGCTGATGAAGGGACCACCCTTCGGATAGGCCTCTGGAACTGGATGGGGGATCATTAGGGACCCTGGAAATGGACTTAATGCGGGGACTAGAAGGGAAGTCGCCGAATACTTGGTGTGGGGCTGGACCCTCAACGCCCGAGCCTGATGTTGGGGGAGATGTAGAAGGGGCCGCATGGGTGGGCTGGGAGACTGAAGAATGGAGAGGCGGCAACATATATTTGTTGATGCCCCTTCCCTCCGTGAGCGGGACGAAGACAACAATGTACAACATTGCCCCCGCCGGGTATTATGGGGAGAGTCACCAGGTGGCGGGATTGAGGATGGCTAGCGGGTCAATCCCGTTTGAGTGGATGAACTCGCGGAATGAGCGAAAGAGCAAAACAGGAGAAAGACCCATTAGTACCAAGTTAAAGCGGAATGTAGACCGAGAGAGAATGGACCAAACCAAGAAAACTAGAATATCGAGACGCAAGGCCCCAAATGGACAGCAGCAATGAATGGAGACGCTGACCCCCCCCGTTAGCCAGCCCCACCACCCCCCACCACCACTCGACTACCGCGCCAAAACCCCACCCATGAAGACAACCAAAAGAAAGTCGGCTCGGAGCAATTTGCAACTGTGTAATCTGAAGCTGCACCCAGCGTACTTCTGCTGCTACGCGTCACATTCCTTTCTCTTGACATTCGCCACTTGTTCTCCTTTCCTCCCAGCTAGGTCATGTATGTCGCTCTGCTTCTCAGTGAACACCCCGGTATTTGGTTAATATTTGCCAGTGGGTTGCCAACTTTGACACAGCGGGTTCTTGGTATCGCGTCGCTTTGTGATAAAGACTCCCACCCCGGTAGTGACGCTGCCCCTTACGTGCCCTACGGCCCCCCGCCCGGGTTCTGCTATTGGTTCTAAATTGGGCAGTGTTTTGTACGCTAGCTTCACCTAACCGGTCGCCTGGCAGTTCCGGACACACTGGATTATCAGTAATGTCAGAAATCAGATTTAGTAATGTCCTTTCTATCCATACACTCACCACCCCGAATTAAGAGACATGTTCTAACTAAAGTTCAGTCGTATTGTTTACAGCATTATGACCAAATATTTATGGGCAAATTGACGTGCTGGCCCCACTTTGAGAAATTCTTTGGTTTTGTGCCGGCAGTTTGTGGCAATACGGGACTCAACAAAAGGTTAGCCGATCACTGGTGTAGACAATCGATCTACCATTTTACCCGTTCCACTCCATTCATATAATTCTATAGAACCAACTCTGTCAATATCTCCACACCTCACGCCGGCGTTCTTTATCCACAGTTGAAGAGGCCCTTAAGCCTTTTTAAGCCTCTCTTCAATAGGAGTATCCTTCGCGCACCCCCCCCCACACCCACACTCCCCTTTACCATTTTGGTGGCTCTTCTCTGAACCTTTTCTAATAACGCTATATCCTTTTTAAGATACGGCGACCAGAACTGCACACAATATTCAAGGTGCGGTTGCACCATGGAATGATATAGAGGCATTATAATATCCTTGGTTTTATCCTCTATTCCTTTCTTTATGATTCCTCGCGTTTTGTTTGCTTTCTTGGTTGCCGCTGTGCACTGGGCGGAGGGTTTCAACGTAATTTCCACAATGACTCTTAAATCTTCTTTCTGGGTGGTGGTTTCTAAGGTGGTACCTTGCATCGTCTAACCATAGTTTGGGCTGTTCTTTCCTAGGTGCATAACTTTGTGAACTCCCCTGTCCTCATTAAACCCCTTCATCTGAGCCCTCTCCATTTGGAGGGCGCGATTAAAATTTCCTGTTTCTTCGTGACAGGGCCCTTTTTTCTGCAGTGTCTAACAAAGGCTCTGCGTGATGAGCATAAGGTTTACCATGATGTCCCCTCTGCATTTTGAAATAGTTGGTCCTTAATTCTATGTACTGTAAATCAACTGTGGATTAGTGGGCCTAGTGGTTGGGCAAGGTACTGCATGCCAGAAGGTCAGAGGTTCAAATCCCACTGTAGAAGGACAGCAAACCTTGGGCCGGAAGGAACTGGGGTTTTCTAGTCCCACAGGTGCTCCCCCTTGTGTTCTTGGGCAAGCCACTTAACTCTCCATAGCCCATGTTCCCTGTAAAATAGTTATCTGCAAGTTATAATGCCCTGTTCAATGTAATTTCAGTTTGTTCAATGTAAACTGCACTGATGCAGAATAGCGCGGTATATATGAGAATGTAAATAAATAAACTCCAAACTCTGATTTCAGTGGGAACAGAGGTAAAGGACATTGCTTCTCCAGCATACTCCTTTGATGCAGTCTTCTCGATCCTGGTAGGAGAAGATGTAAAATTAACTTCTTTTTTTGAAAAAGTGTGGGAATTTTTGAAATGTGTAGAATATTTATTCTATATGTTTAAGTGTATATGCATGTATGCACACCTGTAACGCGAGCAGGGCTGCTACTGTCTCTATTAAGCTTTTGAAATTACTGAATGCTTCCGTCAGCTGTTTTGACTACAGCTCCTCCCTCCTGTGAGAGGGGGTGGAGAATAAAGAGCCTGCTTGCTCCATGGTAGTGGACGCAGTTCCTGTACAAAGGGGCATGTTCTAAGGGTTAGTTTTGTCCCTTCTGAGCTCCTTTGGAATGCCAAGGATGCTGGAGGGTGGGATTTTCTCTCCCCTGTTGTTAGTATCCTTTGTAATGGGCAAGAGGAAAGCTAAAGTGAAGGGCCCTAAGGAAGAGTTGGGGGTGGTGAAAGGCCTTATGGGAAAAACAAAACAATCAGGTTTGTAAGTACTGGGGAAAGCTTAACGCGTAATTTGTCCCCTGCAGCTCGGAGTGAAGTATCCTCCTCTTTGGATTCCTTGCTGACTTTTGGGTTAAGAACCCCTCCCCACCAGCCAAATTCTCATTATGCCTCCAGCATTTATTGGGGTTTCCGAGATAGGAGATATAGCCCCATCTGCTTCTAATCCCTTCCGTTGGTTATGACTGCTGTAAAAGAGATCCTGAGCACGTAGAGTCCAAGTGGCATCTGCTTATGCACTGAGGCAGAGGGTAAATACAAGATGGCGTCTCCCCGGGGGGGGTGTGGACAGAGGATGTTCGGAGGCTGTTCCTCAAAACATCTGCTGTCGAGGGACCTGAAAACCAAATCAAAAAGCTGTTAATTTAGAAATAATGTTGGAGAAAGAAAACAAGATGCATCGCCACGACACATTGGACACTAAAGAGGAGAGCGAGAACGCACATGCACCTTGTATATACGACCAATAAAACCAATATACACTCGAGTTGTGTTAAGTTTGTTTGGTTATAAACGGTTATTTAAGGTAATGTTGCCTTTTTTCTTTTGTTGAACATCTATTGTTGGGCATTCCCAGAACCCTCCCTCACGCCTCCCCGCCCACCCCGCCAACACTGGGCTGCAGAGTCAGAAACACTAAGGATAGTTCCAATCACAAAACTCAATTAATCTAACGTGTTTTAAAAAAAACTCTGATTCCTGGTCATCTCACTAACAAATATTCTTCCCCCAGTAAACCAGGCATATTGTGCACTACTACAAAACCCTACAAAAGTACACAGATGATCCTATAAGGTCAAATCAACCATATCCTAGCAGCATAACACATTCCAAAAACTCATACAACAATGGGCGCCTACCCCCAAGATAAAAGCAGCACTATAAATACTGTACTGGCCCCTAGAACATCCATTACAACCTACTGAAACTAGCTAAACAAGATACAAATTACTACATGTCGTAGGTCCCGTTCGTACAAAACTCCATGTTAACACCAGACATGCACCTGGCCTCGTCTACTGTGCCACCCTACTTCAACCGACACCAAGAACAACCTTCACACAAGTACAGAATAATTGACTGATAAACCTAAAGTGCACATTAACAGAAATATGTAGACCAGACTTAAACTGAAAACCCAAGATGCCGGGACTCTGCTGCATGGCACGTTGCAATACCAGAGAAATAACAAGGAAGACCAACATTATCCCGGGTAAACCTGTGGTTTAAATATAAAAACTAGTGGCAACGTCCAATCATTCATTTGAAAATAAAATTATTTTTTCTACCTTTGCTTGCTCCTGACCATTTTATATACTGCTACTCATGCTGTTTCCGATCGTGAGGCTTCGAGCTTTCTTTCTGTCGTCCTCTTAGCTCTTCTTGCTTCTTAACACGTCTCTCCCACTCCATCTGCCAGTTGCTTGTCTCGTTCCTCTTTGGTTTTTACTTTGCTGCACTTCCTTCCACTCTTGGATAGGTGGGAGTATTTGTTGCTTTCCACTTTGATTCTATTCGCTATATTTACTTTCTCATTCTCTGACATCCTCCGGGGGGGGGGGGGGCAGTCCTCCTCTGGCCACCCAGAATTTTTTTGTGCTCCTCATTACTATTAATTTTCTCAATCTCTCCATCTGTTTGCTTTAACAAACCATCGCGACCTAAGCAAACCCTCGTTTCTCAACCCCTTTGGCACCCCCCCCCGGGACCCAACACCCCCGTTCCTTTCAGTGTTCCCCAGCTCTTCTTTCGCCCTCTAGTGTTGTCTCACAAGTGGTCCATATGGCTTCTCCCTGTCCTCCCCCCTCCCCCATTGTCCCAGCAATGCCTTACTCCACAATTCCCCCACTCCTAACATTTAATCCATCCCTGCTTCCCCCATTCAGCATGTCTTCTTGCCAGTCTCCCCTGTCCTCCATATTTGTCCTCCTGTCTCCCCCAGTGTTGTCCAGCATTTGTCCTTTTATCTCCCTCCCCAGTTGCCCAGCATTTGTCTAACTGCCCTGCTTCCCTGTTGTTTAGCAACTGTCCCCATGTCTCCCTCCCCCTTTTTTGTTGTTTTTTTTTTTTTTTTTTTTTTTTTGTCCACCCAAAAACATTTGCCCCCAGTCTCTTCCCTTTGTTTGGCACTTGCCCCCTGTCTCTCCCCTTTGTCTAGAATTTGTCCCCCTGTCTTCCCCTTTGTGTAGAATTTGTTCCCCTGTCTCTCCCCTTTGTCTAGAATTTGTCCCCCTGTCTTCCCCTTTGTGTAGAATTTGTCCCCCTGTCTCTCCCCTTTGTCTAGAAAATTTGTCACCCCTGTCTCTCCCCCTTGGTGTAGAATTTTGTCCCCCTGTCTCTCCTCCTCCCCTTGTCTAGAATTTGTTCCCCCTGTCATCTTCCCCTTTGGTCTAGAATTTGTCCCCCCTGTCTCGTCCCCCTTTGTCTAGAATTTGTCCCCCTGTCTCTCCCCTTTGTCTAGAATTTGTCCCCCTGTCTTCCCCTTTGTGTAGAATTTGTCCCCCTGTCTCTCCCCTTTGTGTAGAATTTGTCCCCCTGTCTCTCCCCTTTGTCTAGAATTTGTCCCCCTGTCTTCCCCTTTTGTGTAGAATTTGT